>CM057832.1:68915289-69255289 GCA_030068075.1 Paguma larvata
CATCCTTGTTCTCACGGACCCTCTTCATGCTGGGGCATCGCTGCCTGCCTTCAGCTGCCACAGGCGTGAAGGAACAGAACTGGAATTCTAACCAGCGTCTCCTCTGAGACGCTTCCAGGGGGGCCCCTTGCGCCTCAGCCTGAGCAGGGGCCAGCAGAGCCTCAACGAGATGGCGGTGTCCATTCCCATCCAGCGACACCCTCCTCCGCCCGATGAGCAGCCAGGCCTTTCAAGATCTGGGTGCTGCCTGGCATCATGATTTCGTCCCCTGACACTCACCAGCACATGCCTGCCTCCAGCCCTACCTAACGGATGACTTCTGTGAGGGGCTGACGTGTGCCCCCCACCCAAATTCAAATGTGTAAGCCTCAACCCGCTGTACCTTGAGAACGTGACTCTATTTAGAGAGATGGCCTTTAAAGAGGTAATTAAGGTGAAATGAGGTCATATGGGCGGGAACTTATCCAACATGACTAGTGTCCTTATAAGAAGAGGAGACAGGGATAGAGAGAAAAGGCCAGGTGAGAAAGGAAGCTGTCTGCGAGCTAAGGAAAGAAGCCTCAGAAGAAACCAAACCTGCTGAGACCTTGATCTTGGACTTACAGCCTCTAGAAATGTAAGAAAATTAGTTCTAAGCCACCCCGTCTGTGGTATTTTGTTATGGAAGCTCTACTAACTTCATAAACCTTATTCCAGATCCCTGCCTGGTCTTTCACACAGCCATGGTTTCCTGCATGCTGGCCCCTCTGCCTAGGACACCTGTCTCTTCGCTGTTGGCCTAGTGGACACCTCTTCATCTCGTGTTCAACTCATATGCCAGCTCTCCTCCTCAGCTTCCAAACTAACCGTAGACACCAAACAGTTGGTCTGTGACAACCTGGAGGCCCTGACACATCTCTATCGTGTGCCCATTTCCCGCACCTGTCTGATGACCTGTCTCCTCACCTCAGAAGGGTGAATCTTCTGAAAAAAGGGAGTCACAATGTCCATCACAGAGATGACAATCAATTAATGTTTGATGAGGGGACAAAACAGGATGTGGGAGGAAGGAAATGGCAACGCTAATAGCAATAACTAAAACTCACTGAATGTCTGCTGCATGCCAGACACTATTCCAAGTGCTATGCTTGGTACGAACCAACCGCATCCTCCCTCATCCTACGGTATGAGTAGCTAATACTGTTATCTTCACTTTCCTGCTGAGGACCAAAGCATTCCAAGATCAGTAACTTGCCCAAGGCCACACAGAGCCCGGGATCTAGAATCAGGTATCTGGCTTCAGAATCTATGTTCTGAAGAAAACGTCTTCTGAGGAGAAAGAAAAGGAGGGAAGAAAGATGGGAAAAGGAGCAAAAGAAGATACTAAAAATTCCTCGAAACTCAGTTTTGCTCATCTCCTTATCTCAGGAGAGGCCCAAGGGAGAGAACGCAGAACTCCAGAACACACGGCCTCGATGTTCAGGAGGCCTGCCACTCGAGGACTGCGTCTCAGGGGGAGACATTTTGCATAGTGGATAATCTGGACAAGAGACGTTTCAAGGAAGAAAAGAATTGTCTCCTCCCAGCAGGGGGCCCTTCCTGCAGTGCCCTGAGGGTACCACCCCATCCTGGAATCATGCATGCCAACCACCCAACCAGCTTTCTCTGGGGACACCATAAGGGGGTGTTGCCCCTTGAGAGTCCTACAAATCAAGGTTATATTAAAATTTCAGTTTAGGGTTAAGTCTCTGACTTCCACTCAGGTCACGATCTCACAGTTCGTGAGTTCGAGCTCCACATCGGGCTCTCTGCTGTCAGCACAGAGCCCGCTTCAGATCCTCTGTCTCTCTCTGCCCCTCCTCCACTTGTTCTCTCTCTCTCTCTCATAAATAAATAAATCTCAGAATAATTAATAAAATTTCAGATTATTAATCCTTAGAACTGGGATCCTGATGTTACCTGTGGGGTGGAAGGGACTTCTGCTCTGATTCCAAACTGGACTTTTTCTACATTGTGTTTGTTTTAAACACTGCCTTCAACGGAACACCTTCGTATCTTTTTTTTCTTTGATTCATAAACGCACCGAGCATCAAACAATGACTTAATGAGGCCTGATAAAGAGACCTGTCTAGTTCATCTACACCTGCAGACTCTTCTTTGGAGGTTTTCAGATGACCTACTTACCTAGGCTGGGCGCTGAAGTTAGAGCTCTCAGAGGAAATCAACTGTAAATAGGAAGGCTATGTTTCACATAATCCCCTCCAGAAGACTCTCTCTCCTGCGGTCACTGTAATCAACCCTGTAGTATCAGGTGAAGGTTCTTCATTATCTCCCTGTGGCATTATGTCTCCCCACATAGCTGATAATAAACTGATGGATTATCAAACAAGATTACAGCTTTAGCAAATAAAATCATGTGTTGTGTTAAGAGAGAAAAACGCTTACTATCCCTATCTGCCTGGCTAAATATTTACATATCACAGGCTTTCTAGGGTCCCTGTTCTTTCGAATCCGATTTTTAAAAAACAACACAGAGGTTAAGTTAACAAAAAGGGAACATACTGTGCTTTTGACACGAAGCTAAACGCATCTCTGGGAGAAAACAGAGACTGCCTACAAGGTAGAACTAAGTAAATTCCAGGCCTCAGGTGCTGGGGAGATCAATGGGTACATGGGACAAAAAGACAAAGCTGAACGTGTTAAGAGGGATTCAAATACCTACTTTAAAGAGAACCTAAATGAAAGAGAATAGAAATCTAAAGCATGCATGCAGCTCAGTGTGTGTGTGTATGTGTGTGTGTGTGTGTGTGTGTGTGTAAAAAGAAGAGTAATGGGCTTGTATAAAGTCTCACGCTGGTCTGTGCTTTTTATACCTTTCAAAGGTCTTTCTCCTTCGTTATCTATTCCTCTCTCTATCCCCTCTCCTCCCCATTTCCCTCAAGCTCTCCATTTTCCCGCTGACATAAAGTGAAGTCTAGGAGAAGTGAAGCGACTTGCAATAGATTCCGGAAGGCGGGCCTCGAACAGGTTTTTGGATTCCTAGTGCAACCTACAAAAGTTGCACTTTGTCTGCTTGAACACTGGATGCTCTCTTAAGGCAAAGGAAGGGCAGAGGATTTTTTAATTTTATGTTAAGCTTTTTGTACTTATACTGACAAATATGAAGTTGAATTACTATTTGATTTAGGACTCGTGGACTGAAATGGATATAACTTAAAAAAAAAAAGAAAACAGACATTTAAAAATACCTGTCTTTTGAGAGACAGAGAAGGAGAGAAATTGGTTTGGGAATTGTATTATAGTGGTCAGTCTAAATTTGTTACCATCCCAGAGCAGAGAGCACTGATAACAACCACCATGGCTAGTCGCACAGCAAGTCATTTCAGACGACCTAACTTCCTGAACCATGAATGACAAGTCTTGCAAACATGGAAGGGCAAAGAGGCGTGAGTCTCGGCACGCGAAATTCATAGACGCTCTTGGTTCCAGTGCCTTTTTCATCTACACACAAAACAGCACTGGGCTGCCTGCCCTTCAGTGCAAAGAATTTCCGTGCACCGGACTAGGAGGTCTGTAAAAGCACCAGAGCAAGTCGCTCAATGCTTCTGGCTCCACTGTGTCAGGGGGCGTATGGTCACCCAGGCGAATCACCAAGAGGGATCCTGGAGTAGGACCACGCTGCCCTCAGGGACTGTATCCGAGGATCCAGCGTTCTGTGCGCACACTGGCCACCGATGAACAGCACTGAGAGACAAAATAATGAGCATGACACATAATAAAAATATAACACTGTATTCCCTTTCGTAATAGTATGTCATCCACAAAAGAGATCAAATATAATCTAGTGAAATCAGGACTTTCTCTTCTAATAATTAGAAGTTTGAATGTTTATTTTTGAGAGAGAGAAAGAGCGAGCGAGCACTGGAGCAGGGGAGGGGCAGACAGAGACAGGGAGACAGAGGATCCAAAGAAGGCCTCCCTGACAGTAGAGAGCCCGACACGAGGCTCGACCTCACAAACTGTGAGATCATGACCTGAGCAGAAGTTGGACGCTTAACCCACTGAGTCACTAGGCGCCTCTTAATAATTAGAAGTTTGAAAGGAGACAGTTTTTTTTTAATATAAGAAATACAGTATCAATCAAAACATTTCAAATTATCTATAACTTTATATAAATATTAGCAACAAACATACAACTTTCCTCTCCCACGTCGTTCTCCCCATCTCCAGAAGAATTGTCTCGTTATAGTTTGGTGGTGTGTATCATTCCAGTTATTTTTCTATTTTATATATGTATTCTCCTACATATATATTTCATACACAATCATACACATACAAATATGTACCTACCAATACCAATATAAGGTACATTACAGAGATGAAATTATACTTTATACATGGTTTGGTCACTTTTTAGAAAAACATTTGCATCAAAGATCTTCTCAGGTTAGTAGTCCCTCATTTTCTTTTTAATGGTCACTTAACTTTCAAGGGAATGGATGTTCCAGGACTGTGTGGGTGGCTCAGTCAATTATGTGTCCAACTCTTGATTTCAGCTCAGGCTGTGATCTCATGGTTTGTGGGAAAGATCCCCAAGACAGGTATGGAGCCTGCTTGGGATTCTCTCTCTTCCCTCTCTCTCTCCTCCTCCCCCACTCGTGCTCTCTCTCTCTCCCTCAAAATAAATAAACAGTTTTTGAAAAAGAATCTGCATGTTCCATAAATTATTATGGATTCTCCTATTTAGGTTATTTCCAATTTGGGGCTATTAAAATTGATAATGCCATAAACATTCATGTGTGTATATTTTATGCACATGGTGGAAATCCTGCATTAAAAGAAATGTTCAGTTTTAATTTTAATACATACTGCCAAAATAAATATCAATTTATACTTTTCCCCCTACAGTAGCTGTGTGTTTTCTTACCCCCTCTGGCTATTATCAAATTTCTAAATTTGTGTCAATATGAAAGGCAAAAACTCCTTTTGTGCTATTCCTTTTTCTGTGCCTTGCCAATTTTTTATGTTTTTCTAAGGAGTATTTTTAATGAGTTTTAGGAACTCTGTATATTATTGGTTGTAATTCATTTTGAATTACACAAGCTGCAAACATAGCATTATGTTTATATGACATAAATTTCTGGTCATAGATTTTTTTATTGTCTTTTATCCTATAGAAGCTCTAATTTTATGTAATAAAAATTTTTTAATTTGGGGGCGCCTGGGTGACTCAGTTGGTTGAGCATCCAACTCTTGATTTTGGCTCAGGTCATCATCCTAGGGTCGGTCGTGGCATTGAGCCCTGCATTGGGTTCCACACTGAACGTAGAGCCTACTTGAGATTCTCTCTCTCTCTCTCTCTCTCTCTCTCAGTCTCTCCCCTCCTTGCACTCTCTCTCTCTCTTAAAAAAAAACCTGGGGCACCTGAGTGGCTCAGTTGGTTAAGCGTCCGACTTCAGCTCAGGTCATGATCTCATAGTTTGTGAGTTCGAGCCCCACGTCAGGCTCTGTGCTGACAGCTCAGAGCCTGAAGTCTGCTTCGGATTCTGTGTCTTCCTCTCTCTCTGCCCCTCCTCTGCTCGTGCTCTCTCTCTCTCTCTCTCTCATAAATAAACATTTAAAAAAAATCTGTTTATCTTTTTTTTTAATGACCCTGAGTTTTATGTCTCATCTTAAAAAGGGCTTTTCCACTAAGTTTTTACACTTAGCTCCTTTATGTAGTTGAAATTCATTTTTCTTCTTTTTAAATTTTTTTTAATGGTAATTTATGAGAGAGATAGAGACAGAGCACGAGCAGAGGAGGGGCAGAGAGAGAGGGAGACACAGAATCAGAAGGAGGCTCCAGGCTCTGAGCTGTCAGCACAGAGCCTGACGTGGAGCTTGAACTCGAGAACCATGAGATCATGACCTGAGCCGAAATCAAAAGTCAGACACTTAACTGACTGAGCCACCCAGGTGCCCCTGAAATTCATTTTTTTAAGAGACAGGGCTCTCACTTTATTTTCTTTCCAAATCAAAAACTAATGTTCCCAGCACCATTTATGAAATAGTCCACACTCAGCTATGCAATCTGAAATGCAAACTTTTCCCATATAATAAGTACCCACACTTGCTTAGGATGCTCTAATACCTACTGCAAGTATCTATCTCTTCTCCAGTCATTTCGACGTCGTTTCAATTGCTGTGGCTGCATGTCATGCTTTGGTGTCTGATAGAACAGTCCTCTTTCACTGTTCTTTTTTATTATTATTATTTCCAAAATCTTCATAGCTAATATGGCACATTTTCTCTCTCTTTTAAAGCTTTCGCTATACATCGAAGAGATAAATAGGAATTTTAAAATATGTGTGATATAAAAAAAAAATGAACACATATAAAACCCCCATCGTACATTTTGTCCTCGAGAAAAATCCTGAAATCAGTGTATCTAATTACATAAGGAATCCTGCTGGATTTATCATTGAGACTGCATTAAATTTATAGATCAACCGAAAAGAAATGAACTGGCATCTTTCATTTTTAATTAAAAAAAATTTTTTTAGATGCTTAATTATTTTTTAGAGAGAGAGAATGCAAGCTGGGGAGGAACAGATAGAGAGGGAGACACAGAACTGGACGCAGGCTCCAGGCTCCAAACTGTCAGCACAGAGCCCGACGTGGGGCTCGAACTCACGAACCGTGAGATCATGACCTGAGCCGGAGTCGGAGGTTTAACCAACTGAGCCACCCACCCAGGAGCCCCTGAACTAACATCTTTTAAACATTAATGGCATTTTCTCTTAATTTTTAGAGAGTTTCCACAAAAGTCAGTTAATCTTATATTTTTCTTCATAGACGCATGCACATTTCCTAATTGTTTGCTTTTGTGCACGAGGCATTTTTATGATACTTTCTGATTACTTACTGTGGAGATCCAGGTAAACTACTCGTTTTGACAAGTCAATGCTGTAATTCTTACTAAATACTCTTAAGAGTGCTAACGGTTTCCAATGGATTCTTCTGCATTTTGTAAACAGAACATATATATATGTTATATATATAAATAAAATATAGTGAAACATTTTGTTCTTTCCTTCCCAGTATTATACTCATTTCTTCTTATCCATTTTTTTTTAACATTTATTTATTTTTGAGAGACATAGAGACAGAGCGTGAACAGAGGAAGGGCAGAGAGAGAGGGAGACACAGAATCCAAAGCAGGCTCCAGGCTCTGAGCCGGCAGCACAGAGCCCGATGCGGGGCTCAAACTCACAGACCGCGAGATCATAACCTGAGCCGAAGTTCGCCGCCCAACCGACTGAGCCACCCAGGCGCCCCTCTTCTTATCCATTTCTTACTCTTACCTAAAAGCTTCAGCTAGGACATCTATTATAATTTTGAGTCAGGGCAGTGATGATAAGCCTTCCTGTCTTGTTCCTGCTTTCAGTGGTATACTCTATTTTACCAAATAGTTTTGTATTTACTTTAGATTCTGGTAGATACCATCTATCAAGTTAATGAAGTTTCTTTCTCTGACTAACCTAGAAGTTGTTTTGTTTTTTATTAAGTCACAAATAGATGTGGACTTATATCGTGTGTTTTTTTAGTACCATTGGAATGAACCAATGGTTCTTCTTCTTTTTAATGTAGTAAAGTACATTAAAAGATGGCCTAGTGTTCAAACATTATTGCATTCCTGAGATTAATACTACTTGGTAATAATGAATTCAACTTGATACTATTTTCCTTGGAGTTCTAAATTTATGCATATAAGGCAGCACGGCTAAAAGTAGTTATTGTGTGTGCAATCACTCTCTGTTTTGGTACCTCAACTATATATAGAAAGATAGTTGAGTTGGGATAATTTCCTTCTATTTATTTACAGTAGAGATTAACTGATTCTTAAGCATTTCATGATTTAAAGCCCCTAAAATAGTCAAGACCTTCTATCTTTTAGGGAGCTGATTTTTTTATTACAAGACAAACCTCTGATTATTGTTCTCTTCAGGTTTTCCAGCACTTTTAAAAATATTATTAGTAATTTATATTTTACAAGGAAAGTAAATAGACTTTGAATTTTGTTATTTCAAGGTCAAACACATTATACTTTTATAATTAAAAAAAATTTCCTCTTACTCTTTAGGTAAGTTTTCTCCCTTGTTTCTAAAGTATATTTGTATCTTTAAAAAAATTTTTAATGTTTATTTATTTTTGAGAAAGAGACAGAACATGAGCAGGGGAGGGGCAGAGAGAGGGAGACACAGAATCCAAAGCAGGCTCCAGGCTCTGAGCTGTCAGCACAGAGCCTGACGCAGGGCTTGAACTCACAAACTGTGAGATTGTGATCTGAGCTTAAGTTGGACACTTAACTGACTGAGCCACCCAGGCACCCTTAAAGTATACTTATATCTTACCTCTTTTTTTCGCGATCGGACTCACCAAAAGTTTTGCCTACTTCATATACCACTTCAAAGAAGCAGCTTTGGGTTTTATAAATAAAGTCAGTTGTTCTGTTTTTTCTGTCATTAATTTCTTATCTCCATTCTTATACATTCTTGTTTATTTTACTTCTTCTTTTCTCAAATACTGAGTTTTTAAATCCCTTCTTATTTTCTAATAAATGAATTGAGGCTATAACATTTTCTCTAAGTGCTGGTTTAGCCACCGTCAGCAAGTGATGATTGGTGGAGCTTTCCTTTTTGTTTATTTGTAAGTGATTAATAGTTCCTGTCTTACTTCCTCCTTGAACCAAGAATTATTTAGAAGAATGTATCTTTTTTTGAAATAGGTAGATTAGGGCTAGAGAATTCTCCTTTCATTGCCACTATTTAATTTTATTGTATTTTGTTCAGAGAATCTGAACTATGATTTCTAATCTTTGGAACTTACGGAGGTTTCCCCGATAGACTAATACATGATCAAAATTTGTAAATGTCTCATGGATGCTTGAAAATTGTGTAAATTCTCTAGCTGATAATCAAGAAGTTTATAAATATTGAAAGTGTGTAGGGGCACCTGGGTGGCTCAGCTGGTTAAGTGTCTGACTCCTGATTGTGGCTCAGGTCATGATCTCACAGCTAGTGAGACTGAGCTCTGCATTGGGCTGTCTGCTCACAGAGCAGAGCCTGCCTGAGATTCTCTCTCTCCCTCTCTCTCTGCCCTTCCCCTGCTCATCCGCACTCTCTCTCTCCAAATAAATAAATAAAGGGGTGCCTGGGTGGCTCAGTTGGTTGAGCGTCCAACTTCAGCTCAGGTCATGATCTCGCAGTTTGGGAGTTCGAACTCTGCCTCAGGCTCTGTGCTGACAGCTCAGAGCCTGGAGCCTGCTTCAGATTCTGTGTCTCCCTCTCTCTGCTCCCTCCCCACTAACACTCTGTCTCTCTCTGTCTCTCAAAAATAAATAAACGCTGAAAATTTTTTAATTAAAATAATTTTTTTAAAGAAAATAAAATTCTGTACTCTGAATTTATTCATTTTTGAGAAAGTTGTAGTAAATTCTCCCACTATGATTGTGGGTTATTCACTTCTCTGTATTTTCCTCACTTTTTTCCCTTTGTTTTGCTTTATATTTCATAACTTTCTCCTGCACACAATTTCATGGTTATTGCATATTCTTGTCAAATGCTTTTTTATTGTTTTTCTTTGGGAGTGTCACGTTTTAACAGCATAAAGTTGGAATCTTGAAAAATATATCTGGTTTATAAGTCTGTGTTTTAAAGGGAGAACTTAAGCCATCCAGGTTTAGTTTGACTACCTGTATGTCTGACTTAGTTCTGACCACTTATTTTCATGTTTTCCACTTATCATTCTTTTGCATCAGTCTCTTTTGTTCTCTGGCTTTAGTCGAATTAATCTAGTTATTCCATTTTTTTCTCATTTACTTATTTATATTTAAAGTTTATTTATTTTTGAGAGAGAGCGAGCGAGAGAGCGTGTGAGAGTGGGGGAGAGGCAGAGAAAGAAAGGGAGTGAGAGAATCCACACTGGTGGTGCGGAGCCTGATGCGGAGCTCAAATCCATGAACCATGAGATCATGAGAAGCCAAAACCAAGAGTCAGACACACAACCGACTGAGCCACTCAGGCGCCCCATTTTTTTTTTAATGTTTAAAAAGATATGTATTTTTTTTCTATTTTTCTTAGGGATTGCCTTAACATTTTAATATTCACATATAAACATATATATCTTATCAATATATAGAAATAATCAGGGTCTCAGGGGTGCCTGGGTGGCTCACTCTGTTAGGCATCTGACTTCAGCTCAAGTCATGATCTCACGGTCCAGGAGTTGGGGCCCCGCGTCAGGCTCTGTGCTGACAGCTCAGAGCCTGGAGCCTGCTTCAGATTCTGTGTCTCCCTCTCTCTCTGCCCCTACCCCGCTCACGCTCTGTCTCTCAAAAATAAACATTAAAAAAAATTAGAAATAATCAGTATCTCTATTATTTTCCTGATCAAGGCAAGAATCTTAAGATGTCTTTAATTCTGGCCTCACCCTCACGTCCTATTTCTAATCCCTCTATTCCCACATCTACTACTTACAGGTTGGTATTTTAGTTCCATATTATTAACAGCTGTTTCTTTATTATGTGTCAATAGTTCTTTAGACTCAGCCATAATTTTAATAGTTTTACACCCACATCTCTCTCGATGTGGTATTCGCTTTGTTTCTCGTTTTACAGCAATATATTTTGAAGATTACTTTCAAAATAATCTGTCGGTCATGTCCAAAAATATCTTTATTTTGTTCTTCCACTGGAACACAAATTTGGTCGGGTATAAAATTTGAGGTGCAAAATTGTCTGCCTTCAGTAATGGAAAATCTTTAGTATTTTTGCTGTTAGTCACTTTTCGTGTGTGTTTGTTAGTGTGTATGTGTGTTTGTGTGTGTTTAATGAGGAGAAGAATGTGTTAAATTCTCCTGTGTGGGTAAAAAAACTTTTTTAATGAAGTTGATGTTTAATATATGTAGGAAGAGTCTTTTTTCTCTCTCAATCTAATTTTGCATGGGGCAAGGAAGTAAAGAAACTGAAACTGAAAATGGGATTCATTCTTAAAAACTCTTATGTAAAATGAGTTTTAAGGACCATCTGCTAAAATGAAGAGATTAACAATAGAAAAGGAACCAAAAGAGCTTCATATGCTACTCTAGTCACTTTCTAAGAGCCTTGGAACTATATTCACCCTAGAAGGGGTCTCATAAGGGTAGGTAAGAATTGTTTTCTCCAATAGTACTGTTGTTCCAATAATTAGCTATTGAAAATAGATAATGCTACTAACAAGGGAACCAGAGCATACCAATATATTTGTAGTTCTTTAAATTTTCCTCTAATGCACTATGTTGTTAACACAATAATTTGCCACTAGAAATGGTTATGTTTATCATTTTAACAGAAGACTTGTTTTTAGAGCAACATCTATTTATGAACAAAGAATGTTACCACAATCTTTGTTCTCAGTTATTCTAGTCAATAGAAAACTTAGTCACTGGAGTCACAAAACGCAATCCAAAATATACCGTTAACCGCATAAGTTTCATGGGCTACGGTGAAGAAGGAAATAAACTTTCTAATGACTACTTTTAGACACTGAAATCTGTAAAATGAAAGAAAGCATTTTTTACTCCCTCTATTTCTCTTACCACCATCTCCTTCCCCTCAAGATTGTCACTGGAAAAGGAGAGAATTAACTTCACAGAATCTTATTCATGCCAAGAACAATTCATTGTTCATATTTCAAATCTTCTGCTGATGGCTCATGCCTTTTCCATCACCCACACCATTCCTCACCAGCACTGCCTCTTGAATGACTAACAGTGTCCAAAATAGAATGCACAAATTATAGCTGCGAAGGTCACAACGATTCAATTTTGACAAAATTTTATTAGACAAATTCATCAAGGGATGTTATTATGAGTAGTTATCTTTGGCTATAAAAGGAGGGGTAGGAGGGGCAGTGAAGTTAAGAGGACTCTACAACTATCATCTGAATGTCCATGTGCTATTTAAAGCCTTTACGACGACAATATATAATCATACGGAATCATGTAATATAAAAAAATAAGGCAAATATCTCAAAAAAAGGGGGGGATGTTAACCATTAGAGATAACCTAGTCCCCAATCCCTCAATTGAGATAAAACTGCGATTAGAGAATGTAAGTGACATATTCCAGGTCACAAGTGACCCAGTTGATAACTCCAAACCTCCATCCAAAGGAGGAAGGTGAGGAAGAGCAAAGAGCTGCTCTAACAACGGGCATCCTCCCTTGAGAAAATGAGATACGCCAGGACTTAGAGATCAGTTAACCCAGAAACCATACAGGAAAACTTTGGCTCATATACTGGAGGAAGTAAAGAAATACACCAAAACCAGTGGATATGAGTTGAGGAAAGGTAAGGACTCAAGTCATAGAGTCATTCCAAAGATTTGGAATCTAGGCTATGAGAACCAGACAAGACATTATCATCAAACTGGACCAACAGGTTGCCTCCAACACTTCCAGAGATGGGATCTTTCCTTTGTGAGTTTATTTAGTGGCTCAGTTTGTTCTCAACAGTCACAGGGGAGGGGTGGTAGCGGACAGTAAATTGCTGGCTAGAATACAAAGGCTACATGCTGAATTCTAGTTTAAGGATCCTTGCACTACTCTATCACATGCCAAACGCCAGTGGCGAGAATTCCTCATCCTTACCTGTGAGGGATGCAAAAGCAGATATAAAAAGTCGTAAAACCCATGGGCTAAAAAGAGCTAAAATCCTTCAACAGGACCTAACAGGAATCACTGAGGGTTATATTTTCTTATATTCCTATAACCCAGCAATATTATTTTCATGTGATTGGCACTGAGTCATAGACAACCTTTCAGTCTGTTATCTGGAGGAATCCGAAACGAGAGTGACATCCCGGCAGACCCAAAAAAGGTGAAAAATTTAAAGACGTGGGTACAAATGATTCTGGTAACTGTAATGATTTCTCTTCATGTACTCATACTCACCTCAGATGTAAAAACAAAGCAGTGTCTTCCAGGACGATATCAAAAAATGCCACAAAATTATAAATACCTAAATATACTGAAGTTCACGTTAAGTTTCACATTTATTGGAAGTCTAAACAAACTTCTTGATAATTAATCTCCAAAATGTATAAATCTGCTACAGATATGTGCACATAAATTATATTAAAGAACGCTGGCGTGCAATTTGATTCAAAGTGCTTTTTAGTAAAGTACATAATGATGCATGCTGAGGAGATGCAGGTATATTTAATTGGATATAATTAAAATAATGATGTGTGTTTAAAATAATGATATATTAAAAAAAATTTTAAATGTAAGTGGCTGAAGAACCTGTAATAAAAAGCCAAAGCAGTAAGTACTTTTTGATTACCTGATTATTCACAGAGCTAATACCTTTCATTTAACAAGTAATGCCATAATGCAGTAATAATGTCACAGCGGAGGGATTCAGGGAGCCCTGCTGACAGCTTGGGCCTTTGCTTCCCCCTCTGGAGAGTATGTTTCCAGGCCTCTTCTGAAGCCAACTTCCTTCATCAAAAAGAATTTTCTCCAAGATAGGTAAAATGTTGGTGAAACTGGGATTTAGTGTATTTTTTCCTCTTTACTTCTGTGTATGTTTGAGATGCTCTGTTAGCAATGAAAAAAACAAAACAAAACAAAACAGAAGTATCTCTCTCTGTTTGGATATACATTCTATAATGTTTGGTAACGTCGCGTCTTCCTTATGCAAAGGACACGGCTTATTAATGTGTCTGTGCAAGCGCGGATTCTACTGCATGAAATGCCCTTCAAAGTTCTACTAAAAATTCCCCTCTGGTAAGGGGACTAATAGCAGATAAATGTACATTTCCAACTCTAAGCCCTGGTTGGGTAAGGCCCCCTGGAAAGATTGCTTCTAATCTCAGCTGTTTCCCACCATCCCGAGTTATTCTTTGTTCCCCTTCCTTGTTCATGCTTCTTCCTGCTTCGCGTTGAACCGATGAGTCACATCCGCCTCATCCATGCACCAGGATTTCTCAGATGAGCGGCTGAAGAGCTACCCCACTGCCCAGACATCTCATTATCTCCCGTCCTCTGCTGCTCTGCTGTGACCTCAAACGGAGCTCAGTTCAACTCCCTGCAGAGCTGTACAGGCAATCAGTGTCCTTGAACCCCCAGCTCTATAATTCATCTTCTTGGGAGAGGCAAATGGCTTAGTTGATATTTTTTTTATTCCTGCTTGTATGACTAAGCTTCTCCACTCAACTAGGCTCGTGGTGCATGTATAACATTTCTAAAGGATAAAAACCACATGATACAAGTTCTTTATATTTCCTCCCTTACTTTTAATGTTTAATAATTGATAGAACTTATAACCATGTTTTCACTAGTTTGAGATAGACATTCTAGACTTTTGAAAAATCGCTCTCAAAAACATGTCAATTTCCCTAGGAGTTAATAGTTTTAACAGCCTCACAACTTCATTTTAAGTGATTGTGAAGCAGGAATATCTTTTTTGCAGAAACACACGTAGGACATCCAGAAAACACACATTGGAAATAAAGGTCAATAAACTTCTTGGCATTATTTTGTCTTATAGCAATCCCAACTTACATGGACTATGATCTCAAGCTTTTGATATTTCATTGGTGGTGATTCAGTTTATAAATTGCACCCATCTCCTATTCCTGTTTTATTCTGTCCATCTTTTCATTACTTTATTACTCAATATCAACATCAGCCTTATAAGGAAAAGGCAAAGAAATAAAGGTAGAAAAATAAACAAGCTAATCTACTGTACCCATTTTAGCATCTCCCCAGTAAGATCATTTAGAGGGAAACCTAAAGCAACTAACCCAAAATGAAATCTCAGGAGATATAAGACCCATGCAATTACTCTCTTCCCCATGCTAAAAGCAACGAGGGAGTTGTTTTTATATCCCAACTTTAGCAAGATAACCATGGAATCCAATTCTCGAATACCGTGACTGAATTTTTGTAAGATTTTCCAGCTAACATGGTTTATACAAACAACTACACTGAGTATCCAGGACCGAGCCGGATGTCTAAAAGAAATCATAGTCTACAACCCATGAGAGTTATATAGTATGTTCCACAGTGTGTCTCAAAGGGCAGTTGAAAATTTTAATTAATTAAAAAGTAAAAAATTTAAAAATAATTTTAAAAATAGAAATAAATTTTAAAAAAGACAATGAAGTCTCCTCGGCAATTAATGTCGCAACATTAGTTTTCTAAACATTCTCCCTGCTCCCTTTCGTTTCCTTCTCACTCGCTCGCTATCACTGGCCCAGATCTCTATCACCAGATTGTACACGGTAGAGAATGGGGAAACACACGGAGAACAACGAAGGGCGAGGAGGGATGAAAAGAGCCAACAGAAACTTTTACTAGGGCCAAGGTTTGCAGATAATCCTGTAAGCTAAACACAAAGCAGCCAAATTATTTATTTTGCAGTTAGTGGAATTTTCTTCTTCAATGTCAAGAGGCAGGAGCCAAACTTTAGAAAGTCACAGTTTTCCCAAGACTTAAAAGAAAGATAGCCTTGATTATGCACATATTCTTGGAATGCTTGTAGGTTCAAACTGGTGTTCTTCCGCTGGATGGACTCAGAGGCCAAAATGCAATCAGGCTAGGAGCTCCTAGCTCCAGTTACAACTTTGCAAATGAGGCAGATTTCCGAATTACATCTTCAAACCGCCATTACATCCTCTGTTATACATCTATTGCCCCAACTTTGAGATTCCAAAGATGATTCCACATTCTTTGAGGTATTATCATCTAAGATTTTCCAAATCTGTGAAGGACAAAGAAAGATATGCAGCGGTCAAAATACGTAAGGTGTTACGTGCCATTGAAAGAAATATGACTGACATTATTTGGTTTTTAAGCAGGATAAGGATAAGACCAAATTTGTTTTAGAAAGACAGTTCTGAAGATGCCAATTTCTTCCAAAACAGTATATAAATTTAAGACAATCAACATAGGACATTTCAATAAGGTTTTATTTTTGAAGCTTGATTAAACAATGCTAAATTTTATTTGGAAAATAAAATGTGGGAGAAAAAGTAAATCTCTTCCATACCAAATAAATAAATAAAATTTAAAAAGCAAATAAATCAAAAGCAAAGAGGAAGACTTGGCCTATCAAATATTAAAACCTAATAAAAAGCTACTAGATTCAAAGCAACAGGGCATCTTTGCTAGCAGTCGTAGCCAGATTGATTGGGGAATAAAATAGAGAGCTTGGAAATGGACCAGAGGTTATGTAAGAATTTAGTATATGACAAAATGCTGGCATTTCAAATTATTGCAGAAAGGTTGGATTAAACTATAAATAATATTGAGAAAGCTGCCCAGCCATTTTAGGAGAAACAAAGTTCAGACCATTGCCTCATACTTCAAACCAAAAAATTTCTAATTAAAAACAATTATAAATTGTGAAACCACAAAAACATTAAAGACATTATATATGATCAAAAATACCATTTCAAGTAAATTTTTCCTAAGAAAATGAGACAAAGGGGCACCTAGATAGCTCAGCTGACTAAGTATCCAACTCTTGATTTCAGCTCAGGTCATGATCTCATGGTTCATGAGTTCGAGCCCTGCATGGGACTCTAGGGTGACAGCATGGAGCCTGCTTGGGATTCTCTGTCTCCCTCTCTCTCTTCCTCTCCCCCACTCATGCTTGCGCTCCCTCTCTCTCTCTCTCTCTCTCTCTCTCTCTCTCTCTCTCCCCCTCATTAGTAAACATTAAAAAATAAGTGAGACAGAGATATAAGTAGACAAATACAGAAAGATGTTCAATATAATATCATTCATAAAAGCAAAAGAACCTGAATGGCTCTCAAAAGGAAGTTATTTAAGTAAATTATAGTACATCCATACAGTGAAATAACACAAAGCCATCAAAAATGATGCAGTTGTGTATTAACTCATTTAGAAAAATACTGAAAATCTATTTATAAACAAGACAGATCACCAAACAGAATTATAATCTAATTTGTGTATATATGTATATAACCATAGAAGAAAGTCTAAGATACATACATCCTATCACCAGATTTTATCTGGTGATAGATTTGGCTCTTTAACAATAAGAAATATTCCTTTTATAATGGGGATATAACATAAAAGAGCTTTCATTTTGGAAAAAAAAAAGAGATTTGGTTTGGCAGTAGTTTGAAATGGGGGTGGAGTAAGGAAGATTAATTATAAATTAGGAGGTGGCTACAAAATTCCGGGTGATAGCAGATGAGAATGCGAAGAGACGCAAGAACAATGGAGTTGAGTCTGAGAAATATTTGAGCAGGAGAAACAGCAGGACCTGGTGATCAGCTGGGTTTCTGTTACTGGGTTGTCATTTAGGATGCCTACAACTTTAAAAAAAAACATTTACTTTTTAAAAGTAAACAAACAAATCGTTAATAAAAGAGGAGGCTACTACTCTATGGTAGGGTAGCTGGTAAACCAATATATCTACCTTTAGACATAAATTTCAGGACATCATGAAGGAGCTGTCCAGCAGGCAACTGGAAATAAGAGGCTGGGAATTGAGACATGGAGCTTATTGGTATGACGGTATTGGTGAAAATCATAATGACGGTTTATTACCATCAAATCCTGGTAATTCTCTAGGTAAAATGACCACTAGGTCCACACTGCTTCTAGAGCTCTTATCTTACTAGACTACATTTTCCAAATTATATGAGATTCTATTTCCTAAAATCCTATTCATCCAAATCTCCCATATCATTACGACTTCCACTTTACCCCACTCAGAATCAAGTAACTGCCAGACCCTGCTTTAAATCTTCCAGCGGCTTTTCATTTCATTTAGAACAAAATGCAAACTCTTGGCCAGGATCTCTCATCCCTCTGTGGTCTACACCGATACTCTCTCTGATAGCATTTCCCATCGCTTTCGCCATTACTCACTGTGATCTTGTCATTCTGGACTTCTTTCTGATCCTTGAACACACTGAGTTCTTTCCAATTTCAGGGCTTAGCACATACTCTTCCCTTTGCCAAGAAGGCTTTTCTTGGCTTGTCTCATGACTGGCTCCTTACCTTTCAGATCTAGTTTAAATGTCACCCCCTTTCAAGGGGCATTCCCTAATTTCCATTTCTGAAGAGCCACTCTCCCCTATATCCTGCTACACTATCACATTACCACGTCATAGTTCTTTCACAGAACTTAACTCTACTCAACATTATTTTGTTACTTGTTTATTACCAGTCTTTCCTTCTAGAATTTAAGCTCTATTAACAGAGACCATGTCAATCCAGCAACTGTAATAGAGCCCAAGACACATTAGGGTTGTCAAGTACTCATGGAGTCATGTCATATGGAATGAAGGAAGGACCTAAAGGTTTATAGTAAGTAATGTTAGATTTGCAACCAGAATAAAATCTCGATTTTAATATATCTAAAATGTGGCCAAAAATGTTTACCCTGTCTATGTAATAAGGTTTTCATGAGACTTCAGTTCTTTATTTATTTGTTCCTCAACAAATAAATATGTGTTAGGTAGTTGTGCTAGTTGCATAGTTCACAGCTATGAATAAGGAGTTCAGTCCAGTGGCTGAGACAGCAAGTTCAGAGGTAGCTATGACCAGTAAAGCTATCAAAAAGACCAAGTACAGTGTGCCATAATAGCACATAAGACAGATACCAAATCCACCCTCGGGGAATCAGAGAAAGGTGAACAGAAGTAGAAATAAATCTGGCAAGGAGAAGGCTGGGGAAGTCTGTGGGAAGAGAAAGAGGAAATAGTTCAGACAGAGGGAACGATATGTGCAAAGGCCCAAAGGCAAACAAGGACAAGGCGTATTGATGAACCGCGTGTCATTCAGTATGGCTGAGACTAGGAAGAGAAAGTGGTGGCAAAATTCAAAACTAGAGCTCTAACGAGAATCAGGTCAGGGTGGGCCAAGGTACCAGCATGGACAATTTGTAGAACTTTGGCAGGAAACAAAGGAGGCAGTGGTGAAGGGGGTGAGGCTGAATAGGGCATGCCACAGATGAGCCTAGAAACAGGAAGAAGCCCAATCAGAGAGGACTTTGGATGTCATGTTAATGAGCTGGGCCCTATGCTTAGGGTGATGGGGAGCTACTACAGAGCTTTAGGCTGGATAGTGACCATTCCGGCATGGAGAAAAATTAGAGGGAGACAAAATAAGGAACTCAGAGTTGTTCACTGAATCAAGTGGGAAGTTATGGGCAGCGTGAATTAAAACAACAACAGTGATGGATCAAGGAGACTAGTTCAAGAGATGCTTAAGAGCGAGATCTGATGTGACTGTCAAACCCAAGTTTCTGGGGGGCATCAGCATATTGAGGGATCCCTCTGATAAATCTTGTAGCTCATGAAAAAGGTAAATGTTAATGGTTAGGATTTCCTTAATATTAAGCTCTTCTACAAATTTGTTCTTAAATTTTGGATTCTGTTTTTGTTTATTTATAACTACCTGGCTCAAGAGGCAATTCCGTGCTTAGTGACTGCTTGAGATTGGGGGTCTCCAGGAAGCAGACTCTCAGAGTTTAGTGTGCAGGATGTTTATCATGAGTTTTCTTGTGATCAACACCTGTGGAAGGGAAGTGGAAGCAGAAATCGAGCACAATTATGAGCCTAATGGCATCCTCGGATAGCCCAGCCAGGACCTCAGGAGCTAAAGTGGTCTGCCAGAGTTGCCCCCTGCTGGATTGGAATGGCCAGGCTGTTATACCCATCTCAATCACTTGTTGGAAATGGGACGCCCTGAGAAGCATGTAACCTTGAGCAAGGTAGTTCCCTGCAGGTCAGGTAATCCCTGAAGGCTCTAAAAACCCTGGGAGGGCTCCCTGACAGGCAGGAAATACGCCACCCTAAGAAAATTTGAGCACTTCCTCCCTTCCTCCTTCCTTTAACATGCATCTAATGAGCACATTTGTGTGTGTGTCAGGCACAGTGTCAGGCATTGGGTCAAAGGTGTACAATAAAAAATGGCCTTCATGAAAATTCTAATGTAATGGGGGACATGGCTTTTAAAAAGGAAAGACAGGGGCGCCTGGGTGGCTCAGTCGGTTAAGCGGCCGACTTCAGCTCAGGTCATGATCTTGCAGTCTGTGAGTTCGAGCCCCATGTCCGGCTCTGTGCTGACGCTCAGATTCTGATTGCTTCAGATTCTGTGTCTCCCCCTCTTTCTGCCCCTCCCATGCTCATGCTCTGTCTCTCTCTGTCTCCCAATAAAAAATAAAAACGCTAAAAAAAATAAAAAAATAAAAAGTAAAGACACTGTACAGTTACACAAAGTGCTTTCCCATTGAGATACTGAAAATGAAAGAAAGTGAGAAAGGTGGGCAACCGAGAGGAGTCTCATCCCACAGTGCCCAGAGAAAGCCCCCCACCCCCTAGAAGCCACTCGCATTCCTTGGCTCATGGCCCCTTCATCTTCAAAGTATCCAGTGTAACATTTTCTCTCTTTTCTGACCTCTGCTTCCATCCTTATATCTTCTGATTCGGACTCTACTCCTCCTGCTCCCTTCTTTAAAGACTCTGAAATCACATTAGGCCCACATGGAGAATCCAGAATAATCTGCCCATTGCACAATCCTTGACCTAATTATGTCTGCAAAGTCCCTTTTCTCTGTAATGTAACACATTGACAGGTTCTGCGGTTTTGAGTGGGGGACAGCCTCAGGCTGTGGTGGTGGGGCATTATTCAGCCTACCACACTCCATTTATTCATTTAAAATGGGTATAATAATAAGACCACCTTACATAGTTGTTGAGAAAATTAAGTTCATACCAAGTATGAAGAGCTCTGCCTGGCATATGGGAAACTTTCGACAAGCGATTTTTCCCTCCTGGGCCTCCTTATCTATGCCCTTCTCTTGATCTCTTGTGTTTCCACCTTGGTTCAGTCCCTAATCATTCAACTCTTTCCGTATCATTTGTTGTCTTCGGTCCTGCCTTCTTAGACACATATCCCTAAACCTCACGCTCCCCACCCTTCATACCACCACCAGAGTGGAACCACAGGGATAACCTTTCATGAATTCACCCACTTAAAAATGCATTGTCCACAGTAAACCAACCATCTGCAATCATTATCTACATGGCGAATTCCTGTGCCAGCTGGACATCCTCGGCCAGGTGTCGAATCTTATTTATCTCTTTACCCCAGCCTTACACAGTTCCTAGACCACTGGAGTGCCCCACAATGCCTCCTGAATGAATTAATGGATGGATGAATCTAGTTATAACATTCTATGATTCTATCAGGGTAGGAGCTGTATTAAATTCGCATCAAAGGAACTTATTCTGATTATTTTTAAAGCAGTTAAGGTGCTGTAAAAATTTATGGCTGTTGCTCAGTGCATTTCTCGGGAAGCATTTCTGTGCCTCCACACCTCCAGAAATCTTCTCAGTCAGAACTGTACAGAGATTCTGGTATGGAAAGGGCATCCGAGTAACCTGTCGAAGAGGCAGGCTTTAGAGTGGGCATCTCGATGCAACGTTTAGAAGTGACCCTGTGATGTGGCTGCCATTTTGGTTAAGATATATTTTCTCTCTTTCAACTCATCTCATTTCCTCTCCGCCACAACCAAAAAAAAAAAAAAAAAAGCAAAAGCAAGATACTGAGAAGGGCCCTTCTCTGTGCTCCCCATTCAAGTGCCTGCCAAACCAATTAATACCTCCTGAATGTTATCTCCCTGCTATGTTAATGTTATGTTAATAAATGCAATTAAGATAACATTCAGGAGGTGTTAATTGGCTTGGCAGATGTACATGAATAAGAAGCTCAGATATTTTGCTTTCCCTATTTATGGAGGCAGGAAGTGACACAAAGTTGGACAAAAGGAAACTTAATTTGCCTCCAGTCTCTTTTGATACTACTTAGGTCTTTTCTGTTAAGTAATATACGGGATTCTTAAAAATGCTAATTTAGATGGTATTACAAAGATGAAGTGATTGTCAAATGTTGCAAAAACACTGGAATTATCTTTTGCCACAAGAATTAACTACATGGTATTTACTCCCTTTAAAATGTTATGTATGCCATATATGCTATATATACACACATGCACATTCTTGCTTTCCAATGTGCCCATAGCATATATGTAAATACTCTCTCGTGCTAATTTATGAAGCAGATTGCTCCAGAAGACTAATTTCTAGGCTATTTTTGATGTCATTATTTAATATATTCCAGGGATTTAAGAACTAATGTCCTTTCAATAAATATTGTCTAACTTACAGTAAAATGGTAGCGTTAGCTTTTTGTGTTTAGACATTACATATATATTATACATAATTTATAAGATAAATTGTATATTATATATTTATTATGTAAAGTTTTTATTTATAATTATATACAATTATATATTTTAAATGTTTTAAATTATATGTTTTAAATTATATATACATGGGTATATGCATATATACATACACACACACCAGAGTACCTTACTTCGTAAAACAGAGGTTTTCTCTGAAATTTCTATTTATACAAATATATATTTGTATAGACTTGAAGCAAAAAGATGTTACATTGTATTGCCATCAAGGTCACTGTGTTTGTTTCTGGAACTTGGCATTTGCCAGCACATCACATGGCCTTTGGCAGGCTTGGTCTTCCCAGGGCCTTATTAGGACACACCTCTAATAAGAGCCCTGCTAAGCGGGCTGATCAGGGAGGATGTGAGAGCACAGACCCTCGGAGGTTCCTTCCAATCTTGGAGGGCAAATTATCAGTGTCTACGCTGGGAACCAAATGGAGAGAACTAAACTGAAGTGTTGGTCTTCAATCTAGACTACAAACACATTGGAAGCACCTGACCTCCATTCTAAGACACCACTTTCTGTAAAATATACCAACTCTTTAATAAGGGGTTTCCAGGGAGAAAAAGGGAGAAGGGAAGAAAAAGAGGAAGAAGGGAAAGAGAAAGACTCCATTAAATTTTATATGTATTGCCGAGACTAAAGTCCAGTTCCAGAAGTGTTAAAATGTGTATCTCAAAATAAAGAATATTATGTATTTTCCTAGGAAAGAAAAATAACACAGTAGGTAGCTAGAATATAGACACTGCTTTGTTTCAAGTGGATTGTTCTGAGCCAATATCTGTTGCATAATTCTGGAGAATTCACCAATCCTTGAGAAACACGTTCGTATGCTTCTTTGCTAAACACCCATCTACAGCCCTTAACTGTCCCTTTATTCCATTTCTCAATGTGAGTCTCCTGGATCTTACATACAGAATAATGGGACTATTCCTAGCTCTCAATCTGTTGAGTGTGGGTAATTTCTTAAACCATAAAGGGTTTTTGTTGCTCTTCAGTGACAATAGCTGTTAACTAAAGAATGTGAAGAAATACTCTTCTAATCTGTGTGTGTGTGTGTGGGCAAATGTGTCTGCGATATTTTCCAGTGAGATAGAACCACTGTGGCTCTGAATTTTTAGGCTTTACAATCTTGGCTCCCCTCCAGGCTAAGGAGGTAGAGGAACACTCCCAAATGCAGTGACACTGACTCAGTGTTTTAGGGCAGTCCCCACTACAGCTCTTGGCTTTGATGGACTCTGGAGTGGAGTGAAGCCTTGACACAGATTCCATTGAGAAACCATTTCCAGATGATCCTGCTGTACCCTGGAGGGGAGTATTGCTCACAGTGGGCACCTCTTGCAACACTGCCCCAAGAGCTCAGGAGGCTGCCTGATCATGCAACAAATCCTTTCAAGGCAGTATACCATGGGCCAGGGGTTGGCAAACATTTTCAGTTAAAAAAAAAAAAAGTAGGTTATACTCACTTTTAAATTATTCTTAGGTAAAATACTGCATTCACATTCTGTGGCAGAGATAGCAAATAGTTTATATGAGTGTAATAGGCTGAACTATGTGTTCCCCCCACACTCCCCACCAAATTGGTATGTTGAAACCCTAACCTCCAGTGCTCAAAATGTGACTGTTTTTTGGAGACAGAGTCTTTACAGAAGTGATTAAGCTAAAATGAGGTCTTTAGAAGTGGGCCCTAATCCAATCTGACTCGTGTCCTTTTAAGAAGAGGAAAATCACACAAAAGACACACCAGGGAAGAGAATGCACAGAAGAAAGACTATGTGAGGAGGAGGAAGGTGGCCCATATGGAAACCTGGTGACACCTTGATCTTGGACCTCCAGGCTCCAGAAGCATGAGAAAAACATTTCTATTGCTTAAGCCACACAGTCAGTGGTATTTTGTTATGACAGCCCTAACAAAACAAGACACCAAGTGACTGCTATTGGCTGCCGAGGGCACGATGTAAAAAAGGATTCTGGCATGGCCAACGTGGGCGTGGGAGGGAGAGCGGTATTAAGCCAGCCCTACTCTGCGGGGTGGAATTGAGAAGACTTGAATACCTGCGTAATACTCACATGTACCCAAGAACAAACCCCCAAGTTTGTAAGTAGAAAAATCTTGGTCTTATTCAAAGGTATTCATACATTCCCCTTCAGTTAGAAATAGATGGAATAGATATGTCTTTGTCAGTTTCCTTAACTTCCACAAAAGAATATCCATCTTCCTCCTTACCTTGCTAATTAGTAACCATGGCGCTGCACTGAGTTGAATCAACGACCCAGTAGAGATGCTTTTCCGGTCAGAAGGAAAAGCCTGAAACTTAATTGATGTTCAATATTAGTGGGAAATTTATAAATATTTATGAATAAGTGAATCTCGTTTGGTGATTTTCTAATTTGTTTTTTATTTTTTGAGAACATCCGTTTTCAGCTTCATGTCTCCCTCCAAAGGACTTTGGAAATCCAGCGTTTCTTCCCTAAAGGACTGAGACCAAAAATCACGAGTTATGTATTTATGACAGCCAGGCCTCGGCAAGATTTCAATTGAGAGTGCTTGTTTTTTTTCTCATTCATCTTCTAGTACTTGTGTTCTAACTCTTGGGTCTTTTTAAAAATTTAACATACACTTCTGGTTGTAACTAATCTTCACCTCAACACTGGATAATTGGGTTTTGGGGTTCTTAGTTTCTTTGCTTTCTTTAGTTTAATGTGTCCATAACAAGAGTATTAATTTGGAAAATGTCCCAATGGGGTGCATTGTTTTCAATGTGCTCAACGTTTTAGAGTGATTGTTGTGTGGAAACACATTTAGACACTGATTGCCTGATGAACCCAGCCTCCCTTGGTAGTGAACAAGAAAGAGGGTAAGAGGATGCGACTAGGCAATGTTAGGACTTCCAAAAGACTGTTATACCTTTTAGTATAGACCTGGCCAAGGGAACTAGCCCCACATCACCAACACAAGCAAACCCAATTTGGGCAATTCAAGAGAATCCATTGCTGTGTACTACATGT
Source organism: Paguma larvata (assembly GCA_030068075.1). NCBI lineage: Eukaryota > Metazoa > Chordata > Mammalia > Carnivora > Viverridae > Paguma > Paguma larvata. The sequence continues at coordinate 68,940,595 of CM057832.1, forward strand.
TTGTGTCCATCTACTCCTCCTCTGCCCCCCCCCCCACTGCACACAATTCCTATGTTGAAACCCTAATTATTAATGTGATGGCATTTGGAGATGGAGCTTTGGTCTTGAGGGTCTGAAACTTAACCGATGCTCAATATTTGTAGGAAATCTATACAGATTTCTTTCTGAATAAGTGAATCTTATCTGATGATTTTCTAATTTATTTTTTGAGAATATCCATTTTCACCCTCATTTCTCCTTCCAAAAGAATCCTTTAAAAAGGGATTCGTGCCCTGAGAGACACGAGAGAGCTTGCTTTCTCACTCTCTTTGCCATGTGAGGATACTGAATCTGCTGGCACCTTGACCTTGGACTTTCCAGTCTCTAGGACTGTGGGAAAATTAGTTTCCGTTGTTTAATCTACCCAGTCTACGGTTATAGAAGCCCAAAACAGATTAAGACATCCATCAAGTAAGCCATTTTACTTACCCGTTTTACAAAACTAAGTCCTCCCTAACTACAGACTCTAATTCTTCAGTGCTTTTCCTAGCCCATACGCTCAATAATCCCCTATGATTTAACCCTTCCAACAGCATACACTCCATTACCTAATTACAGACTTTTCTAAAATAACTTAAGTACCATTGGAGTAGGGGCACAGAAGTTAGGTTCTCTCTTCCCAACTTAGTGCATTTGTGTGATTGTTAACCTGAAACCATATTGTTATTTTATTTTTGATTTACATACAATAAAATTCAATCTTCTGATGTGCAATTCTAAGACTTTTGGCAAAAGTAACCACCACCCTTATCAAGACACAAAACAGTTTCCATCATTCCCTTGCCCCAATTCCTTCAGGCTGCCTGTTTTTAGTCAAACATTCCACCACTGACCATGGAAACCCACTGATTTGTTTTCCATCCTTGTAGCTTCAGTGTATACAGAATGACGTATAAATAGAATCATACAGTATGTAACTTTTAAAATTTGGCTTCTTTCACTCAGTAGAATGGCTTTGATATTCATCCAAGTTGTTGGGTATCTCAAATAGTTTATTCTTTTTATTGCTAAGCAGTATTCCATTCCAGGGATGTACCACAGTGATTCTCCATTCACTCAGTAAAGGATATTAGGGGACATCTGGGGGGCACAGTTGGTTGAGTCTGACTCTTGATTTTGGTTCAAGTCATGATTTCATGGTTCATGAGATCGAGCCCCACATCAGGCTCCATGGTGACAGTTCAGAGCCTGCTTGGGATTCTCTCTCTCTTTCTCTCTCTCTCTCCCTCTGCCCCTCCCCCACTCGTGTGTGCTCTTTCAAAATAAATAAATAAAATTAAAAAAAAAAAAGAATTCTGCACCTAACTCAAGCCCACAGAGATTTTTTCCTAGGGTTTCTTCAAAAGTTTTATAGATTTATGTTTTGCATTTACCTCTGTTACCCATTTTGAGTTTGTTTTGTATAAAATGCAAAGTATAGGTCAAGGTTCATTTTTGATTTTTGCACATGGATGTTCAGTTGTTCAGGCACAATTTTTTGATGAGACGATCTTTTCTCCATGGAATTGCCTTTTATCTTTTTCAAAAATCAACTGACCATAATTTTGTGAGTCTATTTCTAAAGTGTCGATTCCATTCCATTGATCTGTGTGTCTATATTTTTATCAATATCTCATTTCCTTGATGACTGTGGCATTATAGTAAGTCTTGATGTCAGGTAGTATCAGTCTTCCAATTTTCATTTTAAAAATTTTATGGGATATTTTACTTAGCCTTTCATATAAATCTTAAACTCAGTTTGCCAATACAGACAAACACATCTGCTGGAATTTTTATTGGAATTGCATCAGATATATAGATCAAATTGGGAAGAATTGACGTCTTAACTATATTGAATCTTCCAATCCACGAACATGGTGTTCTCTTTACTTCATCGATGTTTCATAATCTTAAACATACAGATCCTGGTATATTTATATGTAAGTATTTATTTATTGTAAATGGAACTAATTTTTAATTTTGGGTTTTAATTGTTTATTGTTATTATATAGGAATACAACTGCTTTCTGTACTTTAATTTTATAGCTTAAGACCTTACCAAACTCACTTTTAAGTTCTAGGAGCATTTTTGCGGATTTTGTAAGGTCTTCTACTTAGGCAGTAATGTCATCTGCAAAGTTTTATTTGACAGTCTGAATGTCTTTTATTTCCTTTCCTTGCCTTACTGCACTGGCTAGGACTTCCATTATGAATGTTGAATAGGAGTAGTAGAGCAGACATCCCTGCTTTGCCCATAGTCTTAGGGGAAAATATTCGGTCTTTCATCATTAAGGATGATGTTAATTACAGGTGTTTACAGACGTCCTTAATCATGTAAAAGAAGTTCCCTTTTATTCCTGGAGTGCTGAGAATTTTATCACAAATAAATGATGAATTTTATAAAATATTATCCATAATCATTGAAATTAATTGGTTTTTCTTCTTTTGTCTGTTAATGTAGTAAATTACATTGATACATTGAATCTTTTTTTATAAATGTTTATTTTGAGAGAAAGAGCTAGAGCATACATGAGCGGGGGGTGGTCGAGAGAGAGGGGGAGACAGAGGGTCTAAAATGGGCTCTGTACTGACAGCACAGAGCCCAACGCGGAGCTCAAACTCATGAACTGTGAGATCATGACCTGAGCTGAAGTCAGAGGCTTACCTGACTGAGCTATCCAGACACCCCAATACATTGAATCTTAAACAAGCTTGCATCCCCAAGATCAACTCTATTTGACTGTGATGTGTTACATTTTTATATATTACTGGATTCAGTGTGCTAATATTTTGTTGAGAATTGTTGGTGTCTATGGTCATAGTGTTTATAGGTTTCTTACGCTGTATTTGTTCTACAGCAGGTAACACTGACTTCATAAAACGCGTTGAGAAATGTTCTGTCCTCTTCCATTTTCTGGAAGAGATAGTGTAGAATTAGCATAATTTCTTCCATAAATGTTTGGTAGAATTCACCAGTTAAATAACTTAGGCCTAGAATTTTCTTTTTCAGAAGGTTTATAACTACAAATTAAATTTCTTTCATAGAAGTAGAACCATTCAAGTGATTTATTTTTAAGAAATAGTTTGCAGTTTTTAAGGAACTAGTACATTTTGTCTAAGTTGTCATGTTTATGCACAGTGTTGTTCTAGCATTCCCTTATTGTACTTTCAGTGTCTACAGAGTTTGTAGTGATATTTTCTCCTTCATTCCTGACATTGGTAGTTTGGTCATCTCTCTCTTTCCTTTTCGTGGTGAGTCTGGCCAGATGTTTATTACTTTTAGAAACATCTTTTCAAACAACTTATTTTAATTTTATTTATTTTCTCTAATGTTTGTTTTCAATTTAATTGATTTCTGTTCTATCTTTACGATTTTCTTTTTTCTGATTGCTCTGTGTTCAGTTTGTCTTTTTTCATTTTCTTAAAATGAAAGATTACCAATTTGAGATCTTTCTTCTTTTCCAATATAAGCATTGCTATAAGTTTTCCTCTAAGCATCGTTTTAATGAATTCCACAGACTGTAACATGTTGTAGTATTTTCATTCAGCTCAAAATATTTTATAATTTATTAGGAAATTTCTTTGACCTTTGAATTATTTAGAAGTATATTTTTAATTTCTAAATATCTGGGAGTTTTCCAGATATCTTTCTGTTACTACAGTTTAATTCTGTTATTATCCAAAAAAAAAAAAACTACTTTGTACTACATCAGTTCTTTTAGGTTTGTTAAGATCTGTTTTATGGCCCAAAATGTGGTGTATCTTAGTGGCTATTCCCTGTGATAATGAGAAGTATGTGTATTCTGCTGTTGTTGTGTGGACAGTTCTATAAAATGTCAAGTAGATACTGGTGTTGCTCAGATCTTGCCACGTACTTGCTGGCTTTCTGTCTACTTATTCTGTTAATTACCTAGAACGAGACTCAAGGTCTCTAAGTATAATGGATTTGAGTATTTCTCCACTTAATTTTATCAGTTTTTATCATGTATTTTGAAGCAGTTTTTAGATGCATACACATTTAGGACTGTCATCTCTTCTTGGTGAATTGATGCCTTTATCATTACGTAATGTCACTGGTATTTTTCCTTGTTATGAAATCTATGTCTGATATTAATAAGCCATGACCACTTTTCTTTTTTTTTTCTTTTTTTTTTTTTAAGAGTGAGAGAGCCAGAAAGAGAGTATGTGAGACGGGGAGAGAGGCAGAGGAGTGTAGAGAGAGAATCTCAGGCAGGTTCCACGTCAGTGCAGAGCCCAATACAGGACTTTGGGGTTATAACCTGAGCCGGAATCAAGAATCAGACGCTCAGCCAACTGAGCCCCTCAGGTGCCCCTCACTTTCTTTTTATTAGTATTTATATTGTATATCTGTCTACATTACATATTATTGTATTTAAAGTGGATGTATTTTTTTTTAAGTTTATTTATTCATTTTTAAGAGAGAAGGCGGGGGCAGAGAAAGAGGGAGAGAGAGAGAATACCAAGCAGGCTCCATGTTGTCAGCACAAAGCCTGATGCAGGGCTCAAACTCACAAACCTGGAGATCATGACCTGAGTCAAAATCAAGAGTTGGATGCTCAATCAATTGAGCCACCCCGGCGCCCCAAAGCAAATTTCCTGCTGACTTCCTATACTTGGGTTCTGTATCTTTTTTAACCCTGTCTTTAATTAATGTGTTTAGAGGATTTACATTTAATGAAATTATTGACTTAGATTTAGCTTTACCATTTATTTGTTTTATGGTTGTCCCCTCTGGGTTGTTTGTCCTCTGTCTCCCCTTTTGTGTCTTTTCTTGGATTTATAAATATTATTTTTAGTATTTTATTTATTTGTATGAATACTTTATAGAGTTTGTTCTAGGGATTACAATTACATACCTAACTTTTCGGTTTATTTAGAATTCACATTTTACCACTTCGACCGAAATGCAGAAATCTTACAATCATATAGGTCCATTTACCCTTCCTATTTATGTTGTAATTTTCATATGCAGTATACTACTTACGCTGAAAATCCCATTAGATGTTATAATTTTCCTTCAGTAGTATGTAGTATTTTAAAGATTTTAAGAGGGAAAACTATTCTATTTATCCAGATATTTAACATGCATATTGTTCTTTCTGTCTTGGTTTTCTGCCTCTCAGTGACAACTCATTTGGACTCAGACCCAAAACTTTGGTGTCACATTTTATTCTCTGGCCCTCACACTCCATACCATATCCAGTTCATTGGCAAGCTAGTTCCACCTGCAAAATATACCTCGCATATGTCCTTAAGTCTCTCCTGTCTGAAAAGACTATTCTGGAGCTGTAAAAATTAAGCCTTAAAATGTTTTGTTTTTAATGAAGACAAAAATTTTATCTCCCAGTGTTTTAATAAAAAGCAAATTTCTTTTTTTAAAAAAAACAAACTCCTTTGTTTAAAGTTATACAGAGAAAAAAAATGTTATTTTTCAACATCTTTTGACTTGTCAAGTTTAGTGTAATGAAAGAAAAAAGTCCTCCTCCATACCCAGCACTGGAGCCGTCATATTACCACTTTATAGTCAATTGGATACATTTTCTTTCATTCTGCCTCTCAGAATTTTGTCCTTTTGAGGCAGGCAAACAACTCAGCCTTGGCAATATTGTCTCTCATTTAACAATCTATTTCAGTCTTATCCTTGGCAGTTAACAATGACCTCGTGCTGCCGACACATTTTCAGCGTTGTTTTCAGCGTGTGCATGGCTGTGTACAAACGTGGTTATTTTCCTCTGCTGCTCTCCTGTTTGATCATCAACCTTCTCTTGTCTCCCACTCTCCCTTGCAGCTCTGATTGTTTGAAACCCTCTGAGAAAAGGAGGTCCTAAAAGAATACTCTCCCTTTCCAAGGCTGCCAGCTTAGAAAATTTCCAGTTTCTTTCTCCCTGAATATTTCTGGTTTTGTTAAGGGACACTTTGCCTTTCCATCTAGCCTAGACTAGCCAAGACCTATCTCCACCCAGTCTTCTTCCATCAGTAACACCCTCAGATGTCACAGTGGATGAGTATGAGACTGTGAATCAGATCCCTTGCTATAGCCCATAATCCTACCACATCCGGCTAGAGACCTTGGGCAAATCACTGAGTCACTCTGGGACAAACTCTCTTCATCTGTAAAATGGGGGTGATCATTATATCTAACTTGCAGGGTTGTTTTAAAGGATTAAATAAATGTATACGAATGTTCTTGGGAAGTGTGATTCAGTGATATTGAGTTTTGTTCAGTTTAATAAACATGTATTAGTAACTAACAGGGGTAGCAAACTCAAAGGACTGTAAGTAATATAAATACATGCAGCAAACAGGGGTCCATGCATTAGGGAACAAGGAGGGTGTGTGTCTAAAGAATTAGAGATCACAAGGCTCTCTGAGGAGGACAACCATGGCTCAGCTCCTCCCCATGACTTACCAGGCAGGGGATGCCTAACCATCTCGCTCCAATTTGGAGCAACTCTGAAAGGTCGTTCTAGCTCTGGAGTTCTTTATGGTATCAGACGAGACAGCTGGCTTTGCATCAGGGCTTGGCTTCTCCCTGGGCCTGCTCCTGCCTCCTTCTTTCCACAGGTGTTTTCCACAAGGGTGCTCCTGAATGAAGATCTTACACACTAAACTCCATCTCAGAATCTGCTTTCTGGGGAATCCAACCTGCAACACTGTGCTTGAACTCATGGAACAATCTGTATGCTAAGCTAAGCTAGGCAGACAGAGAATTTCAAAACCATATGATAAGTGATAGAGTAGATATATAAGCAAAAGCTATGGGAAGGAAAGAGAGGGTATGTAACTCAACCAAGGTCAAGTCTTCCAGGAGCAGACAGACAATCTTGAGGTGACTTTTGAAAGCTAATTAGGCCATAACCAGATAAAGAAGGGGGAACAGGTATTCTAGGTAGAGAAAAAAAAAACACTAAGAGTGAACAACATACAGACATCCAAGGAATAGAGACTGTGAGTCCGCATGGAGAACCACCAGCAGCTTGGTACTAACAAAACCTGAGACCTAAAAGAATTTGAGAAGTAATGAAACTTAAAATGTAAACTGGGGGTTGGCATGAGATAAAGTGGGAGAGAAAAGTTGCAATTTAAGAGCTTGGCCTTGATTCAGTGGAGATTGATTTTCCCTCCCGACTCTCCCTCCCTCCCACTTGTTCTCTCTTCCCTCCAATTAGCTTTAAAGTTGGCCCTTCATGGAACCTATTTTCATTCAATAGGTTATGCCATGAGAAACCTCCTTTCTTATTAGAATTCAAAATCTATATAGGAACATCTAATTCAACATCTCCACTTGAAAGGCCCACAAGAACCACAAATTCACTGTGTCCAAAACTGACTTCATCACCTGGCCTTCCTACACCTCATCTTTCTGAATTCCCTACCTGGGTGAATAGTAACACTGTCCATCCAGTTGCCCAAGCCACAGTCCTACGTATCAGTCTTGATTCCTTTTTCTTTTTCATTCTTCAGGCTCAATCCTTCAATGCATCCAATAAATAATCCTATTTTAATATATTTTGGAGCAGTACTTTACTGCTACTTCCTGAGTTCAGTGGAAAGCTCTTAACAACTGGATAATCTGCCTCCCGTCTTACTCCTTTCAAATCCATTTGCCAAACAACTACAAGAGTAATCCTTCCAAAACACAAATCTGATCATGCCGAGCCTCAGCTTAAAGTCCTCCAGGGGTCCCCATAATCTTCGAGATGAAGTCCAAAGTCCCTAACAAAACTCTTCATAGGCTGACCATGGATTTCATGCTTTCTGCTTTCTGCACACTATATTACTTTAAAATTTTCCAGCTCCTTATGCTCTCTCTTGCTTTCAGAACATGCACCAGGTTGCACTCACAGCCTAAAATACCTTTCCCTGCCTGTCTTTCCTCCTCTTCTTCCTTTCACCTGATGAAAACCTATCAGTCCTTCAGGGCTAAATTTAAATGTTCATTTCTCCATGGAAATATTTTCTGCCACCCTCACCCTTATTACAAGCTAAGTGCCTAGTTTATAATTCTATCAATCTATCCTTACTTCTGTCTACCATGAGATTACAATTGAAAACAACAACAAAAAGCCTATTTATTTCTGAATTTCCAACATTTAGCATAATATTTGGCACATAATAGTTTTCAATAAATATTTTTTAGATGATCAAGGGTCACCTGGGTGGCTCAGTCAGTTAGGTGTCGGACTCTTTTTAAAAAAATTTTTTTTTGAATGTTTATTTATTTTTGAGAGATATAAAGAGACAGAGTGCGAGCAGGGGAGGGGCAGACAGAGTGGGAGACACAGAATCTGAAGCAGGCTCCAGGCTCTGAGATGTCAGCACAGAGCCTCACGCAGGGCTCTAAGCCACAAACCACGGGATTATGACCTGAGTTGAAGTTGGATGCTTAACCAACTAAGCCATCCAATTGCCCCAAGTGTCTGACCCTTTTTTAAATTTTTTTTGAGAGAGAAATAGAGAGAGTGAGCAGGGCAGAGAGAGAGAAAAAGCGAAAGAGAGAGAGAGAATCCCAAGCAGGTTCCATACAGTCAGCATGAAGCCTGATGTGGGGCTTGAACTCACAAACTGTAAGATCGTGACCTGAGCCAAAACCAAGAGTCAGAGGCTTAACCACCTGAGCCACCCAGGTGCCCCCCAAGTGTCTGACTCTTGATGTCGGTTCCAGTCATGATCTCACAGTTTGTGAGTTGGAGCCCTGCATCAGGCTCTGCACTGATGGTGTGGAGCCTCCTTGGGATTCTATCTCTCCTCTCTGTCCCTGTCCTACCTGTGCTCTCCCTCAAATAAATAAACTTTAAAAATAAATAAATAAATAAATAAAACAGAATTTGATTTCCAAATATAGGCTCTGATGGGAATGCAAGTCAGAGTTTCAAAAGAGAACATACTGTAAAAGATAAGAAGTAACAAGTGCTAGCAAGGAAGAGGAGGAAAAAGGAATCCTTTTGTGCACTGCTGGTGGGAGTGTAATTTGGTGCAGCCAATTTGGAGGTTCCTCAGAAAGTTAAAAATAGAACTACCCTACCACCCAGTAATTCCACTACTGGGTATTTATTTACCCTGAGAGAACAAAAACGCTAGTTCAAAAACTATATTTACTGCAGCATTATTCACAATAGCCAAGATATGGAAGCAACTCAGATGTCCATCAATAGATGAATGGATAAAGAAGATGTAGTAAATACACACACACACACACGAATGTTACTTAGCTATAAAAAAGATCGACTGAGTGGCCAACTTCAGCTCAGGTCATGATCTCGCGGTCTGTGAGTTCGAGCCCCACGTCAGGCTCTGTGCTGATGGCTCAGAGCCTGGAGCCTGCTTTGGATTCTGTGTCTGCCTCTCTCTCTCTCTCTGCCCTTCCCCTGCTCATGGTCTGTCTCTCAAAAATAAATAAACATTAAAAAAAATTAAAAAAAAAACTTGTTTAAAAGAAAAAAAAAGAACGAGATCTTGCCATCTGCAAGATGGATAGACCAAGAGTATTACACTAAGTGAAAGAAGTCAGACAAAGAAAAACAAATACCTATATGAGTTCACTTACATGTGGAACCTAAAAAGCAAAACAAATGAATAAACAAACAAAAAGCAGAAACAGACCAATAAATACAGAGAAGACACTAATGGTTGTCAGATGGGGGTGGGCGATGTGGGTGAAGGGCAGTGAGAGATACAGGCTTCCAGCTGTTGAAAGAATACATCACAGGGATAAAAGGCGGAGCATAGGGAATATATATAACGTATTATAATAGCATTGTATGGTGACAGATGGCAGCTACACTTGTGGTGACCATAGCATAATGTATAAATTTGTTGAATCACCACAGCACAAACCTGAAACTAATGTAACACTGTGTGTCAACTCTACTTCAATTTTAAAAAACTCTACTGGAGGCCAGAACATGGGTTACAAGATGTAGTAATGACCTAAACCAGAAAATGGGAGCCGAAATAGGGAGTAGAAATGTTTTTCCATCTAGCTCTAGATAGGAGCCAGATGGAAAAATACCTTGGAGGGGCACCTGGGTGGCTCAGTCGGTTAAGTGGCTGACTCTTGATTTTGGCTCAGGTCATGATCTCGCAGTTCGTGAGACTGAGCCCCGCACTGGGCTCTGCACTGACAGTGTGGAGCCTGCTTGGGATTCTCTCTTTCTCCCTCTTTTTCTGCCCTTCCCCTGCTCTCTCTCTCTCTCAAAATAAATAAATAAACTTTTAAAAAAAGAAGAAGAAAAAAGAAAAATATCTTGGAAGTAAAATCAGAATTGCTGATTGGATGATGGAGGTGAGGGAAAGACTGTGGTGTAACATAATCCCTGGATTTCTGACTTGGGCACCAAGATAGCGATACCTTAACTATGATGGAATACAAGAGAAGCAGCAGGTTGAATAAAGGGCATAAAGACGAAGAGTGTGATGGTTTATTCATTCCGGGCATGTTGAGCGTGAGGTGCCTATGGGAGACTCAGGTGTTATTACTTGGACATCAGCATATAGGGTGAAGAGAGGAATAGAAACCACAAACGGGATGGCCCATGACTACAAGTGACTACAAGAAGGAAGTCAGGAACAGTGACCTGGGGACACTAACTTTGCTACAGATTGTGCTTTTGTCCAGGTCCAGATCCACTCTCCCCCGCCTCCCCCCATCCCAGGAGACTGACCCATGTGGACATCAATGGGTTTCCTTGGCCTCTAGTTTTGTTTGGGTTTAGTCCATGCAGGAGACCAGCGGGAGACAGGACAGAGGAAAGAGGAAAGTGAAGTCTGAATATTTATTCTTCAGCTTTCTCCCTGCCTCATCTATTCACCAAATGTCGTAGCAACTTTCAGGTAACTTCTTCCTACAACTACCTCTCCAGGCTCCAGGAACAGACCATTGCACCAGCAGGCCTAAGTGTGGTGATGAAGGCCATGTGTCATTGAAGGGGCTGTTCCTAAGCCACTTTGTAAACAGCCCCCTGGTTAAACTCTCCTCCATTACCTAGCTTGACTGTGTCACCCATTTCCTAAAGAGAGCCTGGGTGATACAGAGGGGATCCTAGGAAAGGTAAGATAGAAAACTAATCTGATAAACTAACTCTATTCAAGTGATTTCACATTACTTTTCCTAAACAGTCTTCTCCGAAAACTAAAGGAATAACTTCAAAAGTAGAACTATCAGGGGTGACTGTGTGACTCAGTTGGTTAAGAGTCTGACTCTTGATTTTGGTTCAGGTCATGATCTCAATGTTGGTGAGTTTAAGCCCTGCACTGAGCTCTGCACTGACAGCCTGGAGCCTGCTTGGGATTCTCTAGCTCCCCGCCCCTCCCCCACTCATGTTCTCTCTCCTGCGCTCTCTCTCTCTCAAAAATAAATAAAACATTTTTTTTTAAAGTAGAAATTTCAGGGGCGCCTGGGTGGCTCAGTTGGTTAAGTGGCTGACTTTGGCTCAGGTCATGATCTCACCGTCTGTGAGCTCAAGCCCTGCGTCGGGCTCTGTGCTGATGGCTCAGAGCCTGGAGCCTGCTTAGGATTCTGTGTCTCCCTCTCTCTCTGCCCTTCCCATGCTCATGCTCTGTCTCTATGTCTCTCAAAAATAAATAAACGTTCAAAAAATTTTTTTAAATAAAAAAAAGTAGGGGCGCCTGGGTGGCTCAGTCGGTTGGGCGGCCGACTTCAGCTCAGGTCATGATCTTGCGGTCTGTGAGTTCGAGCCCCGCGTCGGGCTCTGTGCTGACGGCTCAGAGCCTGGAGCCTGCTTCCGATTCTGTGTCTCCTTCTCTCTCTGCCCTTCCCCTGTTCACGCTGTGCCTCTATGTCTCTCAAAAATAAATAAACATTAAAAAAAAAATTAAAAAAAAAAAGTAGAAATTTCAGGCACCTAGGGAAATGAGTAAATGGTTGTTAGGATGACTATAACGGGAAATTAACATGGGAATCCCTGAAATTAAATTTCAATGAGGCACCTTCCAATGGGCTAATAAATAAGTGTACAGATGAGTTACTTGCAAGTATCTAATGAGACATGGTCTCATAATGAACTTTGTAAGATGTAATGACAGGGGTTACTAGTAACCAGGTATAAAATACTGGTGAGTTGGGAAGGTGGATCTAAAAGCACTATCCTTGCCAACTCAGGTCCACTAGTTGGGTATCAAAATAGAGCAAAGGAAATGCAGGGATGTCAGGGGAAACCCAGCTGCCCTATTCCACTCGAACTCCAAATTAGTAACATTTATATATCTTGTTGCAATAAATATGGGGTTTTGATTCAGGTATGGCCTCAACATTGTTTTTTAAATTTTTTAAAAGTTTATTTATTTTGAGAGAAAGAGAGAACAAGCAAGGGAGGACCAGAGAGAGGGAAAGAGACAGAATCCCAAGCAGGCTCCGCACTCATAGCAGAACCCAATGCGGGGCTCAAACTCACGAACCCGTGAGATCATGACCTGAACCGAAATCAAGAGTTGGCTGCTTAACTGACTGAGGCACCCAGGCGCCCCTCCGCATCATTTCTGAACACATTAAAGCGAGCCAACGGCCTTTCTTTATGTTCTCCAATTATAGAATGAAGGCCACCACCAACTCTGCCTCAGCTCTGTGATGTCTCCTTCCATGTCTGTAGCCTCTTGGTCATCTTTGCTGCTCCGCGGTTTATGACTCACTTTCTAAACAAACCCTGTAAACCAATTCCACTTGACTCAAGGCAGCCACAATCATAGCTACAACCCCTAAGGACCCTTATATTGCCCGCTTGTTTACTGAAAGTGACTAGATTGTAAATTTAATTTGTTTTTTCTATGATTTACCTAATCGATCTGGCCCAAATGCGAGGGAAAAAATAGTAAGAGGCCACTCAAGAACAATCGAAATGCCAACATGTTTAGAAAGAGATCTATTAGTAATGCCAATAGGAAATACTTTTGATGTTGATATTCAGGTCATTAGAACTCAGTGTGAATCAGGCCATAAGAACTTTGCACTGACTTACATTTAGGTGAAGAAAGTAGACCCAGGGCTATACGCTGTTTGCCCTGCCCATCTTAAGTCAACATCTAAATCAAATCAAAGAAAAATCACCAAACTTGGAAATAGCTCTGGAGTTCATCACTTCTGACTTGCTTCTTAATTCACTAATTTCTCGAATGATGTCGCTGGCAGTCACTCATTCACACATTCAACAGACACGAATTGAGCACCTATCCCTGCCAAGCTTTGTTTAACCCCAAAGATGAAAGCTTTTTGGTTGCTACTTCTATGCTAAGCCTGTCCTTGAATGCTGGCTTCATGACATAAATCCTTATTCCTGAACCAAAACCTGCCCCTACAACGCTCCCAGAAGAGAAAGCTCTTTTCTGTCTTCAAATATGTTTAGGGAGTGATTATACTTTTGTGCCGTCACTGTGTTTTTACTAATATAATGCCTCAGCTTTTTGAAAACACCCCTGAGATTCTGTTATGTGAGTACTGCCTTTGGAGTCAGACATGAATTTGTATTGATAGATAATTTTGTAATCTTGGGCACATTACTCCACATGTCGAAACCCTAAGTTCATCTGTAAAACAGATATGATTATTATTTGCTTATGAATTTTGAGGGTGAAGATAGATGACATAGTTTTACCCTTAGCATAGTACCCAACACATAGCAGATGCTAAGAATCATTAACTGAAAAATAAAATGCGGGTGGGGGACACCTGGGTGGCCCAGTGGGTTAAGCATCTGACTTTGGAGTTAACTCAGGTCATGATCTCACGGTCATGAGATAGAGCCCCAAGTGGGGCACTGCACTTGGTGTGGAGCCCACTTACGATTCTCTCTCTTCTCTCCCTCTGCCACTCAAGAGCACGTGTGTGCTCTCTCTCTCTCGAAATTTTTTTCTCTAACTTTTTAATCCTATTGTGTCACCTGCAGATTTGACAAACCTGAGCGTTAAGTCCTCGTCCAAATCACTGATGATGCTATGACTAAAAAGGACCAAGGACAAAAAGCTCTGTGCCACATTAGGGGGCCTTCACCCACGCTTATATCTATTTCCACTTTTCATCAGTTGTTTAATGAGTTGTGAAGAGAGCTTACTGCACTGACATCATACACACAGTCCTTCATCGTTCTATGAGAGCATCTTAAGAGAAAAACTAGGCTGAAAAATTTGTCCCTGGCATTCTCTGCATCTATCTGCTAAGTAAGAAAATGATATTTGCTCTGATTTAGAGAATTTACACTAGCTCTCGACGCTCATCGCTCTAATAATCCACAGTACTTCTTTACATCCTCCTCCTTCTTCATGGTAGACAAAATAAGGTTCCTTCCCCTCTCCCGCTCCAAATATGTCCGTGTCCTAATGCTGGAGCCTGTGAATTTGATACTTTATATGGCAAAAGGACTTTACAGATGTGATTAAGGTCAAGGATCTTTAGATAAGGCAAGCATCCTAAGTTAACCATGTGAGCCCAATCTAATCACATGAGTCCTTAAAAACAGAGTACCTCTTTTCTGGCTGCAGTCAGAGGGAGGTCAAGTTCTCTAGTGACTACAGAAAAAGGTCAGAGAGGTGCAATGTTGTTGGCTTTGAATGTGGAGGAAGGAGGCCACAAGCCAAAGAATGTGAGTGGCCTTTAGATGCTGGAAAAGGCAGGATATACATAGTCTTCTAGAGTCTCCAGAAAGGAATCGGGCTCTGCCGACGCTTTGGTTTTTAGCCAAGTGAGACCTGAGCTGAGCTTCTGACCTTGAGAACTGTTAAGATAATACACTTGTGCTGTTTTTAGCTACTAAGCACGTGGTAGCTTGTTCCAGCTGCTATGAAACTAATATTTCCTTCTCCTCTTTGGTTATAAATACATACTTTCGATAGACATAAATGTTTCTTCAAATTCACTTTTGGCCAATAGGGGTTTAAAATGGCCAAGGCATGGGAGACAAGTATAAGACAAGTCTGGTGAATTGCAGAAAATCATCAGTTAATCTCTTAATAACAATTTTTCCTTCTCTCTTTATTAAAGTGGGTTACAATGAAATGTCTCCATAGCAAAACTTTATTAGAACTGTTAAAATGAAGCTACATAACTATACTTCTTTACAAAAAAAACAAACCTTAAACATCTTTTGATCTTTACTCCTTTGCACCTCTGATGTAATTCAATAAAAAAACAGGTCCAGTTTTACTGAATGTATTCTATGCTTCTAACGTGTATGATAATGTCGTGTATGTGACATTTATGAGCCAGAGCCCAACGAACACCTCCGAGTTTTGTGATTTTCAATCGTCATGTCTATCTCTCTGGACCTCAGTTTTCATCCAAAAAAAAAAAAAAATAAGGACACTGGACAGGATAATCTCTAAGTTCTCTTTCTTCCTCTAAATTGCTGTGTTCTATCAGTATACGGAATGAAAAATAAAAAATAAAAAAAGGAGTACCTGTTCCTTTGCTGAAGAATAAACTCATTGAAGTCCCGCACTCCAATCCTTTGTTCAGTCCATTTGCCACTTCCTCTGTATGAAATGGGCTCTTCTTCTCCTTTACTTTCCCTTACCACTTATATCTTCAACTAGGAAAATCCTACTATGCTTTCAAGTTCCAAATCAAATGCCACTTGTCATGAAAACTTCCTTGATCTCCTCTGAAATGCTACAGGACTCATTGCCTGTAGGCTGACCACAGACAGAGTTATTCTATTCTGTTGCAACGTCTTGCCCCCTCCACCTGAACCGTAACTTCACAAGGACGGGAACTGTGTTCCTTATTGTCTGCTAACAGCAGGTACTAAGTATCCTGCCTTCCCTCCTATCGAAATGGAAGTGGTACCCTACTCGATGCAAGCCTGCCATGTGTTGTCTTCTGATTCCCTCCCTACTGCCTCTCACAGACCTGGTGACATTATCTTCTTCAGCTCCAGCTTCTCTTCCTGACTTGGTCCGTCAGCTCAACTGACTTCCATTTAAAGAAAATTCCTCCCTAGACCCTTTGTCCAACTCCAGCCACATCCTTGGCTCTCTTGCCGCCAAATTTCATAAAGGAGTTGAGCTGTTCGCCTTTACTCCCTCAACTTCTCCATCTCTCATGCTTCTGTCCCCTACCATCTGGTTTCCACCACATCACTCCAATGACTCGTACTTCCCCCAAGGTTACCAATGCCCTCCAAGTCACTACAGCTAATGGACACTTACTATATTTATCTTCGAGGCAGAAGCTTATACCACCATGACCTCCTTTTTGAAACATTGTCTTCCACTGCCTTCCAGGACACTCTCTAATTCTGCCCAGAAGTTACTTTGGTCTCCATTTCCAACTCACACTCTATTATTCACCTCTTAAATATTTAACTTCTTTAGACTTATACCCCAGGCCCTCTTCTGCATTTGGTCTACAAGGTCTCCCTAGATTCTTTCCATTCCCAAAGCTCCAACTGTCATACAAAGAGCGAATTAGACAAGCATGCCCTTTGCTCTCCATTAGTTTATATCCTAATGTAAAAATACAGATAATAGAAAAACAAATAAATCACAAGATAATTTCACATAGTGAAAAACTAGACATAAAGGATTTTTGCATACAGATAGCATACAACAATAAAATTGAAACAAAGCTGTAGATCAGCAAATACAGAACTTGAAAGATTCATATGGACAATTTTAATTTAATGGGACATGCGCAGATGGCCGCTCCACCCCACAGCCTGAATGTGGCCAATGTGTAGGCTCAGAATCTGAGTCCAGTGTGCTATGTAATGACTCAATGCTTCTACCTCTTGTCTCAATCTAAGTTATGTAGAACCTTCCTTCATACAACCCTCGATGAAGTCATTTGGCCTTCACTTAGTGACAACACAACCTTCACATTTTAAGCATCTGTGTGATCTTTTTTTTCCCCCAAATCCTTTGTCTTCAACAATAAATTGGCAGTCCTTGTACCAACGAAATCTTAAATACAGACAAAAATGCAGACTTTGAAAGCACGTGGCGGTTCTCTGTTCAGCTGATAGTCATTTATTATTATCATCAAAATAGAAACATTAAATTCTCACAGACAACTAGAGACCCCTTGAAAATACAACTACCGACTTTCAAGGATCTTCAGACCCTAATGTGAGAAGTATGAATGAAGTGAGAAAGATCCTTGACTTATAATAAAAAAAAAAATTATGGATACACATTCCAGCCCTGATATTTATAGCAAGTGGACCTAGGATATTTACCTTATAGATTTGCTAGAAAGATTAAATAAAACCACAGTAATAAGATTATTTGTGAAATCATCTGTGCAGCATGTGAGAAGATGCCTTAGCCAGGTTTCCCGAAAAACAGAGAATAAGAATAAGCAATATGCTAAACATTAAGCCGGGTAGGGTGCTGTCCCAGGAAAGCAGGAGTAAAAAAAAGCAGAAAGGTCCTATAATCATCACAGAGGGGAATACTGCAGGCTTCCTTTGCCTCTGTCAGAGTGTTCAGTTTACTAATACAGTTAGAAAAACATTAGCCTACAATTTTTTTTTAAAAGTTTTTATTCAAATTCCAGTTTCAGGTGTAGAATATGGTGATTCGGCACTTCCATACCTCACCCAATGCTCACCACGGCAAGTGCCCTCCTCAATCCCCGCCACCTATTGCACCCATCCCCCCACCCACCTCCCCTCTGGTAACCATCAGTTTGTTCTCTAGAGTTAAGAGGCTGTGACTTGGTTTGTCTCTCTCTCTGTCTCTTTTTTGTTTGTTTGTTTCTTATTTTCCACAAATGAATGAAATCACATGGTATCTGTCTTTCTCTTACTTATTTCACTTAGCATAATACTCTTTAGCTCATTGCAAACGGCCATTATTTCATCCTATTTATGGCTGAGTAATACTCCATTATACATATATGATATGTATATACCATATACATCATTCCTCCCTTATCCATTCATCAGTTGATGAACACTTCAGCTGTTTCCATAATTTCACTAATGTAAAATTTTGCATTTAAATTATATACTCAATTATACCTTTTTTAAAAGATTTTTATATAATCTCTACACCTAATATAGGGTTCAAACTTACAACCCCAAGATCAAGAATTGCACGCCCTACTGACTGAGCCAGGCAGGTGCCCTTCAATTATACTGTTTTTAAAATAAAGCCAAACTTCCCTCCCTTCCCTCAAATTCTTCCTATAAATAGAAAATGCCTTTCACTTCTAAAGACCATTTTGGGGGTTTGTTTTAGTAGAGTTTCATACCATATGTACATGGAAGTATATTTGCTGAAACTGGTTGCCAGATTTGAAATGCAGAACTTCAGAAATGCAAACATGCAAACAAGACTGCAAACATGTAAAGCAAAGCATCTTCTATGAATGACCCCAATCAAGGCAAAGTCCTGTTAAACTAAATAAATAACATAGATTTTTGGAACAGGCTAAGAAGAAGTAAAACCTCTAAAGTGGCTAACGGCTCTTGGTTCACCAAGAATATTAATCTTACTTAACCTACAAAAGATAACCACAGGGGAAAATATCAAAAGGCCTGCTATGTGTCCCATCATTTTTTCCCACCCAACCATTTTGCAATTTTCACTTTTCACTTCCAAGCTCTGTGCCTATTTTTAGACATTCAATAACACTTAGTATCAGCCAGTGCATGTTAGGCATGAATTAATGAACAGTAGTATCTA
The DNA here is from genome assembly GCA_030068075.1 of Paguma larvata. Lineage (NCBI taxonomy): Eukaryota > Metazoa > Chordata > Mammalia > Carnivora > Viverridae > Paguma > Paguma larvata. The sequence continues at coordinate 68,959,270 of CM057832.1, forward strand.
GGGTGCTGGCAATACATTGTGGCAGGGGATAGGCGAGACGGATGGTAGAGAGGAGCATTTCATGATCTTACATAAGATGACACCATGGAGTTTAGTAAAGGAACAATCTCTCTATGTGTTGTTCAGACACCGTTCAGGAGAAGGTTCAACCTGCCGGGGGCCTTTGAACATTCCACCTACCATCAGCACCTGAAGAGGGAGCCACCCGAGAGTGCCTACAGAACTCACTCAGCCAGGGGGCCACGGTGAACACAGCTGTTCAAGTAGATTCGCAGAGGCAACATTCAGAGATAAGACCCCCGCGATAAAAAGTGGACACCTTAGCTCAGACCGAACCAGATAAGACAAAAACAATGGAAAGTATGCAGAAGAGAATCCAGTCCAAACAAGCATAGGAAATTCCCTTAGCTACATGACTGTCACTGCTTCTTTCAGAAGGAGGGTCTCGAGGTGAATATAAGAACTCACTAGAGCTCCCTTCCACAATGATAGGTGTAAAGATGAGTGTCAACTACTATGTATTTGGTTTTCTTCAGTGTGAGGACTCAGTCATTCTTAAAATATTTTGTCTTCTTTGAAGTCCCAAGTCAAAATGAATGAATGAATGAATGAATCCTATAATTCTTGCCATACATACGTATCGTATTGATTTCTGACTTTCATCAAGACTCTGGTTGCCAAGATGGCAAAACCAGATAAGAACCATTCTCAGGTCTATGTAAGTATAAGTATAATTAAATATATATAATATGTTTACATAGAATATAATATACATATATTATATATATTTATAGCAAGTATCTGCTATTTTATTTGACTAGAACACTTTCTTCCTTCTGAGAAACTCCCTTCTTGGAACGGCTCCATTTCACATTCCTTGTGGGGTTCAAAGGGATCGGGCTGCCATGTTTTTAGATGGCCCTAGCCCACTGACATGACTGGCTGAACCAGGATGGGGTCCCTGTCTAAGGCCAGGATAATCAGAGCCTTCCCTAAGATTATTCTCTCTGGAATTAAGAAATAAAATCAGTCCCTCTTTGATATTTTAACCAAAATATGTAAAACTCAGTATCTATAATGAGAATGACCTGAACAACCAGGAAAAGCACAGAAAAAGGCAGAAAGAATCCTGAGAGCGGTCTGCCTCTTGGGTTCAGTTTTATTTTGCTTTGTGTTAAATTTCTGGCTGTTTCCCTGTCTTTCCCATGACTGATTTTTAACCTCACCTTTGATTACTTAAAATATCCTAATATATTCCTAATAAGTTCCTCCCTTTTTGCTAAACAAATTCAATTTGGATTTTGGTTGTCAGTAACCAAGGGGATCTTGAATAAGAAAACAATGTATTATTGTCATACTTTTCAAAGGAGCAACATGAAAATGTACAACAGCTAAAAGACTAGGTGATGATTCCCAGTTACGACTTTGTTTTAGCTGACCTTGATGGATGGCTTACCACAAGTTTAACCTCAAGGGTTAGGCAGATATCAAAGTGAAAAAGAAAGTCTCCACATTGTCGGGCCAACACTAATGAAAAGGCAATCCCTGTAGGAGATAGTAGGAAACAGTAAGGATTTTCAAAGAGGTCTTCTCCCTTTTGTTCTTTTTTTTTATTATTATATTTTTAAACGTCTATTGCTCTGAACCCTTTGCTCCACAGGCAGTGCAGCTGGGAAGCCATGGGTGGTCTACTCCTCACCCCACCAGGATGGCCCAAGATGACATGCCTCATCTGCCCCTAACTAAGCAGAGTCCAAGGCTGAGACAAATCAAAGGAGTGATTTTTTTTCAAAACAGGTTTATTTTGCTTGCTGTGCAGGGGCAGTCTAGGACCGTCTGGCTAGAAGCTGCGTTGTCTGAAACAAGTGTAGCAGGAAGGCTACAGCGTGGAAGATACCACTGCTCAGCTCCTCCCTGCTTCCCGTCACCAAACCCACATTCAGACGAGAGCAGAGACATCACTGCCCATCAGGTTCACGACAGTCTTTGATTCTCCGCCCAGGGATAGATTTGGGAAGCAGAAAGTTTCTGTTTTTGGTTGGTTCGAGTTGGGTTTTTTTGAAGGGAAGCTTAAGACAACACAGCATCACCATCGACATCTCCTACCATGTCAATGATTGAGAAACAAAAAGGACAGAGGACCACCTGAGGTGAGCAATGACAAATTAAGACTTGATCAGCCTACCAACCCCCAGCTCAGGCCCCCGACTTGGCTCCTAATGACGCAGAAACAATCCCACAGCGAATGAGTCTGTGAGACTAATCCCGCCGAGCAGAAAAGGCACTGCTCTACCCACCTGCTGCTACCCACGCAGTAAACTATTATTTCAGGAAAGAAAATCTGGGGCGCCTGGGTAGCTTGGGAGGTTGAGCATCCAATTCTTGATTTTGCTCAGGTCATGATCCCAGGGTTGTGGGATTAAGCCCTGTGTCAGCATGGAGCCTACTTAGGATTCTCTCTCTTTCACTCTGCCCCTCTCCCCCACTTGTGTTCTTTCTCTTAAAAAAAAAAAAAAAAAGAGAAAGAATCTGAAATCTTCACCACCTTCCCAGAACAACTGCAAGCCCCTCCGCCCCAAATCTCCTACACTCGAGACCCTCCCTCACAGTCTCATGAGGAAGAAATGTAAAAGCATGGCAATTAAGTGACTCCCCCTCCCCTTCTTTCTGCTTTCACAAGGGCAAGAGTGACCATCTGAAGACAGGCCTGCTGTTAGACAAATGATATCTAGAGTGTGAGATTTGCAGCTATTGTGTGTGTGTGTGTGTGTGTGTGTGCATGTGTGTGTGGTAACAAATACATATTAAGAATTGTGGAAAGAGGGGCGCCTGGGTAACTCAGTCGGTTAAGTATCTGACTCTTGATTTTGGCTCATGATCTCACAGTTCATGAGTTTGAGCCTTGCATCCAGCTCTGTGCTGACAATGCAGAGCCTGCTTTGGATTCTCTCTCTCTGCTCCTCCCAAGCTCTCCCTCTCAAAACAAATAAATATACTTAAAAAAAAAAGAATCGTGGAAAGAAATGTGCAGAAATGAACCCCTTCACAAGCGGGCTTGCTGTTCTGTACCTTGGCGGAAAGGCCTGTACCCACACAGAGAATCTTTTCAGGGTCACACAAGCTAGGCTAACTTTTCAATGTGTCACTGAGTTAGTAGAGGGACACCCGGCTGGCTCAGACAGTGGAGCATGCGACTCTTGATCTTGGGGTTATGGGTTCGAGCCCCACGTAGTGTGTGGAGGTTGCTTAAAACTAAAGCCTTTAAAACTAAATAGATAGATAGATAGATAGATAGATAGATAGATAGATAGATAGATAAATGCTTTGCTGAGCATGAAAATCAGTGAAGATGCTGAATTACTTGAGTTACATTCAGATCTATTGTTTATTACTTTTTACTGTTTTTAAACTCTGAACCAAAGATTTCACAGCACTTGGGCAGAATCTGATTGGTTGTTTTGCAAATGGGCTTCTGTGCCATGTTCACTGTACCTTTTAAAACCCTAAATTTATAGAGTCAGATGTATACTGTTCCTTTTAAAGCAGTCTCCCGAAGAGACAACGGTAATGCTGAAATCGCTTAAAGGATTTCTGGACCCTCCCTAAGTTCTGCCTGAAGAAAGGACATGTGCTTTAGAGCGAAGCTGAGCTGGGTTTGAACTCGCGCTTTAACACTCACTTGTTGTCTTATCTGATAATTAACTTCTCAACCTGTGCTTTCATCCGTAAAACAGGGTTACTAATTCCTACCTTTCAGGGTTGTTGAGAGATTTAAAGAAGGCAGTTGATGCAAAGCACTGGTATAACTTTGGAAACATATAAAGGCTAAATAAATAGTTATTCTAAAGATGGATTCTAAATATCCTCAGTGGTTACAACCTAAGATTTCTGCCTTTTTGAAATGGTCTAAATCTATTCAAAGCCCACCCTCATGGGTAAGGGGATCAAGCTGGGGCAATACAGGTTTTGGTCAGACACAAAGCATACCTCATATGTAATGAGGTTGCTTCACTAGTATTACTTGAAAACTGGTTCTGAAGAAATTGCCGAAGAGCATCTCCAAAAGTGGTTGCCTTGGGGCACCTGGGTGGCTTGGTCAGTTGAGCATCCAACTTCTGCTCAGGTCACAATCTCACGGTTTGTGAATTTGAGCCCTACAAAGGGGTTGCTGCTGTCAGGGCAGAGCTCGCTTCAGATCCTCACTCTGCCCCTCCCTCTCCTTCTCTCTCAAAAATAAATCAACATTAAAAACAAAAAAAGGGGGGGTTGTGTGGCCTTCCATGATGACTATAGTCTTCCACTTCAAGTCTACAGAACAGCATCTGCTACTGTCCCTCTATCCCACCCCAGCACAGCCAGGCTGCTTGGCTCACCAGCCGTTCAGAGACTTAGCCTTCAAGTCACTTTCTCAGACCTGGTTTCTGGAGTCACATTTCCAAGGGCTGGACTCCTGAATCAGCCCCCAAATCACTCTGCTGACAACCAGATCCAGTGTTCGGCAATGCTCAGTACTACCTTCTTAAGTAGCTGGTCTCACCTTCGGCTTGCAACACTGCCTCCGGTTCATTCAATCAGACATTCCCAACTCCCAGTCCCGACGGGTTACCTTACTGAGCTCTGTCTACTGTCCCAGATCTCCCTTGTGCACGTCAATTCTTCTGCTGTTTAAAATAGGTCCTGTTAGCGGCACCTAGGTGGCTGACTCAGTTGGGCGTCCAACTTGGCTCAGGTAATGATCTTGTGGTTCGGGAGGTCAGCCCCTGGAGCCTGCTTCAGATTCTGTGTCTCCCTCTCTCTCTGCCCCTCCTCCACTCACACTCTGTCTGTCTCTCTCTCTCAAAAATAAATAAACATTAAAAAATCTTTTTTAAATAGGTCCTGGTACCCAGGGGGAGAATCCTTGCATGGAAATTTGGCTATTTTTTTATAAGCAGTCGAATCCAACTCTGGTTTGTTTTAACCCAGAAGTAATTTATTAAAGAATACTGGGACTTGATATAGATCAGGGAGGATTGGGCAACCAGCCTCAGTAAATGGGGAAGAATAAGAGACACTAGACACTGGCCAGGGCCAGAGCCAAAATCATGTCTGAGTCCTTCTGCTAAGGACATTGCTGCCACCACCATCAGATGCCAGACCTCACGGCTTGAACTACCATCTCATCACTGTACATCCGATGCTGCCTGGCTCACGGCTGCAGCTACTACAAACATGCCCCAGATGGATTCTCCATTGTGACTGCTTCTTTGCATCAATAGCTCCAGACTCAAAGTGTGGAGGGGGCCAGTTTGATTGGTCTATCCTAGGTCACATGCCACTGCTCTTGCTTCCAGGGAGTCTAAGAAAGTATCTGGCACTGTCAGCTTCCATAACAGGTAAGCAAAAACCAAGTATCCACTATAGGTATGTGGTAATTAATTATCCACAAGACTTTCCATGCTGTGTCCCTTTGTAGCGGCCCTGCATTCCAATGCAATAAGCCTTGGCACACTGGGATTTTTAAAATTTGAAACACTTTTCTAGAAAGCCTTAAAAGAGGTTACACCTTTAGACTCAGAAATTTTACTTCTTGGAGCACCTGGGTGGCTCAGTTGGTTAAGTGTCTGAGTTCATCTCAGGTCATGATCTGATGGTTCGTGAGTTTGAGCCCTTTCAGCACAGAGCCTGCTTTGGATCTTCTGTCCCCCCCTCTCTCTCTGTCCCTCCTCTGTTTACACATGCTCTCTCTCAAATATAAACATTAAACAAATTTTTTTAAGAAATTTTACTTCTTTATAATGAGAGTATCTCAGAATAATATCAGGCTCTATGGTGAGGATAGAATGTAAAACAGACCAAAATTTATTCAAAAATATGTTTAGAGCATTATTATTAACTATTATAAACAACTGGAAAAAAACCAAAACATTCAACAAAAGATAACTATTTGGTACATTCACTTAATAGTACATTGTGAAGCCATTAAAAATTATAATTGTATTAATTTTAAAGAATAAAAAAGTACAGAATAGCCAAAGCAATCCTCAAAAAGAAAACCAAAGCAGGAGGCATCACAATTCCAGACTTCAAGCTGTATTACAAAGCTGTAATCATCAAGACAGTATGGTACTGGCCCAAGAACAGACACTCAGATCAATGGAACAGAATAGAGAGCCCAGAAATAGACTCCCAAACGTACAGCCAACTCATCTTTGACAAAATAGGAAAGAATATCCAATGGAATAAAGACAGTCTGTTCAGCAAGTGGTGCTGGGAACACTGAACAGCGACATGCAGAAAAATGAACCTGGACAACTTTCTTACACCAGACGCAAAAATAAACTCAAAATGGATGAAAGACCTAAATGTAAGACAGGAAGCCACCATCAAAATCCTAGAGGAGAAAGCAGGCAAGAACCTCTTTGACCTTGGACACAGCAACTTCTTACTTGACATGTCTCCAGAGGCAAGGGAAACAAAAGCAAAAATGAACTATTGGGACTTCATCAAAATAAAAAGTTTCTGCACAGTGAAGGAAACGATCAGCAAAACTAAAAGGCAACCAATGGAATGGAAGAAGATATTAGCAAATGACATATCAGATAAAGAGTTAGTATCCAAAATCTATAAAGAAAGTATCAAATTCAACACCCAAAAAACAAATAACCCAGTGAAGAAATGGGCCAAAGACATGAACAGACACTTCTCCAAAGAAGACATCCAGATGGCCAACAGACACATGAAATGATGCTCAACATCACTCATCAGGGAAATACAAATCCAAACCACAATGAGATACCATCTCACACCAGTCAGAATGGCTAACATTAACAACTCAGGCAACAACAGATGTTGGGAAGGATGTGGAGAAAGAGGATCTCTTTTGCACTGCTGGTGGGAATGCACACTGGTACAGCCACTCTGGAAAACAGTACGGAGGTTCCTCAAAAAATTAAAAATAGAACTACCTTATGATCCAGCAATTGTACTATTAGATATTTATCCAAGGGATAAAGGTGTGCTGTATTGAAGGGACACATGCACCCCAATGTTTATAGCAGCACTATCAACAACAGCCAAAGTATGGAAAGAGCCCAAATGTCCATTGATGGATGAATGGATAAAGAAGATGTGTGTGTATATATATATATACACACACACACACAATGGAGCATTACTCGGCAATCAAAAAGAATGAAATCTTGCCATTTGTAACTATGTGGATGGAACTAGAGGGTATCATGCTAAGCGAAATTAGTCAGAAAAAGACAAATATCACATGACTTCCCTCATATGAGGACTTTAAAATACAAAACAGGGGCACCTGGTTGGCTCAGTCGGTTAAGCATCCGACTTCAGCTCAGGTCATGATCTCACGGTTTGTGAGTTCGAGCCCCACGTCGGGTTCTGTGCTTACAGGTTGGAGCCTGGAGTCTGTTTCAGATTCTGTGTCTTCCTTTCTCTCTGCCCCTCCCCCCTCATGCTCTATCTCTCTCTCAAAAATAAATAAAACATAAAAAAATTTTAAAATACAAAACAGATGAACATAAGGGAAGGGAAGCAGAAATAATATAAAAACAGGGAAGGGGGCAAAAACATGAGACTCTTAAATATGGAGAACAAACAGAGGGTTACAGGAGGGCTGGTGGGAGGGGGGATGAGCTAAATGGGTAAGGGGCGTTAAGGAATCTACTCTTGAAATCATTGTTGCACTGTATGCTAACTAACTTAGATGTAAATTTTTTTTAATTTAAAAAAAATAGAAAAGTACAAACGGTGATATAAAATTGCCTATATTAAAGGACAAGTTATATACAGAATGGTCTCAACCATATACAAAATATTGGCAAATAGGTAGGCATAAATAGATAAATATTTCAGGAAGGTAGTAATGCTCACAATTGGTGGCAGATATAAAAGTACTTGTTATTTTCTTATCTCTACTTTTTTCCATGTCAAACTATTATAACAAACAAGATGTAGTGACTGTATTTCTTATATGTAGTTTAAGAATGATTTTTTAAAATACCTGTTTCACACCATATCTTAGCCTAAAAAGTCCTGTCTAAAAAGTTCCTGCCAGAGACACCACTTGGATCCTATTGACTGTTGACAGTTTCCTTAAAATCCTTCTGGTTTTTTTTCAACCTCTTTTAAAAATGAAAAAAATATTTTTTTTTATATTTATTTTTGAGAGAGAGACAGAGAGACACAGAGAGAGAGAGAGAGACAGAGAGGGAGGGGTGGAAAGATAAGGAGACACAGAATCTGAAGCAGGCTCCAGGCTCTGAGCTGTCAGCACAGAGCCCAACGCGGGGCTCAAACCACAAGCCATGGGATTGTGACCTGAGCTGAAGTTGAACACTTAACCAAATAAGCCACCCAGTTGCCCCTCAACATTTTTAAGTATAATACACAATCAGAAAAGAAAAATTAATAAATAAAGTACCTGATTCATTTCCTTATGGTCACTCCTGATACAACATTTTATCAATTAGGTTAGATTATTCTTGATTTAAAAGAGACAAAGAACAACACAGTCAAATGCAATGACCCATATACTTATAAAAATCGCCTAACAGACAATTGGTAAAGACTGAGTATTAGATGCTATTAGGGGATTATTTTGGGAGGGATGCATGCCGAACATTAGTTTGAACAGTCACGATGCCTATAATTTAATTTTAAATGGTTAGCAAAAGTATGCAAGAGAAATATGGCAGAAAATTAAAAAGAGACAGATGTAAAATGTTAAAAATGATTGAGAGTAATTGGATAGAAAAAGGAAAAGGATGGTAAAGAGGATGCAAATATTAGCCAGGCCCAGCTGTACTAATATCAAAGTAGACTTTATGCTTTTTTTGAAAACACCAGTAGAGATCAGTTGGAATGCTTCCTCATGAGAAGAAGATTACACTCACCAGAAAATACATCAATTCTAAATTTGCACTCACCTAATAACTTTGCCTCAACATATACACAGCAAAAGCTGAAGAAATGAATCCATACATACTGTTAGTGAGAGATTTAAACACACCTCTCTCACCTCTTTCTAAATAACAGAATAAGCAGTCAAAATAAGTAAATCGGTAAAAATACAGATAGTTTGGACAAAACTAACAAACTTGATGTAACTGATGTACAAGGAACATTTCCTTTCCCACCAAGTACAGAAAACATTTCTTTCTTCGCACCTGAAGAACTTATAAAACTGACACAACCTAGACAGCAGAGTATGTCTCGGCAACTTTCACATGACCAAAATCACACAAAATCTGCTCCCTGGACACTGCAGGATTATGCTAAAACTTCAGTGCTGGTAGAAACACAGACCCCATTACCAAAAAGATAACTAGAAAGGCAGGAATATTTGAAAATTAAGCAATACAGTTCTAAGTATCTTGTGGTACAAAGAAGAAATCACAAAAGAAACTAAAAAGATAACTAAGTGATAAAAAATAACTCATTACCTCTAAAATGTTTTATGCCACACTACTAGTTTGCTTAACTGTAGATAGTCTGTTTTTGTTTAAAATAGCAATACATTTCTTGCCCAAAAAAGAGCTAAACCTGACCAGACAAAACAAAAACAAAAAACAACAGCAACAAGAAAAACCACAACCAACAACAATAAAATAAAAACCACAAAAACCAAAATTCAATGTCAACACTGAGAAACATTTATCAAATCTAACTCCTTCAAAGAACAAGGGCCGATCTTCGGGTGTCTTTTATTTGTCCAATGCTTATAATTTGAGCAAGGAAATCAGCCCAGCTAAGAGATTTGAATGCGTTTTTAATATGCATGTGACGGTGTTACTTCAGGTTCATTAACCAGTACTTCTCTCTGTTAGAGCAGAGAGCAAGAAATAACGGAAGCCTTCTGGCTGACTGACAACACATGACAGTACAGGAAATGTCACCCAGCGCAGCTTGAGGAGCTGTAAGTCTGAAATAGACTCAAAGAGCTTTAACTAAGCATTTCAGTAACCTACACCATAAGGAAAGAGTCCCTTGGTCAGGAATTTAGAAAGGAGACATTTGGTGTCTGTGCCAAGCTGCACATTTTCAGCAAAAGAAGTCTGTTCTGCAATCAGAACTCCTAATTTGAGCTCCCCCACTGATTACTCTGTGTCCCTGGGCTAAGCGTGAAACACATCTGATCTCTACGAAAGAGGGTGTGCATCAAACATGATAATGAATGCGGATGCACTTTGTAAACTGTAAAGGGCTGCAAAAACGTTAATGATTACGGTGTCAGAGCACTGTCCCAGGTGAACGTTTACGGAAGTCACAGCATAAGCACAAAACACTCTTAGAAAGTTTTTTGAAGTGACCATGTAGAAACTGAATATCCCTCGCTTCTTCCTTCGGCCCTCTTTTCGAGTGCTCCCTCTCTGTCTCCCTCTCCTCGTCCCCGACCTCAGTTTTTGCAAATGCTGCAGCAAGAAGAACAATGGTGATGTACTGAGCACATAAGAATGCGGCCATCTCTGCACCGTATGCTTTACATGTGTTGTTATTAATCTCCAATTCTCACAACAACCCTTCAAGGTAGGGATTTTTCAGATTTCTCAGTGAGGACACCTGACACAGAGAATTGGCAGCATTTAACCCTGGGTCGGGGTGAGAAGGGTGGCAAGGATGAGGGCTGGTCGAAAAGAGGCCTTCTTTTAAAAAAATGCTAAGGAGGGGCACCTGGGTGGCTCAGTGGGTTAAGTGTCCGACTTCGGCTCTGGTCATGAGCTCACAGTTTGTGAGTTCAATCCCCGCATCAGGCTCTGTGCTGACGGCTCAGAGCCTGGAGCCTGCTTCAGATTCTGTGTCTCCCTCTCTCTCTGCCCCTCCCCCACTCATGTTCCGTCTCTGTCTCTCAAAAATGAATAAATGTTAAAAAAATTTTTTTTAAATGCTAAGGAGTGGGGGCCCCTGGGTGGCTCAGTCGGTTAAGAATCAGACTTCAGCTCAGATGATCTCCCAGTTCATGGGTTTGCGCCCTACATTGGGCTCTGTGCTGACAGCTCAGAGTCTAGAGGCTGCTTCGGGTTCTGTGTCTCCCTCTCTCTCTCTGCTTCCTCCCCTCCCCTGTTCCGGCGCTATCTCTCAAAAATAAATAAACATTAAAAAAACTGTTTTAAATAGTAAATAAATGCTAAGGAGTGGGATGGAGGGACAAGCATGCACATTTCAAGGAAATTCCAGAGTGATTCTGTCTTCTCTGGCCTTTTGTAGAGAAGTAAACTACTAGGTTATTTAATGTGGTCAAGCTGTTAAGAGAATGCAGAACCTGCATTCATATTCAGGTCTCCACCAGGAAAACTCCTGCTTTGTCCACTTTATTGCAATGATATATCATGCAATATATGTTTAAGTTTAGTTCCATTTTCGAGTCACAAGTAGCAAGTGATCTTTGTAGAAACTTTAAAATAGCACACCTTTGACTATAAAATATTTTTGCCAAGAACTTGGAACCTAAATGTAATTAAATCTCTAGATTCACTTCCAGAGTACGGTAAATACACGGAACACGGAAACAAGTAAACAACACCATAAAGAAAGAGACAAATCCAGAGTTTTGTATATTCTACAAGATAATTGGCTTGGATTCTTTCAAAAATCAAAAAGTATCATTAAGAAAGAAAAAAGGTGGGAGAACAGTTCTATATTAAAAGGGACTATAGGGGGCACCTGGGTGGCTCGGTCGCTTAAGCGTCTGACTCTTAACTTTGGCTCAGGTCTTGATCTCAGAGTTGTGAGATCGAGTCCCGAGTTGGGCTCTGTGCTGAGCGTGGAGCCTGCTTGAGATTCTCTCTTCTTCTCTCTATACCCCTCCCCCACTCACGCACACTCTGTCAAGATAAGCAAACATTTAATTTAAAAAAAAGGGACTACAGAGGTTTAAGAACCAAATGTAATATGTGAACTTTGACTGTTGAACCAGGATTTGGGAGAAAGGCAATGAAAGCTATTCTTGGGGTAATTAAGGAAATCTGAATATGGAAATAGACATTAATACAATTGTATAGGATTGATGATAATTTGGGGAGATTAGCTATATTAGGTGTGAAAACAGTATTACGGTTATTTATGAGATTATACTAATTCTTTGAGAGGTATGTTACTTAGGGGTGAAGCATGGTATCTGCAACTTACAAAGGATATATACATGAGCTAGAGGGGGGAACAAAAAATGTTTCTGTGAATCTAGGGGACACAGATGTTTGTGGTACTCTTACTTAAGGTTATCTATACACTTGACCTTTTTCAGGAAGGGGGAAAAATACATACACATACACACACAACACACACACAGAGGGAGAGGACGAGAGACAGACTGTAAGCTCCATGAACACAGGACTGAGATCTTGTTCACTCTTGTATCCCACAGCCTAGCTACAGGGCCTGGCTCATGGAAGGAGCTATAAATAATTACTGAAAGAAGAAATGAGACAGGGAAGGAAAGAAAGGGGGAAGGATGCAGGGAGGGAAGAAAGGAAGGATGGAGGGAGGAAAAGAAAAAGAAAGGGAGGAAGGCAAGAAGCAAGGAGGTCATCCTTTGAGCACTCAGGAACAACTAGCAGAACATGTGGTTGTCCGTCCTGGGGGATTTTTTCCATCACATAGATAAGTCCATTTTTAACGTTTCTTTCTTTCTTTCTTTTTAGATAAATCCATTTTTAAAAGTGGTGCATTAGTAGAACCATCAGGTTTTAGAACCAAAAGTGCCGTGGGGCCCATCCATACCCTTATACAGTTGAAGAAACTGAATCCCAAAAGCAAAGTGACTAAGGTCACCTGGCAGGTTAGTGAGTGAGCTCCAGTCCTCTGTCCTATGAACAAGGCTCCTCCCTTCACACTACACCTTCCTGCTTCCACCTTTGGCAACACTATTAATCTATCTACTGCAGTTTAAATGTAAATCCTTAAAGAGCCATGCTTAGTTACTCCCAGGCTTTCCTTTTACTGAAAGTAAAATTCTGCCCAGCACAGCAGTTCTGATGACCTGTCAAGCTTGCCAAAGTAAGATCCCTGAAAGGTCAGAAAAGTAAAAGTAAATACTGGATGTCTGTCATACATTGTGCTAAGAGCCCCCACAGCTACGATTTTATTTACTTTTCCCAATGGCCCCGTGAGGCAGGCATTATATTTTATAAATTCTACTCCCTACGATCTGCCTCTTAGGGTTAAAAGTAAAGACGGGGCTCAGTCGGTTAAGTGTCTGACTTCAGCTCAGGTCATGGTCTCACGGTTCGTGAGTTGGAGCCCCATGTCAGGCTCTCTGCTGTCAGCACAGCACCTGCTTCAGATCCTCTGCTTCCCTCTCTCTCTGCCCCTCCCCTATTTGCTCGCTTGCTCTCTCTTTTCAAAAATAAGTAAACATTTTTAAAAAAGTATCACCTGCTGAACAAAATAGTGTCTACCAAATGAGGTAAAGCTGATGCCAACAGAAATACCGATGACACCAGAACGTTGTATAGATGATGACTACATTTATCATGGTGAGCAGAGTAATGTGCAGAATTGATGAATCGATATGTTGTACACCTGAAACTAACGTGACGTTGTATGTTAACCATACTTCAGTTTTTCAAAGAAGTTTTTTAAAGGTGAAAGTTTTGTACTAATTTTTTAGACCCAACTCTCCTTGACATGAAAGCGAAAAACTATCCCTGAACCATCGTATTGGAATGGGTAGGAACAAACCCAGCTGTGTTTCCTTTTGGCCTTCTAATTTAAAGTCAATATTTTAATAATCTCTCTGACTCTCCAGTTGGTTGCTCTCAGGCTGCAAATGGACCACCACCAATATGTAATTAAAGGAGGATAACAAATAGTTAGAATATAGATTACACAGGTGCTGACTTACAAATGCAAATGTTGTAGCAGAGGCTTAAGCTCCCAGGAGGCTGTAGGTGTGTGTCTCTGCTTATTGCCATCATAATTCATTAACGGTCAAAGTAAAGCTGAGATCAATATTCCTGCAGTCACAGGTATGAGAAAAAATGATCAGCACCAAAATAAGATACAAAGACAGTCTCAAAATGTTTCTCCCTACGTAATTAAGAAACCAGTCATTGTCCTGAATTTTAAAACTTAACAGATTTTCTTAACTGTTCTATGTTCAAGAGGTGGCACAGCTTAAAAGATATTGAAAAGAATTGTTATTCCCCTAGATAAGACCATATGCAAAAAGAGAGAAGTCACCTTTCACCTTGGTGGTAAAGAAATAAAAAGGAAGAAAAACTAGGATATGGTCAATATCACAGAAGGCAGTCTAGCATGTAATAGCCTCACGAGAGGCTCAGTCTTGAAATACAGTTGAAGAGGACATACAAACAAATCTTTTTGTAAGATTTGTGCCTAAACCAACAACGGCTCCAATGACCATTCCTGGGCCCCAGCAAAGGGAATCAAACTCAGTAGGACTATGTTTGGAACCAGGGAATCTGCATTAAAAAAATTTTTTTTTAATGTTTATTTATTCTTGAAAGAGTGAGAGGCAGAGTGTGAGCAGGGGAAGAGTGGAGAGAAAGGGAGACACAGAATCCGAAGCAGGCTCCAGACTCTGAGCTGTCAGCACAGAGCCCGATGTGGGGCTTGAACTCATGAACCGTGAGATCGTGACCTGAGCCTAAGTCAGATGCTCAACCGACTGAGCCACCCAGGCACCCCAGGGGATCTGCATCTTTAACAAGTATTACATGGACCACTCTTCGAGAAATAGTAAAAGAGATAGTACAATACTTAGTATTAGAGTCGTAAATGCACCTTATAATAAATGTTTCAAACATTTCTGCTTTTAGTTCTGGTTGTAAACAGCCCCCTCCCATCCCCCAATTTTAAGAACTAAATACTGCTCTTTTACAACAGGGTTATATTTTAGATAAATAAGAATAATGAATATTCGAAATAGTGTAACTGGCCTATTGGGTAAGTACTCGTTTTGCGCAAAGTCTGAAATAGTTTAACCCCTGCCAAGAGTAATCAAGAATTGCATAACTTAAAGCCAGCAGGCAGTGTGTATGGCTACGCGGCTATGTGGCATGCCACTTTAGAATCGGAAGTACGGGGGAACTTGTAATTACACACTTGTGATAAAGGGAATTTGGATATGGTCAGTTTGGTGATTGGTTCCTGTCCTCTTGCAGCTGGCTCACCTTGCTCATTTCATTAACTCTGAACTGAGTTGATTCCACATGTTCAGTGATTGAATTTTTTGGATCTCACTTAGGAAGTTATGGCAGAGTTTTACTTGCACCTGCCATCATTTAACAGTAACGTGTGAACCATGCTGTTATTTAAATGCACAAGGATGACTAGGAGGGATTCGAGTGACTTTTATGTTATTTTAATCTGAAGAGTTATAATTTTAAAATGGTTTTTATCCTGTAACAAGGCCATCTAAGCTTTCACTCAGTGGGAGCAAAAACCCGATTCTGAGAATTTTCTTTTGGAATAGAAGCGAGATGAAACAAAACACTGTAAGGAGGCCACATGGCCACGTCCCACAGTATGAATTTTGGAGAGAGTACTCTGTGAAATCTGAGAGATAATTCTGAGAAAATTTAAAAGAGTATTAGAGCAGATATAACTTGAAGTTTGCAAACATGATCTTATAGTTGGGAATGGATAATGGAATGGGAAAAAAATGCCACGGCTGCCAGATCACCAGCACCATAACGTGTTCTTAAACTACAGAGACTGTTGACATCTGTGCTCTGAGATTGTGCCCCAGGATCTTAACATACGCCTGTGAAAAACTACACATGAATTATATTCTTTGAATATATGGGGTGTTTGTAAAATCATTCTTCTTTTCAGTTTCTTGGTTGTAAATGGCCTTATTATGAAATCATAAGAATTTAGCTCATTTATGTTATCTTCTTCTTCCTCTCCACTTATTTTTAAATTTTGTTTTGGTTACCCTTGTTAACTTTAAATAAATAGTAAGCTATGCCTCAATTTCTCATTCTAAAAACTTGAGTCACTATCTTGACTTTCTATTATAGAAGTTGTGGGTTATCAGTGGTACCATCCTTCTTCTCCTGTTTCCTTCACTTTTCACCTCCCACCTTTTGTCAGCTATACTTTTATATTACGAAGATAAATGTTTGCCTTTTTTTTTTCCTGCAACATAACCAAGATCTTCCTTAGTTTGTCCTTAGGGTGACTGTAAGAGTTTAAAATCAATCAGAGTACTTACATTAAGACTACATCAATATTGTGCACTGCCAAGCTAAGGAGCATGTTAGGGCTGCTATTTCCTTTTCTGTGAGGGCAATGTCATAACCTCTCATCTACTTCAAAGGAGAATGTTTTAGCATCATATACTAATCTTTCTCTTACACTCCATACAACATAATATAATTCTTCAAAATTGGATAAGAGTCTCAATTAGCCTTTCATTTTTTTGGATTTCTTAATTGCCTATCTTTTTTATTGACTAAATATATACTTTATCTTATACTCACGGGTTTTTGGTTGGTTTGCTCGTTGATTTTCTTTCTCTCAATGACATTATAAACTACATGGACTTCTCCTTTGCTCTAGAATCCTTCCCTTTGGAGCTCTTCATTCTCCTCCCCCCAAACGGAAAACTTTATATCTTATTCTACATCCTTTTCCTGTGTTAGGTCCCTTGACTTCTTTCTTGGATAACTTCCTCATTCTGCTGGAATACATAGTCAAGTAACTTTTCAAGAAAGGGGTCCTGGGAAGTAAACTTTCCCAATGCTGGTTTATGCAAAATGCCTATGTTCTAATCTCACGGTTGATTGACAGGTTGGCTGAATATGGAAATTAGTTTCAAATTCGATTTCCCTCAGAATTGAAAGGACTCCTCCATTATCTTCTAGCAGCCAGAGATGTTAATGAGAATTGGGTTGCTCAATTTTCGTTCCTCTGTAGGTGGCCTAATATTTCCCTCTGGAAGCTTTTAGAAAGCTTTATTTATTCTTAGAAATCTAAAATTTACAAAGTTGCATCCAAGTGGGTTATTTCCCCTACTTACTGTAGTTGGCCCTTAGGAGACTCTTTCAATATAAAGATGTATGTTCTTTTCCAGAAAATTTTCTTATATAATTTCTCTTTTACCATTTTCTCTGTTCTCCCTTTATGGATCTCATATTACTTAGCTGTTGGATTTCTTAGACAGGATTTTATCTTTTCTTTTCTCTCATATTTCCCATCAGTGGTGGAAAATGCTATTTGGATCTCAACATTTTCTTCAATTCACTAACTACTGTCATCTTCTTTGTCCACATCGGTTGATTAAAATAATAATACTATTATTAACGACTGTGTCAGTCTGGAGTAGAGTCTTTGTTTTTACAAGTCTTTTGAGTGCTTGATCCAGAGTCATGTCCACCCAACTGCTGTTGTAGGTAGCATCCTCTTGGAGAGTGTATGCCGAAACTGTGAGGGGATGAAATTTAAAAACAAAAGAAAACAGAAAAACCCTACTGAAGTCCAATTGGAGGTATTGCTTTCCCTTCTGCCAGGCTCATCGCTCTCTCACAGATAAAATTAAATTGGTCTGGCATAATTTGTACTTCACAAAATCACGTTGATTACTACCCAGTACCTTGTGCTCTTCTAGGTGGTCGCAAATTGATTGTTTGATGATTTGTTCTTGTATCTTCCCAGGTATCCAAGATAAGCTGAATAGTCTATAATTACTATGGTTGTGCTTTTCTCTGTTAAAAAAAAAAAAAACAAAAACAAAAAACAAAAAAACAGGTACTCCATCTGCTGATTCCTCTTGTCAGGACCTTCTCCTGTCCAACCTTCCTCTTCTAAAATAAAGACTGGTGGTCTTGCAATTACATTTGCCGATTCCTTAAGTACCCTGGGACGCGAGTAATCAGGCCCTGCTGATTTGAGTGTCCTGAGCTCTCGGAAGTGCTGCTCTTCAATCACTTCTTCGCCCTGTTTGCCTTTGTACCTCCAATAAGATAGCACTTAATCTGGTTTAGTTTCCTTATCACTACTGATTAAAAAGAAAAAAAAGAAACAGGTTAAAAGCACAGTGAAAACCTCTGCTATTAGAGTTATTTGTTAATAGTTTTTGTTTAGCGGTACTTGTTAATCGTTTTGTTTTGTTGATAGTTTTAATGATTGTATTTTGCATCCTATAAATTCCTTCCTGTATTCTCTCCCTCCCTGCTTCCTACCTTCCTCTTTTCCTCCCCTCTTCACGCTTTCCTTTCTTAAATGTCTTATACAGGGTAAGGGAAGGGAAAGGGTGGAAAACAGAAGAGGCACAGAGCTCCATATAACTTTATGGCAGAGACATTTATTAATCACCAAATATCCACACGCTCCATCAAATTTCCTGGCCTGCTTATAGCTGGGACCAGAGGCATGTGATGAGTTCTGGCCAATGGGTACCTGAGAGCCATGAGATAGACGCCCCTTGTCCTCTTTTGTCCTGTCCCACTAACCTGGAAGCTACCTGTTCCAGATGGCGTACGAACAAAATGCAAGTGACCTGGACCATTGAGTTGCCACTGAAGGGAGGCAGCACTGGCCAGCCATCAGACCCCCAGAGGAAGACCGTGTGTTAAGCTGCTAAGGTTTTGAGGTTTGTTTTCACAGTACAGCCCCCCTTATCTTCACTAATACAGTACCAATTTCTGGATTAGTCAGATTATGCTAGGTTTTGCTAAGGGAACAAATTAACCCTGAAATCTAAGTGGCTTAGCATAACAAAGGTTTACTTCTTAACTGTGGTATGTGGTAGCTATTCTCCAAAGAGGGCCCCCAATGACTCTTACCTTAGTCACTGCCTTGGATAGTCACCCCCTGCTCTGCTTTTGCATTGATCCCATGACTCACTTTAACCAAGAAAAGGTAGCAACAGTGTGACTGTGACAGCTCCCAGCCTCCACCTCAGGAGATTCTGACAGCCTCTGCATTTGAAGTCATTCATGATAAAAAGTCTGACTATCCTCCTGCTAAGAGAGTCCACACACAGATGCCTAGACAATGAGACTCCGTGTGGAGAAGCACTGAAGTGCCAGACATGACCAAGGAAGCCATCTTCAGTTCAAGTCCATTCAGGCCTTCCAAGGACTCCAGCCCCAGCCACCGTTTGACTACCATCACATGGAACCCTAAATGAGAAAAGCAGAACTGTCCAGCAGAGACCAGCCAACTCACAGAATTGTGAGACATCACAATAAATGGTTTCAAGCCATTCAGTATGGGATGGCTTGTTAGGCAGCAATTGCTAAAAGAAGCAGGGCACGTATCCCACTGTTGCTGTATGGGGGCTGCACTCCACACAGACAGGCTGTATCTCACGTCATGTATCTGTACCATTGGGAACACGTGACTTCCTTTATTGTAGTGTCAAGGCAAGAGAGGGCTGGGGGCTGCATATCAATTTGTTTTTAAATTTTTAACATTTTTTATTTGTTTTCGAGATCAGGGAGAGATAGAGTGCAAGCAGGTGAGGGGTAGAGAGGGACACACATAATCCGAAGCAGGCTCCAGGCTCCAAGCTGTCAGCACAGAACCTGATGCGGGGCTCGAACTCACGTCGGAGATCATGACCTGAGCCAAAGTGGGATGCTTAACCGACTGAGCCACCCGGGCGCCTCTGAATATAAATTTTTAAGTGCTTCTATCTCTGTTTCCAGTCCATTGGCCGATGAGAAATGTTAGGAGGTAAATGGAAATTCAATGAGTGTTAAATGTCCCTGCCACAGAATGTGCCACCTAAAACGTGTCTCTTTCCTCCTCAGGATCATAACGAGGTTTATCTGGGAATCATCCAAGTACCTTTCCAAAAACTGTAAGCACTGGCAAGCAGGACTGGCTCATACAGCTCACAAGAACCTACTGAGCCTATCTCTTCTTAGTTCTGCATTCTGTGATGCCATATTGGTAGCAATGAAATCAACCGCGGTGGAAACATTTACACCACAGAAATTGGCAAAATGCCGTTCAAGTCAGGGCTTCCCTGCCCAAGAGCTGTTTGTTACATATTTATCAGACCACTAGCCGTACACATCCCAAACAGACCTATTAGTCCGCTGCCCCTCTACTCAAGCAAATTCATTTATTATTATAAGTAGAATTCTACAAACTTGCCATCAACGGTTTTATCTTTGAATTCTATATTTCAAATGATGGCTGAACCTATGAATTGGAGATCTTTGCACGAACCTGAGTAACCTTTATTAATAATGAAAAAGATGACAACTTGAAGCATTCTATATGTAATCAGAATGCACATATTTTTATCGTTAACTTTGCATTAGTACGGTATGGGACATGTTGCTATCCAGTAAGTATTAAACAGACCTGTTTCCGGCTAGCGTAAACAAGGACTTAATCCTGCTAGTAACTACTACATCTAATAACGCGATCTTAGCTACTGATTTATTCTGGAAGCTTCAATACCATTTAGACTTTAGAGTTTATAAGAACAAAATCATTTCTTTTCAACCTTGTTGAAAGAGTTATTTCAGCTTCCTGCACCAGTTCATCAAGTCTTGCTCTCCCAGCCTTCACCCTCTATAGGCCATCAATAAGGTTAGAGCCTCTGTTATGGGATATGAAGCAATAACATTTTAAATAGCACCGTGGAGGCCTGAAGGAGTTAATACATCTTTCAGCAGTGCCAACGTTACAGCTCTGGAGTACTCTGGATTCTGAAACCCTGGATCATTATTTATTAAAAGCACGAGAAGGACCCATTTGGAGGGAAAACCTCACTCACCAAGCAAGAAGAAAGGATATGCTTATAAATGACATTTGCAACTAAGATGACCAGAAATATTTTCCTATAAGTAACAAGGGATTTGAACCTGATCCATGCTTAATTATATGGTAAAATAAAATATAAGATGGTTCTGGAATTCAGGATAGAAGTCATCTTTCAAACGCTGCTTCCTGGGTAAAACCCAGTGAGACCACTTATGGATAAATCTGATGTTCATTAATTTCGAGCATGAAGCAAAACAAAGAATTCTCACTGTACCTACCAACCAGTATATTTTCGATCACAAGCTGGATCATTTTCTAGGAACTCTGTTAACTTTTTTAGGTTTTTTTCCCCCCATGTATGAATCAAGATTCCTTTATGTACAAGTATGACTGATTCTGTTTTCTAAAGATGTCCACACTAATATACACTCGGGTACATGTTCGTCTCCTAAGGTGATACCGATATTCCTTCACTGAGAGGCAGGGTCCCTTCGGACCTGCGAGGATCTAGTGTCTCCATACATAGGATGAGGCAGAAATAACACTGCATGACTTCAAGACTAGGTCATAAAAGGTGAGATGGCTTCCCCCTGGCGTCTTCTCTTTGGGATCACGGCAGAGACCCTTTGGGTTGATTTCTATGGTGGCAGTATTCTGACAGGTTCTCCGGTTTGTTCTTGGTTCACGGCTGCTGTTCTTTCAAGTTTTACCCAGGTCGATCCTGAGCCAGGGTGAACAGAGGCTGGGTTTCCCTGGCAGGAGCCTGGCAAGATAGGAAGCTAAGCAGGACACACTTGCCGCTGTGTTTGTTTTTTGCAGTGGTGGTTGTGTTGTGTTTTATTTCACCACATCACCAGTCTTCGCCCACCCAAACAGAAACGCCCTGTGTAATCTCTGTCACACCAGTATTATTTTAAGTAAAAACAAGGAGGTGGGACAAAGGAAAATGGCTATTAATCAGAACTTGAGGCCTGAGCAGCACTCCCCCCAGGCAGATGCCTTTAGAACCATCCAAGTCGAACAGTCGTTGGGAGGTCATTTGTAACCAAGGTGATCTGCAGTGGACAGGATCAGAAATGATTAGTTACCTCCTTCAGGATTCACGGTTACTGCTGTCTCCGGAGACCCCTCTTCTGTGGCTCACTTCGGAACATGGTAGCAACAGATGAGCTGAGAACCCATTGAAATGGACTGATGAAAAATGTAAGGAAAATATTGTTTCTTAATTAGGCGAGCCTAACGCTCTTAACAATTGTCAAAAATGAAAGCAAAAAAAAAAAAAATCAAAACCCTAAAGCAGCATTTTTCTTTTTCTTCTTTTTTATCCTTTCCTGAATAATCAGCTTCCTGAGACTATGCAGATATATATTCCTCTTTCCTTTCAAATATAGGACCGTGGGGCACCTGGGTGGCTCAGTCAGTTGAGCATCAGACTTCAGCTCAGGTCGTGATCTCGCGGTTCATGAGTCTGAGCTCCACATCGGGCTCGCTGCTGTCAGCGCAGAGCTTGCTGCAGACCCTCTGTTGCCACCGTCTCTCAAAAATGAATACACAATTAAAAAAATAAAAAACAAATATAAAATGGAGTGCTTTGCAGCTTGGTTTCTCTCCAGGCTTGAGCACAGGGGGAAGGGGGAAGGTAGGAGGGCTGCAACCCAGCAGTGAGCAGTGAAGTCAGGATCCCCCTTCCAGCTAAGGCACCCCACCCACCCTACACTGCAACCTCAACATGTGAGGCATCTCACCCACTTGGTAATTTCCAGGCAGGGTCATTTCCTGGTTAAGGGCATGGGCTTGTTGCCAAAATGCTTGGGTTTGAACCCTGGCTCAGCCACTTATCCAGTGGTTTCACCCCCTTGTGCGTCAGCTTTCCCATCTGTAAGATGGGCATGATAATAGCATCTACCTGCTGGAGCGATAGGGAGATTAAACACATTAGTATCTATAAAACACTAAGCCAGGGCCCAACGTGTATTCACCACCCAATAAATGTCACCTATCATTATTATCACCTGGGAATATAGCAAAATCATAATGATGATGCAACATTATATCCTATTGTCCTCTGGCTGCATACTATGAAACCACGGTATAGGCAAAAATTAGCCAGAGCCTTTGCTATTGCAGTTTCTAAATGCTTTGTTCTAAATGCTTTGCAGTTTCTAAATGAGATCCAACATGAAACACCTCAGGCTGACTGAAGTCAGTGAAGGCTCACGGGAGGTTCCAGGATTTTGCCAGTAATCCAAATGTTTACTTATTTTGAGAGAAAGAGCAGGGGGGAGAGGCGGGGGGGGAGAGAGAGAGAGAGAGAGAGAGAGAGAGAGAGAGAATCCCAAGCAGCCTCCACTCTGTCAGAGCAGAGCCTGATTCAGAGCTTGAACTCACGAGCTATGATCATGACCTGAGCTGAGATCAAGAGTCAGATGGTTAACTGACTGAGCCCCCCAGGCATCCCGGGAATTTTTAAATATGCAAACACAAGGTACAAAGAAGTTCACTGCAGCATTATTTATATAGTGAAAAACCAGACCCAGGCTACGTGTGGAACAATCCAGGAATGATTAAATAATACTGTAAATATTATGCGGCCACTAAGGGCGGTGCTTCTGAAGAATTTTTAATGACTAGTGTATGTTCACAGAAATAAAAGTACAAAAACCAGCCTCAAAAATGCATGTACGACAGTATCACATGGGGTAACCATGTATGCACACCTGCAGAGAAAACAAAGCTTTAGGGAAATGTATCAAGATGTTTACAGTGGGGTTTCTGAGGGTAGGAGGACTTTTTGCCTGGCTTTTGTTTATATTTCTTGATATTTTTTGGTGTCACATTTTAGTTTACATTTGAAAACATTAAGTCATAAAGCCAAAACATTTTTTAATAAGGAATCTTTCAGGGACGCCTGGGTGGCTCAGTCGGTTGAGCGTCCGACTTCGGCTCAGGTCATGATCTCGTGGTTTGTGAGTTCGAGCCCCGCATCAGGCTGCTGCTGCAGCCTGTTCAGAGCCCGCTTTGGATCCTCTGTCCCCCTTTCTCTGTCCCTTCCCGGCTTGTACCTCCTCAAAATAAATATTAAAAAAAAACAAAGAATCGTTCAGAAGACACATGGTGGACAAACAGAAACTGAACTCTGTGCTTCCTAAATTCCTAGGTATTTTCTGTGGTTTATTTACTTATGTTTTAGCCCCAAACAATGCCACATAACAGAGCAGGTGTTGCTATTCTTCAACTTATCTGTGCTTTGGAAAGTAAAACTGAGAGATTTCTTAGCTAAAACAAAACCAACCAACTAACCCAAAAACCTGAGAGAGAGAGAGAGAGAGAGAGACAGACAGACAGACATACACACACACACACGCACAGAGAGAGAGAGAGAGAGAGATGGTTCATGAAAGCCATGGGGGAGGACAGCAAGGGTTTCCTAAGACTACAATTTGGCACTAATTACTCACAAACATCCTTGGCCTATAGGAAATTGAAAGAGCCCTCTACCAGTTTTTTTGGAAGAAGTTAAAAAAAAAGAAATTTGTGGTGCAAGAAAGAAAGAAAGAGAGAGAGAGAGAAAGAGAGAGACAGAAAAAGAGAGACAGAAAGAGAAAGAAAAAGGAAAGAGAAAGAGAGAAGAGAAAGAGAGAAGAGAAAGAGAGAAAGCAAGAGAGAGAGAGAAATAAAGGGAGATAAAGAGAGAGAAAGTTAAAGAGAGAGAGAAAGAAAGCATGCAAGCAAGCAAGCAAGCAAGCTTGCTACCGAAAACAGCATATCAGGCAGGTTCAAATGGACAAGTAACAGAATTCCATGACTTCCCATGCCTCTGCACACAGAACTGTGCTAATACACTCCCCGTTCTGAGTCCTGCGCCTAAGGGAAGATTACTAGGAAAGCCACACTCTGAAGGGCTCGGAAACATCAGGGATTGTCCGTTTCAACTGCAGGCCACCTAATGCCCTTCACCAGGGGCCCAGGTACGGCCCTCCGCCCAGGGGCCTCTTCCCCCTCAGCCGTGTGCCCCGGAGGGGAGCCGGCCTTGTAGGAGCCGGGCTTCGGCCTGAGATGCGAGATTAATAAAATTAGGATTATTTATGATGCTAGAGTGATTTAATAATATTTTTCAAGAACCTGAAGGATTTATGTCGAGGAACTGCTGTTTTAGTAACTAAACCCTTTTGGATGGGCTCCAAGATAAACCAGTCTAGTCTGGCTTCCGCCCCAGGCCCCTCCACCTTTTTCCAGTTTCTCTTGGCAAAAAAAATCTCTTCTAATTCACTGGAGGGTGATGGGCAAGGAGATGACCTTCCTGGCTGCTTTATCTGCCCTCGTCCCACCTCAGATGCCTCTCGGCTTCTCTTTGTCCCTTCAAGTCTCAAAGGAAGAAGCAAGAGGGGAGGGAAGTAACATTCGCTGAAGGCCTACTACATGCCAGGAACTGGCAGAAACATTACCTCATTCAATTCCCACAAACACCTTGTGAGGTAGGCATAATTATCCCTATTTTGCTTGTTAGGGGATAGAGGAAATTTATTCTTTTAGCAGCTGGTGGAAGAATTCCTCTTGGGGACAGAACCATCTTTGTGGGAAAATGCCTTCATCAGCCTCTTTGGGCTATAAAGCAGGGGAAATGTGTGGAGAACTGGGGGTGGGGGAAGATGGAGTGGGGGCCCCTTATTCAGAAAGAAGAGACAGAAGTAAGAGGAGGGCAGGGGGGAGGAGGGAGGAGCACGATTCGCTCCACTCCCAAGAGTATTAACTCTTCAAATCTCTAATAAACACGCTCACCTCAGGAAACGCTTGCCGAAAGAGAATTCTCTGAATGGGATTGTTGGCAGAGGGGGAAACTGAAGCCCCGTGTGCGTTGCCTGAATTGGGACAAGGTGGTACCAGAAGGAGTTTCCTAAATCAAAGAGTAGGAAGGCCCCAGTTGACATGTGAGCTCCATCAAGGGTCAGGGGGCGGGGGCTGAGGGTCAGAGAAGTCTAACGACATTACTAAGGTCACACAGCAGTGATGAACACATACGTCACTTGCTGAGACAGAACTGAACCCAGGTCTGTCTGTTGTAAGCCAGGCACTGTTGCATGCGTTTGCTTCCTTCAGTCCTCACGGCATCACTCTATATTCGAGTATACTTGTTCAGATTCCAGAATACGAGAATCTCTCCTCAGAGAAGGGAAGACACTGGCTCGAGGTCCCCCTGCTGCAGGTGGTGGAGTCAGACTGCTTGGTTCTCTCATCTCATCCCTTTCCCACCTCCATCCGGTGTGATTCCTCTAATTAATCCATCTGATTAACCCATTGTTTTCCCCGCCGCGCCTGGGCTGCACCCAGTGGGGTGTGCACAGGTGGTGCGACACTGAACACAGAAGTCGTTCTGCTGAGCTCAGGCCAAAGTCATTCTCACAGCTCAGGCTAGTAGTGTTACTCAGGGCTTGGAAAGCCTTTTCTCCAAAGGGCCAGATGGCTTCATGGGCCAAAAATGATCTCTAAGGCCAACTGCTCAACTCTGCCTTCGTAACCTGAAAGCGGCCATAGACAAAGGAATGAGCATGGCTGTGTTCCTTTTTTTTTTTTTTTAATTTTTTTTAACATTTTAATTTATTTTTGAGAGACAGAGTGTGAGCAGGGGACGGGCAGAGAGAGAGCAAGACAGAATCTGAAGCAGGCTCCAGGCTCGGAGCTGTCCGCACAGAGCCCGATGCGGGGCTTGAACTCAAGAACCATGAGACCTGAGCTGAAGTCGGACACTTAATCGACTGAGACACCCAGGTGCCCCGAGCATGGCTGTGTTCTAATGAGACTTCATTTATGGACACTGATATTAGAATTTCATGTAACTTTTACATGTCACAAAATATTCTTCTTCTTCTGATTTTCCCCTCTAAGAATTTAAAAAGGTAAAAACCTGGGCACCTGGGTGGCTCGGTCAGCTAAGCGTCCAACTCTTGATCTCGGCTTCGGGCATAATCTCATGATTCGTGAGATCCAGCCCTGTGTGGGGCTCTGTACTGACGGCGCGGAGCCTGCTTGGGATTCTCTCCTTCTCCCTCTCTCTCTGCTTCTCTCTCAAAGAAATAAAACATTAAAAAAATATATAGCCTATTCTTACACACACACACACACACACGCACACACACACACACAGGGTAAAAACCATTTTCAGTGCAAGAGGAACATAAAAACTGGAGACAGCTGGATCTGGCCCGTAGGTCACAGCTTGCTGACCTCTGAGTTCAGTGAATGCTCCCTCCTCTGGGGCTCTGCGTCCAGCTGGGCCTGCATCCAGGCTGAACAGCTCTGGGCTGGCTTTGATCCTTCTCTCCTCTCGCCTGTAAAACCACGCACGTTCAGTTCCTGAGCTTCCGCACATCGCTCTCTCGTCTGGAGCACTCCTCCACTTCTGCGGCTTCTCCCGCTGAATCGGAAGAAAGGTGGTCGGCTGTCCCAGAAGGAGGTGGCCGTCGGATACGACAGAACCGCCGTCACTCAGATGACCTGGTGAAGCTAAGCGCCCGGTCGGGTGAAAGGGGTGTCGCCCTAAGGCTGTGACAGGGCTTGGGAATAATACGCTTCGAACACCCTGAACATCGTAGAAGGAAACCTCCAGGGAGAGTGGAGAAGACGCTGCTAAGAATCTGTCTCCAGGGGCGCCTGGGTGGCTCAGTCGGTTGAGTGGCCGACTTCGGCTCAGGTCATGATCTCGCGGTTGTGAGTTCGAGCCCCACATCGGGCTCTGTGCTGATGGCTCAGAGCCTGGAGCCTGCTTCGGATTCTGCGTCTGCCTCTCTCTCTCTCTCTCTCTCTCTCTCTACCCTTCCCCTACTCATGCACTGTCTTTCTGTCAAAAATAAATAAACGTTAAAAATTAAAAAAAAAAAAAAAAAAAAAGAATCTGTCTCCAAGGAAGGTCTTGGAGCCCAAAATGGGAATGTCTTTCTCATCCAGGAGGCTGCAAGACAAGAGGACAAGGGATGGAAGGGCAGGCGAAGGACAGGAATGCAACTCAGTCCACTGCCAAGGGACAGCTTGAGTCCAGGCCCAGAAAAGTGACCAACAAGCACTAAGGAACAACTGAGAATAACTGCTAACACTTAGTAGCCATCTGCTATGCTCCAGGCACTATATTGCTGGGTTCTTGACCTAGAGTATCTCATTTAACCCTTTTGACACTCTGGTAAAACAGGCACTTAAAAAAAAATTCTCCTTGGGGGGCATTTGGGTGGCTCCATTGGTTAAGCATCCAACTCTTGGTTTCGGCTCAGGTCATGATCTCACAGTTCATGGGTTCAAGCCCCGCGTCGGGGTCTGCGCTGACAGTGTGGAGCTTGCCTGGGATTCTCTCTCTCTCCCCCTCTCTCTGCTCCTCCCCTGCTTGCACACATTCTCTCTCTTTCTCTTTCTCAAAAATAAATAAGCCTAAAAAAATAAATTCAATAAATAAAAATGTTTTTAAAATCTCCTTGGATTTATTTAAAAACAAAAACAAAAACAAAAATTCATTGTGTATCCTCTATGTAGCAGACACTGTGCTAGATTCTGAAGACAGGTGATAAGCAAAAACAGACCTCATACCTGCTGTCATGAAGATTACACTGTAGTAAGAAATCGGCAAATTTTTGCAATAGGCAATAAATATTTTAGGTTCTGCAAGTCATAAAAGTCTCCACTACAACCACTCCACTCTGCCACTGTAGTACAAAAATGGCCATAGATAATATGTAAATAAGTGAGCTTGGTCCTGCTCCAATAAAACTTTATTTACCAAAACAGGGTACGGGTTAAAGCTGGCTATAGTTTGTTGGTCCCTGGTGCAGCAGGAGACCAAGTTAAGCAAATAATTTCACAAATAATAACCATGAAGTACTCTCATATTAAAGTTCCTGAGAATAAAAAAGCCTATAATATGAGGGAGTTTACCTATTCAGGGAGATGAGAGATTTCCTAGAGGGAGTGGGCTTAGATCCGAATGTAGTGATTACTGAAGAGGACAGCAAGAACTATTCCAGAGGAATCAGTGTGTGCAAAGGCCCTGTGGTAGAAGAGAGCATCATAAACACAAGATTGAAAAAGAAGGCTTATGTGGTTCAAGCAGAAAGAGTGGATGTCTATATGATGAGTCTGAAAGAAGGTACATAGGGGCCAGACCATGGAAAATCTGATAGATCTTATTAGGGAATTAAGTCTTTAAGGACAGAAACTATGGCACAAGAAGTTAAGCAACACGCTTAAGGCAGTATGGCGAGTGAACAATGAAGCTACAAGCCTGGTCTGTTTACTTCCAGACCCAACCTCTCTATTCTCTTTGCTTAGTTTGGTTTTATGTTTGTCTTATGTTGCTATAAATTCCCTTCATGAAATTCCAAACTCTCTTGGCTAAGTTAAAAGGAAATGGAATTTTGTCTACACCTAGGCTGGAAGGCTAGCAAAGCCCAGACATCAGCTGAAAACCAAAGTAAGCCTGGTAGAGGAGTCCCAGGTACAGAGAAGGAAGCACTGGGGATAGCTGTCCTGTCTCTTCTCCTTCATCTCTGATGTCCCCTTACAGGGAGCCTCATCGAATTGTTCTTTACACTTGACGTCAGTTAGTAGTCTTCAGAATATTGCCAAATTCCTTCAGCCTGCTCGGATGTTCCTTCCTTTTTTTTTTTTTTCTTTTTTTAAGATTTTAAGTAATCTCTACACTCAACATGGGGCTTGAACTTTAAACCCTGAGGTCAAGAGTCACACACTGTATACCAACTAAGCCGGTGAGATGCCCCTCTGACGTTCTGTCTTGATCTAGCCCCTGCCTGCTGTGCCATTGCCACCTTATTGGTCACCCTTCCCTTTGGGAAAATTGCAGGACTTGCTGTTGCATGAAAACTCGCTGCTCCCTCTTTAATTCCATATGGTTCCCTCTGCTGGAAGAGCCAGGTCAGCCCTGCCCTCTTGTCTGGATACCCTCCCTTCTTTAAAAATCAACTCAAGAATTATTCCTCAGGTTTCCAGTTCTGCAATGAGCTTTCCTGGCCTGTTCTGTACCTAGCCTGAATGCTGTGTTCCTTCTCTGTTCTCTCATAGTTCCTTGTGTTAACAGTTAACATCCTGAACTCCTGTTCATGGCCAGCCTCCCTCACTGGACTCTGAGTTGGTGAGCTCTGTGACAGCAAAGAACTTCTCTGAAAGGTATTTAGCATTTTTTATGTAGAGGTTAATTTGTTTAACATCACTTATGGAAGGTAACTTGCTTAACTTGTTAAACTACTTGCTTCTCTGTCTCCTAATTATTTTCATATTTCTTCTTTGGAGGTCCTAGAATCGCAGTTCTCAAGGTGAGGTCCCTGGTCCAATAGCATCAGCATTACCTGGGAACATACTGGAAATGCAAACTCCCAAGCCTTCCTCCACTTCAGTAAATCAGACACTCTGAGGCGTGGGGACCAGTAATCTGTGATTTTAATGACCCTCCGGGTGATTCTGATGGCCTCGAAAGTTTGAGAACCACCACCTTGTAGGATGTTAGTGCTCATTTAAAGTTTGTTGATTCACTGAAGACAGTACCCAGTTATTTCCAATCTGGAAAAGAAAAAGTAATTGAGAAAATGACAATGGAAGCTTTATTAGACTGGATTTTTAGAAAAGGAATTTTTCTGACATGATATTCAAATACATAATTGGTTCGGAGAAGGCGTTCCTTCATATGCCTTAAAAATAAAACTCCTCCAGGGGCGCCTGAGCTGCTCAGTCGGGTAAGCGTCCGGCTTCAGCTCAGGTCATGATCTCGGACATGAGTTCGAGCCCCGCGTTGGGCTGTGTGCTGACAGCTCGGAGCCTGGAGCCTCCTTCAGATTCTGTGTCTCCCTCTCTCCCTCTGCCCCTCCCCCACTTGTGCTCTGTCTCTCAATAATAAATAAAATGTATTAAAATTAAAAAAAAAAATAAGAGAGCTCAGTCTGGCTTGGGTGTGGTTTTGGCAGGGGTTTTTATGAACTGGAAGGTGCCTTCCAGTGCTCAGGTCCTCTGCTTCTAGGATATTCTATACACTACAAAAAAAATACAAGGTAGGGAGCAGGGCATTATTAGTTGCGGATTTGGGGCTTTCAACACACAAGGAAGTATATGCTTTCTTCTCCCCTTCCTAAGTTGAGTCTTTGCCAGTCTATACTCATAAAAAGAGATGACCAGGGCCTTTCGAGAATGGTAATTGTTTGTTTTTAGGTCATAAAAATGAATCCTTGCTTTGTTTTCAAAGGAACACGCTCTTCATGCAATCTATACAAACTGAATGACAAGTAGGTGAGGCCCAAGATTGGGAAGATAAAACTTCATTTGTTGATTTCTGGCCCGAGAGCTGAAACAATGGGACAAAGGAGTGGCTTGTTGGTAGAAGCTCTATAAAACACAATAACATTAGTCATGTAAACAGAAGAAAATAGGAGAGGCTTAATGAGATAAATTACACCAAGTCACCGCATTAGGGATTAAAATATTCTGATAAGCAAACACTAAAAGGACCAAAAGAAAGGATAAAGGGAAGAGTGATAACTTCAGATTTAGAAAACAATGGGTCCTTCTATCTAGGCAGCTGACAAGAGGAGTTTTCAGAGGCTGCGGAGCTGACTGAGCGCCCATTAAGATCCTACTTTTCATCCAAAAAAAAATCCTTTTCTCAACCCACTGGCAGACAAAGCCAACACATTCTTTTCTTCTCCGCGCGTCCCCATTCTTTCTTTTCCCTTCACAATTGCAAAGCAATCCATTTTGCTATGTACATCTGTGAAGGGAATAAAAGCGTTCACAGGTTTCTCTCTATTTGCATTCGCTAGATTTGTTGGCCTGACTTTCAAAGTGTGAATCGGCCGCTGTTCTCAAGCTCTGGGGATAAGAGCCAACTTATCAGTGTTTAAGATTGCCCATGTACCTGTGTGAACAGCAACTTTTTCAGAACCGTTTCTATAAGGACATTGGAACAATTGAAGTATAGTGCATGGATTTGTGCTATTTAAACTAATAGTGCTGCCAGGCCTGGAGAAGATATTATATATTTCTATAGCTGTCTTTATTAAGTGTATGTCAATAACTGTGAAGAAGTAGAACTTTTCCCAAAACCTGAAACAGGCAAATTCCCACTGGTTCACACTACCATAAACTTCTTGGCAACGAGCAAGGGTGATGAGCACAAGGGTGCCAAATGCCGGTGAGTGTTTAAAATACGACGAATGGTAGTAGCCACAATAATAATAATAATAATTAATAATAAAAATAACCAGGCGACCAGACCTGCCTCCAGGCCAAGAGCTGACATTACTACTTTTAGAGGTATGACTCCAACTGTGCTTTTCAGAAATACTCTTTTTGGGTGTCAAAACTCGAACCTATGGGGGAAAAAATCCCAAACTTGAGCCTACGGGAAAAAAAGAAAATAAAACAAAATGAAACAAAACCACTTGAGCCCAGGTATTTTCACAGTAAATTTCTGATGATTTGGCTGTTTTTATTTGTTTTTATTTACTTATTTTTAAGTAGACTCCACGCCAAACATGGGGGCTTGAACTCGTGACTCTGAGATCAAGAGTTTCATGATCCACCGACTCAGCCAGCTAGGAGCCCCTGTTTGGTTGCTTTTAAAAGTAGTATATATGCACTTTTGTGTTGTTATTTTTTTACAGAGAGAGAGCACAAGCAAGGGAGGGGGCAAAGAGCAAATCTTAGGCAGGCCCCAGGCTCAGTGGAGAGCCCAATGTGGGGCTTGATCTCATGACCCCTGGATCATGACCTGAGCTGAAATCAAGAGCTGGACACTCAACCGGTTAAGGCACCTACGTGCCCCAGTATATATGCATTTGTTGTGGAAAATATTAAAAATATTAAAAATGCAAAAAAAAATAAAACACCCTTTATCATAAGACCTACATAAAACCGTACTTTGGTTTATTTCCTTTCAGGATTTTTTCTGTGCATATAGTAAGACATGCATACACACACAAACACACAAAAGTATTATTCAATTCAATACCATGCTATGATCTACTACTGTATTATGTACTTTTTCGCTTAAAAATTATACACATTTTCTTGTCAGTAAAAATCTTAAAGCAGAGGTTGTAAACTGATAGATAGGAAATGAAGAGGTTTGATTGGCTCACACAGTGGTCAACCAAGTGGAGCTGAGGAATAGCTTAATCCTGTGAGACAGGGCTGCGTTCTCTACTTTACTGAGGTCCCCTCTCTCTCTATTTTCTCCAGCTGGGACTGGCAGCTGCGATTTCTAATTTCACAAGCACTCTTTATTTTTTTATTTATTTTTTTTAAATTTTTTTTAACGTTTATTTATTTTTGAGAGACATAGAGACAGAGAGTGAGCAGGGGAAGGGCAGAGAGAGAGGGAGACACAGAATCTGAAGCAGGCTTCAGGCTCTGAGCCGTCAGCACAGAGCCCGACGCGGGGCTCGAACTCACAGACTGTGAGATCATGACCTGAGCCGAAGTCGGCTGCTTAACCAACTGAGCCACCCAAGTGCCCCTCACAAGCACTCTTTAAAAAAAAATAGGGGTGCCTGGGTGGCTCAGTCGGTTGAGCGTCTGACTTCTGCTCAGGTCATGATCTCTCGGTTTGTGGGTTCGAGCCCCGTGTTGGGCTCTGTGCTGACAGCTCAGAGCCTGGAGCCTGCTTCGAATTCTGTGTCTCCCTCTCTCTCTGCCCCTCCCCCACTCATGCTCTGTCTCTCTCTGTCTCAAAAATAAACATTAAAAAAATTAATAATAATGACAGCCTTAGAAGAAAGTGAAATAATCTTTCTCTTCTCCATGTCGGCACTTTATATCCAGACTACTTTACTCATTTCTGTTACTGCTTGACCCCCAGGTTTGACGCCCTTTTACTAAAGCATGTTTTGTAAAAGCCTTAGAAAATACAGCATTATGTGACTTCCATAACTTACTGAACC
This sequence comes from Paguma larvata, assembly GCA_030068075.1. Lineage (NCBI taxonomy): Eukaryota > Metazoa > Chordata > Mammalia > Carnivora > Viverridae > Paguma > Paguma larvata. The sequence goes on from CM057832.1 coordinate 68,992,887, forward strand.
GAATCACTGCTGCTGGACATTCAAGTTGCTTCCAGTTTGTTGATATTACCATTAATACTGGAAGGAACATCTTTTTACATAAATGTAAAAAAGAAGTTCCTACGAGCAGAATTGGGTCTGGAGGGCAGGAATATTTTCATTCATTTTCGATGTACACTTTCAAATGTCTTTGAGAAAAGTTGCACCAAATGTAACAGTGGGTGACTTGGTTGATTCCCTGTTCTCTGTGCCATAGCATTAATATACATTTTGGTAAAAGTAGTAGCTAATTTAGGGAGTTAAAAATGGCATTTCAGGCATTATACTAAGTGAAACAAGTCAGAGAAAGACAAATACCATATGATCTCACTTATATGTGGAAGTTTTAAAAATGGCATTAAAAAAATGAAAATGGGGCACCTTGTTAGCTCAATCAGTTCAACATTGGACTCTTGATTTCAGCTCAGGTCATGATCTCATGGTTTGTGAGACGAAGCGTATTGGGCTCTGCGATCACAGTGGAACCTGCCTAGAATTCTCTCTCTCCCTCTCACTAAATAAATAAATAAATAAATAAATAAATAAATAAATAAAATAACAACAATAAAAATGGCAATTTTAGGGGTGCTTGGTTGGGTCAGTCAGTAGAGGATGTAACTTCATCTTGGGGTCATGAATCAAGCCCCGTGTTGGGTATAGAGTCTACTTTTAAACAAATATTCTTTAAAAATTTTTTTCTATGTTTATTTATTTTGAGAGAGAGAGCACGTGTGAGCAGGGGAGGGGCAGAGAGGGAAGGAGAAAGAGAGACTCCCAAGTGTGCTCTGTACTGACATGGGGCTCGATCTCATGAATTGTGAGATCATGACTTAAGCTGAAATCAAGAGTCAGACACTTAACTGATTGAGCCACCCAGATGCCTCCTGAAAAAGGCATTTTTAATACGCATTTCATACTCATTTTTTCATATATAGCCAATTATATTTTCTTTTGGAATTGCCTATTCATGTGTTTGCTCATTTTCTACTAGGGTATTCATAATTTTCTTTTTTTTTTTTTCTTTTAAATTTATTTTTGAGAGAGAGGGGGCTGGAGAGAGAGAGGGGAGAAAGAATCCCAAGTGGGCTCTGTGCTGACACAGGGCTCAATCTCATGAACCATGAGATCATGACCCGGGGTGAAATCAAGAGTCAGATGCTTACCGACTGAGTCACCCAGGTGCCCCAGTATTCATAATTCTCTAAATGGATAATAAAAGTTTCATTAAGTTGATGATATTATTTTATTTGGTCATACATGCTACACGGTTTTCCCAATTCTCATTTTAATGTTTTACGTGTGTGATTTTCTTTGACACGCTGAAGTATTTACCATTCATGAAGTCAAATCTAGCAATACCGTGTTTCCTTTTTTTTGCCTTTATGCTTACGAAGTTCTCTACCTTTTGACTGGGTAAAATTTTATGTATACTTTCTTCTGTTCTTTTACATTTATGCTTTCAGTACCCTCTTGCCCTTTAAGCAACATTGGCCAAGGCTCTACAGTCAAACTCTGCTTCTTGGCTGTGTGGCACCCGTATCACTCAGAGTTACCTCTTACTTCTCATGCTTCTCTAATTCTTCTCAATTTGCCATAATAGCTTCTTGCATTTTCACAATCCTTTACATATCTCTTCGACTGATATATGCTTCAGAAAACAGTTTGGGGTGGGAGGCGCCTGGGTGGCTCAGTTGACTGAGCTTCTGACTTCGGCTCAGGTCATGATCTCTGGTGAGTTCAAGCCCATGTCAGACTCGCTGGTGTCAGTGCAGAGCCCGCTTCAGATCCTCTGTCCCCCTCTCCCTGTGCCCCAACTTGTGTTCTCTCTCAAAAATAAATAAATATTAAAAAAAAAAAAAAACAAAGGGGAGAGGTATCATAAAAATGCATTTGTTCTGCTCCCTGAGGTGGGACCCAGAAAAATGCATTTTCATCAAGCATCTGAGAGACTTTCACTGCAAAGTGATGAAGGAACTCTTGGGCTCTCTAACCAATCTGCACTCTGTCTATAGCTGTCTCTCCATGTCTACACAGAGCTACATCCATATCCATATCTATGTAGTACCCACTGAGAATCTCCAGCCGTCTATCTCTCAGGTATGTTAAACTTGTCCCGAAACACAATTCACTACCTATCCGCTCAAAACCGCTCATCCACTAACAACAAGATGCTTCCCGGCTCCAGATCTGAATCAGCCATTTCTTCAAGGATATCTGATATCTTTTATTGGCTAATGGTACTTAGAAACTGAGATCTGGGCACTGTATACCTCCCATTATCTTGCCTTACTTTGAACTGTTCCCTCGGGACACAGTTCCAGCAGTGAGATTATTGGATTACAGAAGATGAACTATTTTATGGCTCTTGATTCAATATTGACAAAGGTACAACCAGTCCACTCGTGGGCCCTGTTGGGACCATATATCTTTACCTCTCCGCCCCCAGCTTGTGTCAGTTGCTCATATTAAAGCAGCAGCATTCCCTAACACTGTCTTGCTGATACTAGAAGTTCGGGGAAGAGTTCTGATATACAGCTGCTATCTCTGCCTTCACTAGTCTTCCAGGGATCTTTGCTGTTGGAGAGAACAGACACGCTCTGAATAAGAGCCAAACGGGGAAGAAAGAACTAGCTGGGCAAGTGCCCTAACCAGTTCCTACTCAATGCCCCTTCTCCAAATCGGTGCATGTCTCATTTACAGAGGAAGATGGGGCCAAGGCCAGGACCTATCAGCAAGGCTTCCCACTTGCATTTACCTCCTTAGTCTAAGCATCTTCAGGATGCACTGGGAAGTCTAGCCTGGCCTTTTGGGGTGGCAGTGAAGAACAGAGATGGGCAAGATTTCTGAACTTTAAAGAACAGTAACAACATCTACCAAAAATGTGTGGTGCAGATTAGCACAGTGGAGGGAACGGAGGATGGAGAGAAAGGCAGTCAAGAAGAGGGTAGAAAGGGGGCAGAAAGGTGACTTCTCTAGACTCCAGTAATTATTGTTTGTAACAAGGAGGAGACGGGACTCCCTCTCCTAGAAGTAGTACCAGGCATACCCTCCAACCACGTTTACTCTCCCTTCCCTGACGCAAAGTCCACATTTGCTTACCCGAACTAACTACAAAAGACACTGCGAAGCTCTTGCAAAGAACAAGACTTGCTATAAGTTATCTCAATATCCTTAAGGACTTAGAAGTGAAGAAAGAAATGCTAGGAATGTAACACTGTATGTTGACTATACTGGAATTAAAATAAAAAACTTGGGCGGGTGGAAGATGCCAGGGAAGAATCGGAGCAGATACTGACGATACTGACAAATCTCGTATCTGTCCAGGTAACATGCCGCTGCTATATTGCCGCTTGTGAGCTCAAGAGAGATCTCTTGCTTCTGAAGTTCTCCTGATGCTCCTGGGTGACAGGAACTCCTAACATCTCCAAGCCGGACTGCTCTAAGTCCAGCTCCTCCAGTTAAACCCACAGGTTAGGCCTTAGCTTAAGAGGTGGTCAGTAATCTACCAGAGAGGCGGCCAGCATGCTGGCTAAGGATGGTGTCTCTGACGTGACTCCACCACTCACCAGCTGTGAGATTTGGGACTCAGTTTCCTGTAGGTGAAATGGAGGTGTATCGTCCAGGGTCTCTACAGAAACAGCATCAACAGGAGCTATACGGTGGGAGCGAGGGAGGGAAAGAGAATTATTATAGGAAATAGCTCATGGGATGATTGAGGCTGAGAAGTCTGCCTGTAAGCTGAAGAACCAGGAAAGCCAGTGGTGGAATTCACTCTGATTCTGAAGGCCCGAGAACCAAGGGAGTTGATGGTGTAACTCAGTTGGAGGCCAAAGAGAGAACACGGATTGAGACAGTGGTAGGGGTAGTAGAGCGGCGATGGTGTAAATCCCAATCGGAGTCTGAGGACCAGCAGTGCCATCCGAGGGTAGAAGATGGATGTCTTAGCTCAAGCAAAGAGGGCAAATTTGCCCTTCTACCTTTTTGTTCTATTCAAGCCCTGACCGGAGCAGACTGGATGATGCCCATTCACATGGGTGAGGGCAATCTTCTTTACTCAGGCGGATTCAAATGCTAATCCCTTCCTGAAATACTGCCACAGTTACACCCAGAAATAATGTTTTACCAGCTTTCTGGCATCCATCCCTCTTAGCCCAGTCAAGATGACCCACAGAATTAACCATCGCAGGGGATAACAGTACTGACTTCAGAGCATTGTGAAGAATAAATGGATTCATACGGAAAGCACTTAGAATAGTGAACTCAGGAACAATGGATAGAAGGTGATGATGAAGGTAATGGCAATGACAATGGTGACTAGCAAGGTGCCAAAAGGCATCTTCTTTCAACCTTCCAGTACTAAAATTCCCTCTGACAGCTTCTATAATTTGAAAGTGGTCCCAAGACTATGCTTGGGGGACGGGGCGGGGGTTGGGATGCTAATGTTTCAGGAGCTGGGGCAAAGAAACGCACTGCTAAAATCGAATAACGACAGCTCACCCTGCCCCTTTCTCCACCAACTGCAGACCAAATTAAGGGACAGAAGTTTTAAACTTAAATTCTCATCCTATTAGTTTTTATATATAACTTTAGTGCTAAGTGAGTGTTTGGAAGGAATTAATGAGTAGAAAACAATTATTATTGGAAATGCTCAGAAATGGTCACCCAAGCCTAGCTCAAGAGCCAGAGTATTTTTCATGAAGCTGTACTCATCGTTTGTGTTCTAGATTGCATAGGTTTAAGAGCTATTTTCTGCTAGTAAAATTAGCCTTAATTTGTATGAGAGAATGAAATATGTCATATGTATTTAGTTTTGCCCAAGGATCACTGCCAGCTCAGAGAATCTGGGTCCCTGACGGCGAGGTACTGAAGGCTTCCTGATACCTTCTCCAGGCACACAGCTCCTTTACTGCATACAGGCCTCACTCAATGTAACACTTATTTGACTGTTAGCATGTACTGTCTTAAAGGCTTTAAAAAATTTTTTTTAATTATTACTCATCATTTGAAGTAGAAGTTTTTATTTCCCAGTAGTACTTACGCTCTCCGAAAGAAGAATCGACTTTTATGTAGTTCCTTATCTCTTCAGTGGCTAGAAGGGAGGTATTATTTTTTGTGTATATCCAAACAAACTTATTGGTTAATAACTTGTTACCTAGAATGGAACATGTTTCAAAACTTTTAACTTCCATTAACCACCCCAAAGTGAGGGATGGGGTCACTAAATCTTAATAGTTAAGGGAAAACGTCTACCTACTAAGGACCAATAGCCCATAGTATGAAGTTTGAAGCTGGAGCTTCATGAGTCAGGCCTTTGCCCCTAGGAGTTGTTGTAGCTGGAGAAAAAAGAAACAACACAAAACAAAACAATCCCCGCTCTACCAAAGAAATGCCACTCACTTCAAAGGCTTGCTGGAGGCCATCCCTACCAAACTGTAAATGATTTGCACTTTTCTGGCTAATATTTGAAGAGCCTGTTCCTCTACTGACTCCTTTTACATATAGAAGAACTGTTGAGTTTGTTTTCTATACAGACCACTTAGCTAAACTCAGTGAGGCTAAGTTCAGCTTGAGATTCTTATCGGATATCTGGTGAGACTATGGAACTATTCTGCATGCTATCAGAACATTTTTCAAGAAATGTGGATGATAGGTTCACAGAAGGAACATTTCAGGCTCTTTTTGCACCGGAAATAAACATTCTCAGCATTAACCTCTTGCACTCACGATGAACACCCCTTCCCCGCCCACGCCTTTCCCCAACACCATCTTGGCTGCCACACTCAACCCAAAAGAATGATGGAAATGAGAATATTTCATGCCTAGAAAAGAATCTCCTAATTCTATCCCAGTGCAATTATGGCCCTTCCAGTCCATGCTCGTCCTAATGCCTGTGGATGTATTATTACATGAACACGCGTAATGAAAAAGAGGGGTACATTTTGAAAGAGCTGCTTTGAAGGCATTGGATAACACTTGAAAGACTGCAAATTCTTGATATGCCTCTCCGTTCGACCCTGAAGGAATTCTTATTGAGTGAAATTTAAGAAGAACTGAGTACCACCTTCTCCTTGTTCATTATTCCTTCTTTATCTCCCCTCCTCCAATCCTGGGAGCTCAGTACTGTTCACAGAATAAAGATAGGCTTTGTTCTATCTTCCCAAACAGAACTTTTCCTGAAACGGCTGGCATGGGGGAGGGAAGCAACAGCTGTGTAAAAGCTGACAGAACTGGGGTACATAGACAGCAATGCTAAGCATACTATGTTTTGTAAATTATAAGGCATAAGGTTCTTTTTTTTTTTTCTTTTTTAAGCCTAATTTGAGTAGCCAAGATTGTTTACTTGATGGTCTAATTTTTCCTTACTGGAAATAGCCGAAGCTAGAGAGAAAAATCCCTTCTTCTTTTTTTTTTTTTCCCTCTCTCATTCTTCTTATAAACAAAGGTTTTATATTTCAATTTTTTCCATCTTTCTCAAGTAGGCAGGCCTGATTTCAAATGAAAGATTTCAAATGAAGAAAGACACACAGAAGAGGTCCTAAAGAGTCTCTTGGTAGACAGAGAATTGTTGAATTTAAAGATAATTGAGTTTGACTTCTACCATATAACAGCAACCCACGGCCATTAGGACTCTTACTTAGACAGGGCTCGTCAATTCTCACTAAACCTTATTCACAGATTTGAGAGGCCTCGGCCATCGCTAATAAAAGAGATGATGCAGAAGGGAAGTCTCTGGGAGGAAAGTGGAAGTTCCCAGTTCAAAAATAATCCTAGACCAGCTCACATTCCTGAAAAGGGTTCCATTAATATCTAACTGACTTCCTAATTTCTGTATGTGTTTGTCAAGGTCTTTCCCATGTACAGCTTCGTATTCATTGGGTGAGATAGCGGGACATTCAAGCAGAGCATACTTGAGACCTAATTCCATCAAGCTCTCCCTGGTTAGCCACATTCTTCTTCCTTATTATATTATCTACATTAGGCAACCTGGGGTATTTAGCCACCAAAAGTAACTGTTTTATGTTGTGATGACCTGTTGTTCATCATTGTTCATAGCCCTCCCACCCCAAATTCCATTTTTACTTCCCAAAAGATATGTGTATTATTGTTATTTCTTCTTGGGTATGAAAGAGACTATGACTGTGGTGGGGGAGGGGGGTATTCAAGGTCAATGGCTCCTGCCTTTTCCTGAGATCTACTTACCCTGTCCCCAAGAAGCACCATGATGATGTACTTCTTGAGCCCCAGAGGACTGGGCTGTGACTGGACTAAAGTTCCACAGAAAACACCTTTGGAATCCATGCTGCTATCTGATTTTCCGGGCTGCACAGTATCAAAGGTGGTACTTCCCCAGCTCTGAGGGGGTAGGGCCTTCATCAAGCCCCTGGCAAAAAGTGAAAGGGCTGTCAAGGCCAGGCATTGTATTAAGGACTATATTGTTTTATCTCAGTTATCTTCAGACTAGCAACTACCATGAGAAACCTGTGTTATCATCTGACTTTATAGGTGAGGAAACTGAGGCCCAGAGAGGGGAAGTGGTTTGTCTCAGGTCATATAGTAGGAAGTAGACTGGAATTCCATTTCAGGACCCTCTGTCTCTGAGCCCAGTACTCTGTTATACATTTGCCATATTTTTGTTTTTGTTTCTAGGCTTGGGGATGTGTGTGAGCAGGGAGGTAGATGAGGGGTACCATGAGTGTGGGGGATGGGATGGGGATGCAGAAAGAAAGAAAAAGGGCCAGCAGAAAAGGGAGTGACAAAAGAATTTGCAGGAAATTCCCCGAAGAGCTTTGAATCCTACTGATTTGGAACTAACTTTAAGGCAAGGGTTATGATTTATCGTTGTAAAAAGTGTAAAGGAAAGAACAGTCTTGTCCTAATGTTACTGAGTCTAGTTTTGGGGTTAATGACTGTCCATAAGCCTGAGGTCTTAATCGAATTAAAACATTCCATAGCCGTAATGGTTCATTTTATGTCAATTTGACTGGGCCAAGGGATGCTCAGATGGCTGGTAAAACATTATTTCTGGGTGTGTCTGTGGGCGTGTTTCTGGAGATTAGCATTTGATTCAGTAGACTGAGCAGGAAGATTGTCCTCCCCAATGCAAGCTGGTGTCATCTAAACCACTGAAGGGTCCCCCAAATAGAACAAAAAGGAGGAAGGGCAAACTCTCCTTTTTTTCCTGAGCTGGCTGTGAAGCTCCTGGTTTTCTTGCCTCCAGACTCCACAAGCCCCTCTGTTCTCAGGCCTCTATATACGAATTGGATTATACTCCTGGCTGCCCTCGCTCTCTAAGTCGCAGACAGCAGATGGTGGCACTTCTTGGCCTCCGCAAAGCGCATGCACCAATTCCTAACATCGGTCCCCTACTGGTTCTTTTTCTCTGGACAGCCCTTGCTAACATAACTGCATACCCTAAAGCAGTGATTGTCAACCAGGTGTTATAACGTGTGCTTGTGACCTGTGTGTGTGTGTGTGTGTAAGACAAAGAACTAGACGGAGATTTAGAAAAATGTTTTTCTTACTACAGTTCATGGTCAAAGATACTTGAAAGCCACTGATTTCAAGAAGGCTTTGGAGGATAGAAATAAATCCATTTACATTTGATAGGCCAAATGTTTCCAGACGTCTTCTTGAGGCCCTAACTACATGTCTATTGTTACCAGCATATCTCAGATCACTACTAATCACAGAGCTACCTATGGTCTCCCTAATTTTGTAAGTGTCATCATTTGCGAAACTGTATATAAGAACAAGTTGCTCTGCTGTTCTAATTGAATGAAGACTTCCAGTCTCCCTCATTCCTCTGCTTCAGTTGGCTACTGAGCCTGCCTTTATTTGCTGAACTGCAATTTGGGGTATGGATTGGGTGCTGCCAGAAAGCACACAGCTGAAAGTGGCTCCGTTTCTCTGCTGGCGGGCACAATTCCAGAGCCCTGAGGCAGCTGTTAGCTCTGTTTGCAGGAATATAAATTCTTGAAGTATCAACCTTACCTCCGAAGTGCCAAGAGAAATCCTACCAAGCTTGTGGGCAAAATACATACAAACCTTTTTCTCTCAGTAGGTCAATGAGGGATGTATGTAATCTAGTGAGAGGAGAGTGAGAAATGGCGCCGTGAAAGGGTGACTAAGTGCTCAGCTGTGGGCAATGGCTCCTAGTGAGCAATCCCGAGTGCCGGGGTTCAAAACCAGCCCTCCCAACTGTGACTCTGGGAAAGTACTGGACTGGGTTTCAGGTTTCTTGTCCATAAAACATGGATGATGATAGTACTTGCCTAATAAAAATGATGGGAGGGTCAAATGAGGTAACACAAACAAGTCAAGCACTTACAAGAACGTCTGACACATAGTAAGTGCTCAATAAACAATGGTGTGTGTACATACAAATTTAGGAAGTGAATAGGGTGAGAATCCATTGTAAAACTAACTGGTGCACAAAAGAACAGAATCCTGTTGGCTTAACAAAACTGGTAACATATATGTAGCATAAAGTATATCATCTTAACCATTTTTAAGCATAGTTCAGTGTCATTAAGTACACTCGCACTGCTGTGGTGCCCTCTCCACCATACAGCCAGAAGATTCTACAGCTTGCAAAATTGAGACTCAGAACCTATTAGGCAGTAAGTCCCCAGCCTTCCTCTCCCCAGCCCCTGACAACTTCGACTTGACTTTCTGTTCATGAATTTGTTTACTCTAGATACCTCATATAAGTGGAATCATACACTATTTGTCTTTGTGTCTGGCTTATTTCACTTAGCATAATGTTCTACAGGTTTGTCCATATTGTAGCATGTGTCAGAATTTCCTTCCTTCTTAAGGCCCGTTGACTTTTTAACCTATCTGCTGCTTTTTTTCAAGTTTTCAGAAAATAAAGATGTCAATATGACGACACCCACCCCCCCCCCCAACAAAGACAAATTAACTTCTTGAAACCGGGAGATACCTGTCTCCATAGAAATGCTAATTGGAAAACCAGTTTTCTTAAGAAAGATATTATTCCTTGAGGCAGGCTGTTTACATTAATCAACATTCCTGTAATACTTGTCAGTGTTTTGTAACACTTTTTTCAAGTGCCAATGGTAGCTTGCCAGTTCTTCTGAAGTGTGGAGGCTGAGAATGGGGGAAACCAGAATGGTAACTCTGTCCCCTGGGGGCTTTTTCCATCATAGTGAAACAGTAATTTTTATCATTTTCATGTGGCAGTCATTGCTTAGGTGGATGGCGGCTAGAAACATTGGATGGACTGATTCTTCCTTGTCTGAAAAGTACTGGTTTCCCTGTATTTTCCTAATGCCTCCCTGTAAGGTACTCAAGGTTTTCAGTGAAAGTTGTGGATTTCATCTGTTCACATACAAACCAGAATCTGCTTACCACTGTCACAGAAATTTTTTCCTTTCAATAAACATAATGGTGATAGGAAAAACAAAAACACACTGAACAGCTACGATGAAAGAAAAAGAAAAGATAGATGGGACATTCCAACTGTGGACTCTTAGGTAATTCCTTGTCACTTTTCATGACTTTTTGGGAAACTCTATATTCGCACATCATAAATATGTGCCTCTGTGGTTCTAGATAAAGATAACATCAGTGTCTGGGATTTGGTGCTATTCTCCTTTCTTTCATGATTAATATTTAAAGGCTACTATAAAGCAATCATCTGTTTCAGCATTATATTTGAAAATAGTAAGGAAATTTCAAAATCGAACCAATAATTTATAAATTTCACTGCGAGGCTCAAGTAATGAAAAGGCCAGCAGAACAACTATTTATAACGGGAATTAAGAAATTAAAATAGGGGCGCCTGGGTGGCTCAGTTGGTTAAGCGTCCGACTTCAGCTCAGGTCATGATCTCACGGGTAGTGAGTTCCAGCCCTGTGTCAGGTTCTGGGCTGACACCTCAGAGCCTAGAGCTTGCTCCAGATTCTGAGCCTCCCTCTTTCTCTGTTCCTCCCCTGCTTGCACTCTGTCTCTCTCTCTCTCTCTCAAATATGATGATTAAAAAAATAATAATAAATTAAAATTTATTTGATGCTATCTTATTTTTAATATGTAAACTTTTCCTCTTCGTTTTATAGATTTTCTGGTGATTCTGAGCTGATGGCCCACAAAATGATGCATTTCAGGATCACTACTGTCATGCGCTAATTTATTTAAAGATTTCCATTTTAGGGGCGCCTGGGTGGCTCAGTCGGTTGAGCGTCCGACTTCGGCTCAGGTCATGATCTCGCGGTCTGTGAGTTCGAGCCCCACACTGGGCTCTGTGCTGAGCACTCAGACCCTGGAGCCTGCTTCCGATTCAGTGTCTCCCTCTCTCTCTGCCCCTCCCCCACTCATGCTCTGTCTCTCTCTGTCTCAAAAATAAACATTTAAAAAAAAAAAGATTTCCATTTTATATTAATTGATCACTAAGGTTCATTTGAGACTGCAGAGAAAGCAAACAAAAATAAAATAACATAAATAATAGAAGAACTAAAAGACCCAGAGCAGAGATAGTGGTAATACTTCCGTTATCAGTAAGGCAGCTTTTCCAGGATCAGAGGGGAAAAAAAAAAACCACACCATTTTTTCTCGTACATTTTAAAACTGGAAACGTCAAGAAGCAATCTTTTCACTACGAAGGGAATTCCCATTTTAACACATGAAGAAAAAGGTGGAACACTGATCCTGAAGTGGTTTTCCCATTCTTTAATCATGAAAAATTTCAAACATACAGAAAAGTTGAAATACTAAAACGAGTAGCTACAGGTCCTATCCCTCCATTCTGTGACTGTAGACCCTACACCGAATTTGTTTTCTCTTTTTTTAATAAATCTTTTTTTTTAATTTTTTTTAACGTTTTTATTTATTTTTGAGAGACAGAGAGTGAGCAGGGGAAGGGCAGAGAGAGAGGGAGACACAGAATCCGAAACAGGCTCCAGGCTCCGAGCTGTCAGCACAGAGACTGATGCGGGGCTCGAACTCATAGAGGGTGAGATCATGACCTGAGCCGAAGTCGGCTGCTTAACCGACTGAGCCACCCAGGCGCCCCTGCTTTCTCTTTCTGCACACACACTCGTTATTTGCGGTTGCAGGCATCGTTTGAAGTTACATGCCATACATCTTCTAAGAACAACATCCTCCTACACAACCAGAATTTTCTCACATCAAGAAAATTAACCGTAATTCCATATTACCTAATATCTAGTCCACATTCAAAGTGCCCAAGAAAATCTGACCTAGTTGCTGGTTTTCTTTTTTTATTTTTGAACACGGAGCCAATAAAGATTCACATATTGCATTTCATCATATCTTTGTTTTTAGGGAATACTCCTCCCCAATCCCTTCCCTACATCCGTAACATTGCCTTTTAATTTTTATTTATTTATTTGTTCTAAAGTAGGCTCTACATCCAGCTTGGGGCTTAAACCTAGGACCCTGAGATTTGTTTTTTTTTAAGTTTATTTATTTTGAGAGAGAGAGACAGAGAGAGAGAAAATGAATGAGCAGGGGAGGAGCAGAAAGAGGGGGTCAGAGGATCCAAAGTAAAGTGAGGCTCTATACTGATAGCAGACAGCCCGATGTGGAGCTTGAACTCATGAACCATGAAATCATGACCTGAGCTAAAGTCAGATGCTTAATGAACTGAGCCACCCATGAACCCTGGGACCCTAAGATTTAAAGTCGCATGCTCTTCTGTTTGAGTCAGCCACGTGCCCCTAACATTGACTTTTTAAAGAGCTCAGGCTGGGGTGGGGAGGGGGGTTTAGTTTTTTAAGTTTTTATTAAAAATTTTTTTTTTAATTTTTATTTATTTTGAAAGAGAGAGAGAGACAGAGTGCATGCGGGAGAGGTGCAGAGAGAGAGGGAGAGAGAGAGAATCTCAAGCAGGCTCCACACTGTCAGCATAGAGCCAGACTCGGGGCTCAAACCCAAACCAACTTAACTGACCTAGCCACCCAGGTGCCCCCACGCCAGTTGTCTTGTGAAATGTCCCAACATTCTGTATTTACGTCATGTGACTTGTTCATCTAGGCCTAGAATTTCCATTCTAGAGACCTTGATGGCATCTGGAATATTGCCTAGGCTTCTAGCTCCTTATCTATTCCCAGAGCTCACCCGCCTTCAACCATGAGGAACACCAAGAGACAGAGATTAGCTGAACTCCAGCTTCAACTTTTCAAAAGCAATTGCTAGTTTTAGGCAGAAAAGTTATTTAAAAGATACGGCCAAAGCAAAAGCTTTTCAAGTCAAAGGAGAGGTGTACTGGTTTAATGTTGATTTCCTAGCAAGTCCAGGGCCTGCAGCAAGCTAGGTCATCACAGACAGCATTCAGGGGTCAAGGTTGACTCTTGCTAGGTGAACCTGTCAGAAGGAGCAGCAACGGTGCTTCCTTTAACTACTTTTTTCTTTTGCCTACCAAATGACTCTTCAGCTTCTGTTGAGCTAAATGCTAAACTGAAATTAAACTTTTATCAGACATTAGAATGGGTTAAAAGAGGCAGGGGCTTGCTAACCTCACTTAGACACACCGATATGTTATGATCTGAGCTCCAGGAAATACCTGATCTAGCCCCAAAATACTGTCTTTGGTTTCCAAGGGCAGCTCCCCAAAGACTCGGAGGGCTCTGACGATGACGGCTCTGATAGAAAGGCCGTCTGCTTGAAATATTTCAAGAAAAACTAATCATGAATCTACATGGACACATAGGATGCACATAAGATGGAAACAGGCCTAGAGGGGCACAAATATGTGATAGAAAATGCTCTAGGAGCGTTTGTATCTGCGCTTCTGTGACAGCTTATGGACACAGGCTATTTTGGACAGATACCTCTCTAGAAATACAGACTTAAATAAACAAAAGTTCGGCCTCCGCGGAGGTGGTGTTCTTCTGCAGGCCAAGTGTTTTTAAAAACGTGACTGGCCAGCTAAGAAGTTTATCCGCCTGGTGCCTCAAATTCTCAAACAGTTTATTTGAATACCATGTGAATGGCTAATCTCCTACAAGTTTGGGGGCTTTAACAAGGTAAACAAATGAGCGGCTGTGAAAGTAAACACTGCATTTCCTCCCAGGCTCATCCTTGGCTCCAAAATTCCGCTCCCTCCAACCCTTCCACCAGCCCCAGCCTTCCCCTTCCCAAGCTTGGTCTCCTGTACCCTGTACAAGTACTGAAATTGCAAAGGAGACATTTTTAATTATAAGTACTACAGTAATGAATTCAAGTACACTCGTTTATCATAAAGGGCTTTCCCATCTGTCTCTAAAGTATACTTAACAAGGCTGTGTATTTGATAACATTAGCACCAAGCATCTTCCACATGTTAATGTTCCGCGTTTTAGATGCTCACTTTCCCCCACTCCCAAAGACAACATGGTGGTGGTTCCAGAGAAGGCACGTTGATCTCCATGTTTGGGAGTGCCTGTGTGGTCTCTTCCTAATTTATTTGCACTCTAATCCTCAGGGATAGCATCCCAATCCCCATAGGCAAAGGGAGATTAGGGAATGGGGCTGTCTGCTTCTCCCCACCCTACCAGAGAAGGGAAAACAACTTCCTCCAGTCCCTCAAGTTCATCTGGCCACTGTACAAATTGTTCTTGAGCATGGAGGGTTTCCAAAAGCCCTAATTAGCAACTCACAGCAAACATTTCTTTGCATTAGCTAATGATCCGGCTACACTTGTAAGCAAACAGAACCAACATATCTAATCAATGCTGAAAAACCAACCAAATGCCTATTAAACATCTGGATGTAATTTTCTGGTTAGAACAAAATGAAAACATATGCAGGTTCCTTTGATCTGCATCTTAACAAAGAAATTGTTGATAAAAAAGCATACTGGTCAGTCAATGTGTCATTTTCGTAAACTCTGCTCGTTTCTCTTCAAATGCTCCCAGTTTAATTTAGTTGGTTTCCTGCAACCTCTAATTTTACCATATTGTGTGAAACCGCAAGAGATTCTTTGGATGTGATTTTATTTGAGGTTTTACTGCTGCATGGATCTGCTACTGATTTTTTTTTTCTTTCTTTGCTTTCTCTCCTCCATGCCCCACACCCACCCTGCCCTTTCCTTTGGTAAAGAGGTGGGGGAAAAGGTTATAAAGCGATGCTGGGAAAATTTCTTCTGGACCCTACATTCTCAGGTTTAAGAAAACTCTCAGTTTAAAAAAAAAAAAGGCAGATGAGAAAATATATAAGAAATAACTCACAACTACAAGAGAAAATTACAAGTGAACTTCGGAAACTGAAATATTCGTTTTGAATAAACAAGTAATAGATTTGAAAGATGCATAATTTCTATGACCAGCATCCACAGTGTTTTCTATTTTGTCTAGAACCTATACTATATATAACATCTAGTTTTTGTACTGACTTATGCCATTTCATAACTTAGGAAAATTTGATAGCCAGCAACAAATGAATGGAAATATACCCGCATATGCATCGAGGATAAAATAAACAATCCGGCAATCTTTTTGTTTCTTTGCAGAGGATAGAAAGGGGATTGTTGTTTTCAGAGACAATTTTCTATGGAAGCGAAGTACTTAATATCATTTCATGTTAAAACATCATCGACATATGAATATGTTAAAGGTAAAAAAAGATTATGGTTAACAGACTTTAAATAGAAGACTAAAATTATAGATTTCATGAGTAGGATTATTTTCTTCTAAACAGGCTGCAGACAATCTGCACATATATTATTTATTTAAAACATAAGATTAAAGCTACTTGATTGTTTAAACACCATCATTTGTAATGCAGTTTGATGAGAGTTTTGTAGTATAATTATTACAGCATGACAATCACAGAGAAAATATGACCTTGAAAAGGGGCCCAGCCTTCTCCCTCTGTCAAGGAGGATGGGCTACATTCGAAAACCAACCATCTTTATGCACACAATTAAAGGTCTTCCAATTCGAAAATCATTACTCTTTCTTTTCTCCAGATACTACATTATAAGGAATTCAGAAGGCTCCTGTCTCAAAATATACCGTCTTAATTTCTCTGTTTAAACCTAATTACCAGTGTGTGCCAGTAAATCAAAGTAAAGCTTTGGTAAGCCAGGGAGAAAGCTCAGTTGTTCCTGCAGGCACAGGCATATTTGTGGCACCCAAGTTCTTTCTACCCAGTCCTGAGGCTGATCCATGGGATGGACTGACCACAGACCGGCCCAATCAGGAGACGAGGATTTCAAGGAACGCAGGCTGCCAAAGTCATAACTTAGTTGCTCATGGATCATATTATTTCAAAAAGTCCTATATGTGGAGCAAGCCTGCTTGAGTCATCACTCAATTTAACTCAGGAAAGTGGGACACTGCTTGCTTCCTTTTCATTCTCCATGTTAGCAAAATGAATAAGATAACCCCCTCCCCAACCCCACTTAATGAGAACACTGCAAAACCACATGCCCAAACTTGTTTAAGAATTTACTCTGGCCTTCTACAGGCTGGCTAAAATTGCTCCTTTAATTTTTCATTTATAATTGATATTTGGGATTGATGCAATTATAGACGAATCAATAGCATACATGTTTAAAATCAACTCCAACAGTGAAATGTATTATCTAAAATGATTCTTTTAATATTTCAAGAAAAAGATCTCTGAGAAAACAAACCTTCGAATAAAATGTATTTCTGTTTAAATAAATGCCTTTTCATAAGTCTTTTGAAAGTAAAATAATGAGAACGCGGGGGGGCTACTAATACCGAAAACCTGTTAAGTATATTCCAATGTAGGATCAACGCTTGTCGAAGATGTGTCTTTCTTAGGGAAGAATTCACCACCATTTGGCTACAACACCGTTATTCATTCACCAATCGTGTGTGGCAATAGCTCAACCTAACTGTTCTTCAAACAAAAATATAAATGCGGCAATCCCGAAGACTTGCTGCTGGGTGGTGTATTTGGAGAAATAGACAAAAACTGGAGATTTACACAGTATGCCCTGTTTATTTAAAATATCAAAGTACCTTTTATGTCAAGTTCCACTCATAAGAATTTTAGCGAAGTCATGCACCCAACGCTTCCCATTCAGCTTCTTAAGCAGCTCAGCCCGGGGATCCCACCCAAAGTATGGGGCAAAGAGTGGGCAGGACAGGTTTCCAGGTCTCACAGCTGGTTTATCTCATTGCCTCCCTTTGTTTCTAGCAACTGGAAACAGACTCGTGGTCAAGCTGCTAAGAGGCCCCTAAAACTCTCAGCAGTCACCTACCCCCAAGACGGCGAAGTCTATACTTTTCGCGCCGCGTGCAAAAAGCCTCGATCTACGACTGGGACGCGCGTGCCTTACCCTGGCAGCACCTTAGGTATCCTTCCCGCCAAACGAAAGCAGGCCAACCTTTTTGCAAAGTCCTTTGAAATGCTCCAATAAAAGCCAACTCCTACCACCTTGAGTGCAAAGATTGGAGTGAGCATTAAAATTAAAAGCCTAGTCTTAAACGGCCGGTGTACGTACACCAGAAAATGCGCTGCCGCATTTTCCACCAAGTGCACAGTCCACTCCTCGCGAAAAGGCAGCCAAAGGAAAAATAATCCTCAGAGAAATATTTGTGACCTCACTTTCAAAAGAGGAGCATTGAACGAGGGGCAAGCACTGAAAGACGCATTTGGCTCGAACCTCCACCCCTCCCACCTCCAACCCCCGCACCCCATAAGAAACTACGCGGTTAGTTGAGTTACTTTCACTGAGATCTGAGGATTTCCATTAAAGGGAAAAGTGAACAAGTGGCAGGATTTTTTGCAAACTCGAGCCCCGAGCTTCCGCGGCTACACGCTCGCCGGGCCCTCCTGCTCGCGCGCACCGGCGCGCTCCCCAGCCGGCCCCACGTTACTTTGATTGACAGCCCGGCCCCGCCGCTCTCCTTCCCACCGACCTTCCCATCCACAGTGCCAATCTCCGCGTCTCGACTCTTCTCATTGGTTGGTTTCGGCGTCCCGCGGCTCCTCCAGGAACAGTTCCTCTCCGAGCCCGGGAGGACGCGGCTGGCGGAGGAGGGGTAGGGGGGTGGGAGGGAAGACCGAGGAGACGGCGGAGATGGAAGCGAGCGGGGTGGGAGAGGAGGGGGAGGACGGTCGGTCCGGTGCTCTGCTGCCATAGGCTCCGGGGATGCGTCGCGTCAGTACCCCACGTTGGGCACTGCGCACGCGATTGGCTGACACACGCTTCCCCGCTCACCCCCCGCCATCGCCCAGGCCCACGTCCCCCGCCGGCTCTGCGCTCCCGCCCCCCGCCCGCGCGGGGCTGGGCGGGGCCGGCGCTGGTTAGCTCCGGAGTGTGAAACCGCGTGTTAATGTAACCGGCGCGAGAGGCGCGGGCGGCGGCGGCGGGAGCGGCGGCTGCAGGAGCAGCAGCAGCGGCGGCGGGTACCTTGTGCCCCGCGTCCCTGAGGCAGCCTACTGCGCCACCCCCACTCTCTCACGGCCGGGCGGGACCCGCGCCACCAGCCCGGACCTCCGCCGGCCGGCGGCGACTTAACCGCCGCCGCGACTACTCCCGACCAGCCCGCGGAGTTTGCCCGCCGGGTAGGGAGGCCGAGCTGCGGAGCGCACTCCTGCTTTTTTTCCCCCCACCACCTCGTGGATGTCGCCCCCCGGGTCGTGAGAGAACTTTGCTGCGGGCTGGAGCGCCCTTTGAGGAGAGGCAGACGAAGAGAAAGAAGGAAAGAGGGCCGAAGAAGGGGCTCGAAGGAAGAGTCCAGAGCGGCCGGGCAGGCCGTGCGGGGCGAGTGCGCGCGGGGCGCGGCGCCCGGATGCGCCTCGGGTTCGAGGAGCAGCGGGCGGCTGCGGGACTACCCTCCGTGGAGTAGCCCCGCCGGGCCAGGAGGGTTTGTGCAACCGGGGAGAACACCGAGTGTCGGTCGCACGGGGCGTGCCGAGCCGCCTCCCGGCGCGCCCTCCGCACTTTCCCCGCCTCGTCGTCATCCCGCGCTCCTCCGCCGGGGCTGAGGTTCGGAGCGCCAGGCGCGGAACCTCGGCCGTTCCCCGGACCTCGCTCCTCGCCGCCTCCCGGGAACCCGCGAGCGCCCGGCCGAAGGCGCTGGCCGGGACCTGCAGCGGTCGGTCCCTAACGTCGCCAGGTTTGTTTGTGTGGGGTTAGTCGGGGGGCGCCGGGCCACCTGCACCTCACCCGCGGTCGGCGCTGCGGGGAAAACCCGGAGAGGAGGCGGACCGGGAGAAGAGCGAAGAAGAGCAGTCCGCTTGGATTTGTTTGCCCCGGAAGGGTGCCGCGCACGCGAATCGCCGAGGGAAGCGCTGCCGGAATCACCGCGTCCCCACCTCCCCGCCGGGGCAGCCGAGGCCCACGGGTTGGATCGCAGCCCCCGCGCCCTTTCTTTGGGCGCCGGCGTCACCGCGCAGGTTCTTGGTGCAGCCGGGTCAGGCCTCCACGAGATGTGGCCCTGAGCGAGGGAACCCGCAGCAGCGGGAGCAGGAGCAGCTGGGCGCCCAGTGGCCGGTGCGCCCCGCGGAGCGCGCCTGCGTGCGTGGCCAGTGCGCTCCCCGCGCTCCTCGTTTCTGCCTGGCTTCTCGGCTAAATTTTCCTCGGCGGGATTAAAGTTGGAAATTGAGCGGAGAATTGAGTTGTCCTGAAACAGAGCTGCGGCCGCCGCCAGAGCGATGTTCCCGCAGAGCCGGCACCCGGTGAGGCGCGGCAGGGTGCTCGTTGGAGGGGCTGGGCTGAGGAATGGGGGGGTGGGGTGGGGATGGGCGCTTTTCCGGAGCTGTAGGGAGACGGGTTTCTGCTCCATATTTGGAGGACTCCGTAGCCTCTAGGGGTGCAAGGCTGAGTAGGTCTCGGACCTTCCCCTCTTGGGCTGAAGAGTGAGCTGAAACTCTAAATTTCCCCCCGTTACTCTGGGCCCCCTCGGAGTTGAGGTCTAGACAGGGCGGGTGGGGGCGCCCGGGGAGCCTGGGGTTTCTTTTTCGAAGCGACATTCCCCTCAACCCCCCACCTCCCTGAGGCGGGTAGGGCGCCCCCACCCCTTTGTTTCTCGTCTCGCCCATTTACATGTCAATGCAGCCCCCGTTCAGGCGCGCCCGGAGATGGCCCTGGCGATTCTGGGAACCGGGAGCGTTTGGGAGTTGTTTTTCTACTCTGATCCCTTGGGTCATTATCGTTCCCTTGGGGGAGGAGGCGGTGTCCTCGATGACAATCAGGCCTGGTCTTCCCGGCGGCCGGGAGCCCCTGTCTTTCCAGCCAGGCGACCTGGGCGCACGTACCGCGACCCGCCCTGGAGCCTGGAAGAAGCTCGGACTCTCTTTGGAGCCTCGAGACCGGGCGAGGGACCGCTTTCTCCCTCCGTAAAGTGCAGAGCAAACTCGAGTTCGGGGCTCCGTTTCCTGCCACTTCTAACTTTATTTTTTGTTTATGTCCCACCCACTTCTCCGTTCTCTGACTTACTGTTTTATCTATCTGCCCGCACCCCGGTCCCTCGCTTCCCTTCACTGGTCGCCCTCAGACGCCGCACCAGGCTGCAGGCCAGCCCTTCAAGTTCACTATCCCGGAGTCCCTGGACCGGATTAAAGAGGAATTCCAGTTTCTGCAGGCCCAGTATCACAGGTGCGTGTCCGGCCGCGCTGGGCGAGCAGTGGCCCGGGGGCAGCCCGGTGCTCCTCCTTGCCCTGCCTGGTGGCGGTGGCGGCTGTACTTAGTACTTGCGTCCAGGCGGTGGCGTGTGGAGTCGCAGTTAAGACCTGTCATTCAAGTTACCCCCTTTCCAGGTTCTTCCCGGGCCGCCTCTTCTCTAGTCTCCTCCTCCTACCATTGTTTCCCTTTTGCCCGTTTGCTGCTGTTCCAGGGAGTCTTTTTTCGAGTATTTAGGAGTTGCATGAGAACCGTCAATATTTGCACTTCGTTTATTTATTTTGCAACAAGCTGAGCTGAAACCTTGGTTCAATCGATGCCCCAGCCCTGGAGTGCAGGTTTAGGGAGGCGAAGCCAATGTTGAAATCGCTCTTTGCCATACTAGAGGATTGGGTTGTCTGAGTGAGGCAAAGTCCATTATGGAGGGCTCGATGCTGATAGCCGTGGCCATCATTGGTGGCAAAGATGGGAGTGGGTATGTGTAGGGTAAAGCTCCCCTGCTTTGGGGACAGTCTTCGTTGGTTTGGGTAGGAGCAGGGATTGGAGTCTCATTTAAATACATCTCAGGTTAGTCTCTTCCTCTAATGAGACCTACTTCAAGAGGTTCATAAATGAAAAATGATTAAAAAGCACTCCGTCCATAGTGGATTTTCCAGAAATGTTTCTTCCCTCGTTTCTATGAAGTCTTAGCTGATTACTGCTAAGAGCTAACTGTGATGACAGTTTTAATTGTGATCCTGCTTGAGAAAAAGCACACAGATGCTTGGGTGTGAATTTTCTTACTTTGTCAGAGGCTTTCTGATTATTGACCTTTTGTCTGCTTGAAGATAATAATCTCTGGAACTTGAGGCATACCTGCCCACTCTATTTACCAAGCAAGGAGGACTTCAAGCCACTTTATTGCAGCAGCTACCTTAACATATTTTGGCAGGGATTTAAAAACCAAAGGTTTTAAAATGGACTAACAATCGTAGAAGTAACTTTATAAGTACAGGTTTCAAACCTAGAGACTATTTGAGTTGGCAAAGGTAGTACAGTCTATGTCTGAGGCTGAGAATTGTGCAAAGGACAGATTTTGGTGGAGTCCAAAGGAGCAGACTGGCGTGGGGAAGTAGGAGGGAACAGATGACCAGGAGGAGGAATTGGTTTTCTGGGAAGATCAGAGGTTTTGACAGATTTTTCATTCTTGGCATCTGATCAGGCATACACTAAGAAGGAAAAGAATAGTAGCTGATTGGATACCCTGTACTGTTCACCTTATCCCTTTTCCCTGCTAAATGCAAGGACAAAGCTTTTGGATGTTTAGCTAGATCGTTTATGGCTTTTCCAAATTGGTCTGTGTTTTTACTTGAAGTGCAAATATGTGAGGCAGATGTTAAAACAAGTGACATAATGTTTACATTAAGTTGCCTGTTTTGTTTTTGTAGCCTTAAATTGGAATGTGAGAAACTGGCAAGTGAAAAGACAGAAATGCAGAGGCACTATGTGATGGTAGGTATCAAAGATTATCCTTTTTTCCTTTTTATATATTAGCAAATGTATGTTCTTAACATTACAAAACATGAGTTAATGAAATGCTCGATATTTTTTCTTTTTGCAGTACTATGAAATGTCTTACGGATTAAACATAGAAATGCATAAACAGGTAAGCTTTAGTTAAATCTCAAGTTGAAATGAGAAATCAGTCATGATTCTCTAAAACGGGCTTTATCCTCAGTAGTGGGAGGATTTGTATGCTGGTTTTTCTGCCTTGGTTTCCCTTCCTGTGAATTAGTGACAGTGTTTTGCAGCGAGCATTGCTTTTTGACAATTACAGAATCTTTAAATGACTGGGTGAGTGGTGCTTTGGAAGTGTGAACCAACCTGTTTATATATAGGCTGATAGAAATTGAGTCTCTGATTGGCTTTTCCACCTGGATAGATTTATTCTCCTCTTGAAAGATCTGGGTATCCTGTAGCATTCTGGAATTCAGAATGGCTAATGTTTTTTTGCTAGTTTGGAAAGCAGCGTGGTCCTTGGGGAGAAAGAAGGATATTGGGGAATTCCCTAATCAGGTTAAAAAAAATGTATATGACTAACTGTGGGGTTCTCTTTGCGCTTTGGGGTTGCATAAAATGACACTCAAGGCTAGTGGCTTATTAGCAAACATCTTTTTGAAAAATTTCTCAATTGATGCAGATTTGGAGGTGAAAAAGCATTCTTTTATGGCCGTAGCATATGTTGGGAGTCGCTTCAGTCCTAGTGGTTTTAAAAGCATGAAAAGATTAGTGACTGGAAAGCTCTAGCTATGACTATGAGTTTGCAAGTTCCCATAAAATTCACACTTATGGCTACTATAATGGTGTATAAAAAGAGTATTGAGCTGGAACAAGGCACTAAGGACCTCATAAGAGAAGAAAAGCTAAATGATTGCTCAGCCCAAAGGACCCTCGATTGAGTAGTCATTGTCTGCCAAAGAAAGCATTAATGGCAGGGTGTAAGTATTCTGGAGATATGCTGACATTCAGTTTTTCATCAAGACGCTGGTACAATAAGTCTTTTAGAAATCGATTGCCTCTTAAAAAATTATCATCAGATGAAGTTGCACAGTTGGACACATTTCAAAGTGCAACAATACAATTCTTACTTGATGTATATGTGCTATTTCATCTCAAACCCTTGTTTCATTAAATTAAAGAGCATGGCTGACCGGCTGGGGCACAGTGGAGAAATTGATTAGTTCAGCCTTCAGATCTTCCTTATATTCAAAGACTTTCATTAAGCAAGTGTGTTCCAGAGTTGAATTCTGCTTTTGTAACTCCACACTCTTTGATTTTTAATTCATCATAGATTTCATAATGTTAAGTTACCGTCTTGTACATTAGATCTGTTCTCAGATATGTTTTTGGAAACAGATAGTTAAGTTCAAGGCCTTTCATTAATAATATAATTGGGCCTTTAAAAATGCTGATTTTATTCTGATTTGCAGAGCTGGTAGCCTAGATTATGTTGGGCTGTGCCTTTGTTTTTTGTGTGTTTCAATGGCTTGTGTCTGATTGAGGCAGTTGTAACTTGTTGATAGTGATTGGGCAAGAAGATTATATGGTCATTTAAATGAATTATGCAAATAAACGGGGTGAAGAGTTGTAACCTGCCACTTTTTTTTTAAGTTACCCTAAAGGCACATATTTTGCTAACAAATACTGTAGAAGGGTAAGAGGAGACTGAGCTTTTTCCTCAACTCATAAACTCAAAGAATTTAATAACTTCATCAGCTGTTTTACAAGGAAATACCACCTCCGCGTGATGCTGTATGCTGGTGCAGGATTTATTGGGGAGGTGAAGGCAGTGTATAATTCTTCCGGGTTCCTGTAGGTTACGTGACCTTTTCTTTATCAAGTAGGAAGAAGGGGCAAAGAGGGTCAGGAGCCCCGTGGTGTGAAATAGGTTTCTAATGAGTTTCTATACTCTATTGGGCATTTGTGGGTATATATTGTCCATCCGTGAGCCAGTATGCATTAATAATATGCTGTGTGTAATTGGCTCGGTAATTTGAAAAATGTGAAAAGCTGAGAGATGCCATGTTCTTCATAGTAGGGTATTAAGTCCCCTGAAATTTAGTTTATACTGTAAATGCTGACAGACCCTTAACTAGAGTGGTGTGCAAAGCAGTGCTATAATTCAGTTTAAAGTGGCCTTACATTTGAAAAACATCCTTCTGAATGTCACACATTAATAATAAGTTCTGAGGAGGCATTTGGTGCAGCTAGTAATCATAATTCTTATTAAAACTGGTGACGTCTGGCCCCCAGGGTGTAGCCAGGCTCAAATTGATGCTTTTTGCCGCCTGATCACCAGCATGGCCTAAGTGCTCATTATATTGTAGAGAGAGCCTTTGGAGCTCTCATTAGATTTGACAGGAATTCTCTCTGGGGGGAAACTGGGCATTAGCGAGACTCCTGACAGGCTGAAATTAGTCCTGCTTTATGGCTTATAACCAAATGCTAGCAAGGCATCATCAGGGGACACAAAAAATTGTCATTTCTGACAACATCTTTGTTACTGAAAAAAAAAAACAAAAAACGCAGCGATGGGGAAACTTTCCGTGGAGAGAGCTTTAACGTTGTTAAGATTTGTCTGCAGTGTGACTGCTGCGCTCTCTCCCCACCTTTCAGCGGGTTTGTCGATGGAGTGAGTTGTAGAGATTTCAGTGTCAAGTCTCACCATCGACTTTTCCGTCTGGAAGTTTTAAAGTGAAAGTGCGTCCAAATCGAGAATGGTATAATTGTGGTTTCCTTACTTGGTTTTGTGCCCACAGTCCATGTTTATGTTGTGTCAACACTTCCTGATAAGCCTCCCCCTTACTTTCTCCGCTCCCATTTGTGGCTGGTTACTGAAAACTCAGCGGACTAGGGATGGCAGTGCGTACTTAAATTTTTTATTGTAGCGCTAAGACAGTTTTATTTTTTTCTCTAAGTCTTTTATAGATCTCTGCCTGTCCATCTCTCTCCAGGTAGATCGTAAATTTTAGGTATATCTATACAGGAGAGGTGGAGACAATCTCATGAAAAATTGAGGCAGTTCTGATACCACCAAAGCGTTAGGGTGTGTTAGAAAATAGCAGGTTGATGTGAGTCTAGTTGTTGTGAGGGCTGTGCCTAGTGCGTTTGGCGGCGTGATCTTTAAAGTTTTGTATTCTGTCATGTGGTATGTGGTATTACCTCATTTGATAGTTTTGGAACAAGGCGCACTGTAAATACATACAGAAGCCTTATTTATTCCATTTGTGTATCTCTTCAGCGTTCTGATGAAGCCATGGCATAAGTTGTCTTCAGTGGCGTGAATTTGTATAGCACCTAACAGTTCTGAAAAGTGATTAGCCCCATCCCGTGAGGTAGTTTGGATAGGTGTTTCGCTCTGCCTGCAGCTCTGGGAGGGTGTTCAGAGTCTGGGATTTTTCAAGCCCAAGTTTCTGTTGAAGCTGGAGTTTGTTTGGGCCACCTCGTCCCTAGAACTCAGGGCTTCATTCCTTACCCACCCTGCTGCCATAGGAGGGTGAGGCCGGTGACGGAATCACCCTTGGGCCTGTGTGGCTGTGTGTGTCTCCTGTTCTCTCGCTTCGTGCTGACAACTTCATGATAGGCGATCACGTTCCGGCCGCGGTGCATGTTCTAAGAGTTCACGAAAATCAGCAGTACTGACTGGTCTGTGGAGGTCACAGCCGTGGGTTGGTAGAAAGTTGTAGCCAACCGAGCAATACTATCTGCAGGTTAAAATATGTCTAAGAACAAAAGAAAATTTGAAACTGTTGTCAGGACTCCTGGTTGAGGCGCGCGCACAGCCAGTGAGTGTGATCAGTCTCTTTGTCTCTCTGTGCCTCTCTTCTTCTGAAGAGCGGCAGAGTGAGCACTCAGGGCTCTCCAGGGCGGCCAAGAATTTAAAAATAAATGAAAGGACTAGCTCTGGAAGGAAAGAGGTATTCTGCAGTGCTGGTTGTGGGGTGGGGAAGGAGAGGAGAAAGAGAAAAACAGATGAGAGCCTGACCAAGCTCCATGTGATGTTTCAGCCAGCGCGGTGTCTCAGACCACGTAAATTTCAGAGTGAAAGCGCTTTCACTGTTTTGATGTGTGCTTTAAAGTTTCTCTTAAAAAATAAATTGTTCTCTGATAGTGTTTTAAAAGTGCTTAGGTGGACCCTGTTAAGGGTCACCTGTAAGTTAATCCCTTAGATGTGACTCTTACTATTTTGTCTGCAAGTCTTACTTTGCTTCCTGCTTTTTAACCATGTGTGTTTTCTGTCTACTGTTTCCCACTTTGAGATTTTTTTTTTTCCTAAGTTCATGTCTCAGAATGGGAAAAGACTAGCTGGAGTACTTGCACTCAGAGTTAAGCTCCACCAGGTGTTAGCAACCTTGTGGTACAAAGGGAGCAGCTGTCATCAGACTGGAGTGGTCCCCAACTTCACTTCAGTAGCCAGGCCTGCCCTAGATAAGCATCACTTAAAAGAGAGAAAGCTCCCTGTGTATTTAGAACCCACATTTTGAGGCACAAGGGTAGCCTTTGTTTTTTATCAGCATGCAGGGCGATTCTTCCCTACTTCCTGGCACCCTACCCGACCCCTTCAACAGTCGGCTAGTTCAGTTTCTGTCCAGAGCCTGGACGAGGGTGAGGTGAAGGATGATGCACTTGCCTTGGGCACAGAATTTAAGGGAGGGGTCAAAAAACATAGTCCTTAAGATAAAAAGTATTTTTAAGATTCAAAATTACTGCCAGAAAACTATGAAGAACCAGGGTGCCTGGGTCCTTCAGTGGTTAAGTGTCCAACTCAATTTCAGCTCAGGTCGTGATCTCCGGGAGCCCCACGTCGGGCTCTGCTGGGCCTGTAGCCTGCTTAAGATACTCTCTCTCCCTCTGCCCCTCCTCCCCCCGAAAAACAACAACAACCCAAAAACAAATTCTGTGAGGAACAAAATATGTGATCTTTATTTAGGATGGCCCTTGGTGTAAAATACTGTTCATTTAGGGGACTTTGATTAGTGACTGGGTAAGTCATTGACTAGTTGCCTGGGCCTCAGTTTCCATCTCTGTAAATGAAGTTAGACTAGGCATGTTCTCAAGTATGGCTCCTCTTAGGAGAGGAGAGTCATCCCTCCGGATCTCATCCCCAACCAGTGTTTGAAACCCAGTGCTTTGTGTGTGTCCATTGAGGAGAGTCTTTGACCGGAGAGCTTAAGATGTTCCTCCAAATAGTGTTTATTAAGAAACACAGAAAGAATCTATTCCTTTAACAAATATTTAAGTAAATCATCTTGTGTGGTAGGTAAACTAATGGTATATTCAGTTTTTGGCTCATGGAACCATTTTAGGTTTCCATTTGAGTCCTTTCTGTTATTAAATATTTGTGGTCTTTAGGCGTGGATTAAATTGGGGGAAACTAAGAAACTGACTTGGCTTCTCTTAGGCTTGGGTTGGCTGGATCGTCACTACCAGCCCCCATCCCTGTTGCTTACCATTTCTTCAGATTTTGAAAAATTGATGCTGAATATTTGGTATAGTTATTTTTCATTAAGTTTTAGGCAATTCTTTCATAGTGTGGCTTATTTGACAAGAATTGGCATTTATAGATTGAGAACAGTCTACCAATCCCGTTGGTGAGTTTCATAACCTGAAGTGTGTCATAGTACTGTTCTGTGACTGGTTCGTGTAGGTGCGGGCACTCAGGTGGGAGAGATTTTCGAATTTTCTGAGGTACAGCTTGATCTGAAAAATGAAAAAAATTTACACTGAAAATTTTACCATAAATTAAGATATTCATTTGTTGTTATTCACTTGGCTAAACAAAAAGTGGTTTCCAAAATTGTTCGCAAAATTATGATGCTCACAGACTCATTTAGTTTATAGACCACCCACTTGCCATGCGTTTTATGAAACTCCAAGAAATGTGGACACAAAGTGTTCTCCTATAACCTGTGAATTTGCACAAGCCTGTATTTCATTATTTCACATTTCAGGGTTTTTTTTAAGTTTATTTTGAGAGAGAGAGAGAGAGAGAGAGAGCACCAAGCATGAGCAGAGGAAGGGCTGAAAGGGAGAGTGAGAATCCCAAGCAGGCTCTGCGCTGTTAGCGTGGGGCCTGACGCGGCCTCCATGTCACACGCTGAGCTGAAATCGAGAGTTGGACGTTTAACCGACTGAGCTATCCAGGCGTCCCTCACGTTTCAGTTTTTAATCATTACTGAGTTCAATTCTGTTTGCCTGCTTGGAAGCAACGTGAAACCAACTGGGAGCACAGTGGTTATGCCTTCCCCCCACACGTTCTCACACGAGGTGTAACTAACAAATCTTAGTTTTTCTAGAAGTATTATTTGCTACTTAGATGTTCTCCGACCACAAAACGTTACCAAAAAAGGGTAGGGTGAAGGTCATTTTGAGTATAAGGAAAAGACTGGGAGGAAAAAACAAACTGAGAATTCCATCCATTGAATTTATTTTTTCATCTGCCAAATAGAGAAAACTGTTAAGTGTAGTGTGTGTGTACCACTGCACACGGCAGAGAGTAGAGTTGTGTGTATACCTATTCCCAGTGTACTGGTAGATAGTCGTTAGATTTTCATTGTTCACGTGAGGAAGTGGAATCAGATTTTGAGAATGTAAGTGTGTTTGAGCTTTGCACGTTCAAATCATAATTTGTGCAACTGGCGAAATCCATGCAGCACTGTACTGGGTTTGATATTAGTGCCATTATTGGTCTAACTGGATTATTAGCCAGTGGTATTTTGTGCAACATGTCAGGAAAAAACTTGAAACTATATCAGCAGACTTGTACTTAACAAATTTTTAAGTTATAAATATATTACGTACTAATATATTGTATACGTTTGTAATAAATGGAAATTTTAAGCAGAGGGGTTACAATAGAAGTGCTCACATCCTGCGCGCACCCCATTGGCATGTTCTGTGTGGCCCCTGGGGTATGCGCACTCTACTTTCAAGACCAGCTTACGTCCAAACGCTCACGACTCCAGCCCTGAAATGGGAGCATCTTTAAAGTAGTGGAAGCAAAACCCTTTTAAGGTCTCTGGGTATGTTGGTATGTCTGTTGTTTCTGGTTTTGACTTCTCACTCCAATAGTGGCCTCTTTGCTTCCTGTGTCTGTCCCCATCACTGTCCTTTGCTAGTCTTACTGGGTCACCTTTGTCCTCTTAACAGGTCCTTTATTCCAGCCAGTGGGTCACCTCTTCGTGCCTAAAAACGCGTTGTGTGGTTTTGTGTTTTCTTTATAAAAAGCCCAGGCCTTTTTGTGAAGCTTCACCTGGACTTCCTTAATATCCTTCAAGGTCCAGTTCAGATAACGACACCCGTGTGTACTTCAGGGCCTTCCACAAGAGCTCCAGCAGTGGCCTGTCACACCCCGGGTTTTTGCTCCAAGTTCCGTAATCATGATTTTTTTCATGCGTGTCTTTTGTTACTCTCAACTAGGCTGCAGACTGCTTGAAGCTTGCATTTGAGCCTTCCCTCTGAACCCTTCCCAGTGGATCAGACTGAGGGGGCACTTGTTACGTCGTGTTTAACTTGCTCCCTAGGGAGGGTGCTACTCGTAATCATTGTGAATCCTGAAACAGTATGAAAATCGGGCAGGAGTTGCTTGGCAGAAAAATCCCACGTGTTCTTACACACAAGATAGCTTTTGGCCCGACAACTTTGGCCGTTGGTGGACATCTTACCATCCTTCAGTAAATCTGTGGAATCCAAATTAAAAACTTGAGCCAAGAGTATCGAGCTGGGTCCTAATGCTGAAATTCAGAATGAAATCTGTTTGAGGCGCCTGGGTGTCTCAGTCAGTTAAGCATCCAACTTCTGCTCAGGTCACGTTCTTGTGGCTCGTGAGTTCCAGCCCCACGTTGGGCTCTGTGCTGACAGCTCAGAGCCTGGAGCCTGCTTTGCATTCTGTGTCTTCCTTTCTCTCTGTCCCACCCCTGCCTGTTCGTTCTCTCTCTCTCTCTCTCTCTCACTCTCACTCAAAAATAAATAAACTTAAAAAAATATGAAATCTGTTTGCTATCACTAGATATCTTACAGGACTTCAATTCTCACATGACCACTTTTGCTCAGTTGTTTTTCTTTTGGAAAAGTGATTTGTAGTCAGAATATCCAGAGGCTTTTTAATGGGGAGTTTCGTCATAGTGATATATTTGGGTTTGTACTGAAGAGAAGACTGTGAAAACTGAAGTAGTGTGAGGCCAAGGCTTGGGTTTCTGTGTGAACTGAGTGTGTGTGCATCTCCATCCCTGAAGCCACTGTGTCTCATCAGGATGACCACAGCCCCTAAGCAGAGTTGTGGATTAGCTGCTTGTAATATGTTAGGTATATAAAGGCATTTAATTTGACTTAGTTGCCCGATTTCTTAATAATCACGATCATACCCCATCAAGATTTACTTTTGGCCTTTACATGGTTCCTTCACCCCACCAGACATTTTATTATGGAGAATTCCCTTTCTGTGTGTGTTTATTTTATTTTATTATTTTTTTATATTTTATTTTTTAAATTTTTATTTTTGAGAGAGAGAGAGAGACAGAGCACGAGTCGTGAGGGACAGAGAGCGGGAGACACAGAATCCGAAGCAGGCTCCAGGCTCTGAGCTGTCAGCACTGAGCCTGATGTGGGGCTTGAACTCACAAGCCGTGAGGTCATGACCTGAGTCGAAGTCGGATGCTTAACCAACTGAGCCACCCAGGTGCCCCCGTATACGTTTATATTTGAGAGGGACACAAGTGTGTGCACAAGCAGGGGAGGGGCAGAAAGAGAGGGGGACAGTGTCCAAGGTGGGCTCTGCACTGAAAGCGGAGAGCCTGATGTGGGGCTCAAACTCATGAAGTCAGATACTTAATTGAATGAATCACCCAGGTGCTCCTGGAGAATTTCAAATACACAGAAAAGGAGAAGGAAATACACAGTGAACACCCATGCTATCCCCATCTGTATGATTCCAGGAGTCTACAAATTAACATTTTATGATATCTGCCTGTCATAGATCTTACATAGAGCTTTTGCTCCCCTCCTGCCAATAGATCAGTGAATAATTCTGGAAAGCTTGGGAGGATTTGTTGGAGGATCAGGCGTTTCCTTAGCTACCTGCCCCGTTTTAGACTGGTAGATGCAGAAAGGCTTTTCTCCAAGTACATTTTAAGAATTCCATCTCAACAGGTGTTTACAACATTTTATAGTATTTTCTCCTGGATTCGCCCTTTGTGTTTTGGCCTGGTTGTATTAGGGTGATCCACCATTATATGGTGTTAGGGTGCTTTCTTTTTCAGCTGTCACCTCGAAGCGGAGATTTGCACTTAACAGAAAAGCCAGACTCTCCTTCCCCCCAAGCCCTCCTACTTTTTAGTCCTTCATAAAGTACCTTTAAGATGCCATCAGAGCGTTGTTAGGTAGGAAACCGGGAAATAATTGTGCTAAAGGACTGTGATTTTGAACTTCGTATGGCAGGAAACTGGCCCATTAGAGAGGTTAAGTTGGCTTCAGAGGCCGTGGGTGGTACAGGGTTCTGAAGTGCCAGAAAACAAAACTTTGAGGACCCTGGCGCGAGGAGGAGGCTCCCCAAGGCTGGGCCCTCCAGGAGCACAGTCTTTGTCTCTCCCAGGCGCCCTCTTGATGCCTTGAGCAAACAGCCGGTCAGAGCCTCTTACAAGTAAGGTGACCAGCCAGTGTATTGACACGCACAGACACAATAGAAAACTGCATTAGGAGGCGAGCCGTTGGGATTTGCAGTAAATATATTACAGAACACAAGTGACTTGCCGATACTGCTTGTTTAGCAGTTTGCAAGGGCAATGGCAGTATGGATTTTTGAATTAGAAGGGAAGGGCTGTTCTTTCTCTGTGCAGGAACATCCAGTTGATGGCTGGGGAGAAAATTGATTTAGAGAACAAAATGCAGCCGCCTTTATTTGTGCCATTTGAAAGGCTTCTATGGATTAGTGAGTGAAAATAAAAAGGTGGCGTTCGGTTTAGGAAAGGAGGTCTTAACGTTGATCTGCGTCTTGGTCTGGAATGGACAGAAGAAAGGTTGGGCTGCTGGGATGGAGGAAGTGCATGCCGTCTCCGAGCAGCCTGCAGCTACGGGTGCCTGCTCGGTTCCCAGTTGTCTTTTTCAGTGCTTTGGATTTCAAAAGTCAGCATCTGGGGTTGTTTATTGCAGGGTAAGCTGATTTGGGACATCAGAGTGAGCAATCATGGCTCCCATCCGTGGAGTGCCCATGTGCCCTAGGAGCTATGTCCTCCCAGTCTCCTTTTGCGTGGTTATTAATTATTCCTAGTTACAAAAGAGAAAACAGGCTAGTGGGCTAGGGGATGGCAACAGCGCCTACTCCATGTAGGGAAGTTATCAGGAGTAAGTGTGTTTCTCACGGAGGAGCAGTTACATTGGTGCCTGGCACTTGGGCACTCTGAGGGAAGGACACCTGTTCTCGAAATTGATTATCTAAATATATTATTGGTCCCTTTGAAACTACTCCCTGTTGTTGGAATTCTAGGCCATGCTCCCCACTTGTTTTCCTAAAGCCCAAGAGCTTCCTTCCTCCCTGCATCTGAATTAATCTCTTCTCGTTATTTCCCCTCAATTACAAAGGTTTTTATTTGTTTCCTTCTAAGATCAGAAGAATTTATCTTTAGACTTAAACAGAAACTTTTTTTTTTTAAGTCATCTGTCGGTAGCCTCTGTTGTCTAAGGAATCTAGAGGAATTAAAATGCCTTATATAGGCCAGGCAGCAAAATGTGACCTTGCAAGGCAGCAGTCTTAAGTATTTAATACAACGACCAGTGAAAATAAAGTTATGTGGGGTTTTTTCATTTAAGGAGATGGAGGAGGAACAGAGAGAGGATTTGGTTCATTTTGTGGAAGTGAGTTTTGGCAAAAAAAAAAAATCAGAGGTGCATTTTTATTTTTTTATTTTTATTTTATTTTATTTATTTTTGAGAGACAGAGAGACAGAGCATAAGCAGGGGAAGGGCAGAGAGAGAGGCAGACACAGAATCGGAAGCAGGCTCCAGGCTCTGAGCCATCAGCACAGAGCCCGATGCGGGGCTTGAACTCACAGGCTGTAACATCATGACCTGAGCTGAAGTCGGCCGCTTAACCGACTGAGCCACCCAGGCGCCCCTATCTTTTTAATGTAACGTAGAAAGTCCAGCTCGTAATTGGGAGAGAGACTTTGTCCTCCTGAAAAAAAGGGAGGTCAAAATTACCAGGTCAAGTTGTTGCTGGGTTTGAGAAGGAAAAAGTCAGCAGCCTTGGTGAGGTATACGTACCAGACCAGTTTCCTTTTAGCTTGAGTGGATACTGGTGTTATTTTCTCTGTGTATTCCATGAGCTTGAGATTATTGTGGACTGTTCCATTCACAGCTGCTGCTTATGTGCTAGTATTTGGGAAAGCAGGAAAAAAAAATGCACAGGAGAGAAAGCAGGGCCATTGTGATTAGACACACTGGAAGATTAGGCTGTTGGCTCTTACTCTAAGCACGATGCAGTAGAAACTTCTTGGACGTCATCATAAGTGTCTGGGACAGAGGAGGGCACAGCTCAAATTGTGTTCCAGTTGTGCCGGTACCTGCTCTCACACTCAATGCAAGGCTCGGCCACCTTCTGACATCTGTGTGCCGAGAAGCCCCATGTTGCTGTCTCTTTGTGTTGAGCTTGAGAAGCAGTCCTGAAGTCCGGAGTATCTGCAGGGGAAGCACGAGGTTCTCCACAACCCGTTCAGCCTGCCAGTTGGCCTGGGTTCTGGAGCCTTTCGCATTTGTGAGCCGCTGGCTCTTGTACAGTGCCCGGGCCATGAGCACTGTGGAGCCAGTCTCTCTGCACAGCCACCCAGAAGATTGGAATTGGACCACTGAAATGTATCCAACTTCTGTAGTTTTTAGCGGACCAAAGGCCAGAAGCATACCACTCGCTCAAAAGGGGAATTGCTGACCTTTGAATCTCCTAAGAAATCTATTCCATAATTGACTTACCCAAGATGCGGCGATATTCGTACATTGAATGAAGTACAGAAAAGTGTCACATTTTGAGTACATGCGTGGCTTTCTCTAAGGGTACAGGGATTTTTGAGCTAGTTGTTGAATTCTGTATTCATTCTTATTTCTTGACTAATGCATCGAATATGGCTTACCCACCTGAAGAGCCCGGACAGATCAATGTCAGGGCACTGATACAATCTCGTGTAGCCATTGTTTTGGTCATTATTTTATCACAAGGTCAGATACCTTCAAAAAGCTGTGGTTTTTATTTTTATTTTTCCGATTAGCTTGTGGAATTACTCGTCAGTTTCTTTCCAAGTACTGAAATTGCTCCGGGTTTGTGTGGAATGAATCCCAATTGTTGCTTCTCAAATTAAAATAGTATAAAAGGAAAGGAGCTTTTGAGTAGACTTTGCACTGTGAGAATATTGGTATTGACACCATTTATAATTTGGAGCATAGTCTGAAGACCAGATTCTACTGTTTGTCGCATACTGGTTAATATGGCTGTAAAGAGGAGATGAATGTGGCTACTTTTCCAAGTCTATTACTCAGGAGGACTGTAAATTTGATTGGCTGTTACAATTCTAGCAGAATCATTCGATTTGAGAGCAATAGAAAGATAAGATATCCAATTACCCAAATGATTTGCAGGGTTAGCCAACGTTGTCATGGAGACACGAGTTGGAACAAATTAAATTTTAAGCAATAAAATAATCTTAAAGCCCGTCTGGGAACAAGAAAATTTGGCAGTGGCACTTACCTGAATTGAATCTTAGCTTGACACGATGTTGTTTGACATTGATATACTGCGGGGGGCCTAAACGTATATATGGTGCACCATTACCTTAAAAAAGTAGCTCGACCAAACCAGTGAAGGGGGGGGTTGGTATTAGTATAAAGTCAGGATATTAACGTTTATTCCGTGGCTTAAATGATAATTAGGCTCTGGGTTCCCAGGAATATTTTGTATTTAAGGATCGAGATGCCTTAATAATGATTAAGCAGCATTAATTGGACACTTGGAAAAAAAAAAGATTTATCTCATAGCAGCATGCTGTTTCTGGACCTGCTGCTGTTCCTCTTTGTGTGTGTGTGTGCGCGCAGATGTAATAGAAATCGTGTGGCTGTCTTTTGGTGGGGGCGGAGGTGTAAGTATGCATATATTTGCATGTACAAACAAGGAGATTTTGGCACATGCCCCTGCACTGCAGAGGATTCTCCGTGTTTGTTAAAATTTCTACTTTGCAGTGCGGCTTGCAGACTAGAAAATTGTGTTCCAAACTTCAGCCGATGGCCTAAAACCTGAGTAAGCGTCAGTCTGGGGCTTAGGAGGTTATTTCCCCTTATTAATGTATTGTTTAACTGGTTCCTGGCTTGTGCCTCGGATTTGGAAACAGCCGAGTGGCCCAGAAGGAGGGAGGGGAGGGCCTTTTATCCACATGTCTATTAGACAGATGGAGATGAAAATTGGTCTGAGGTCAGGCCATTTGCAGTGTTCTCTCAGCCTTCGATTTTCCTCTCATCCTCACCACAGATCATCTCAAATGATT
This sequence comes from Paguma larvata, assembly GCA_030068075.1. Lineage (NCBI taxonomy): Eukaryota > Metazoa > Chordata > Mammalia > Carnivora > Viverridae > Paguma > Paguma larvata. The sequence continues at coordinate 69,028,524 of CM057832.1, forward strand.
CAGTAATGACCAAAAGTGCAACATTGACCTTTATTCCCTGGTGGATTACTGTGTTTCACAGTCCAAATGGCAGGAAGTCTATTCTGTTCTTCCAGAAGGAGCTCAGCATTATTGAGCCAGCCCAGCCCGGTGGGAACCAGTGTAACAGAATACAGGGTTCAGTTTGGTTTCTGCTGCTCTGGGAAACGAGAATTGACATGTCCCAAACCCACATAATGAATGAAAGGGTATCTGGGATGCTTTCGAAAAACACACATGATACATAAATTGATTTGTCCATTTGTAAAAGAACTGGTGAGTTACAGGAGTAGTAACTTCTCATGGCCCATGGCTTATCCCTTGTTTTCACATTCATGGCCCTGATTGTTCCCCCTTCTGTGTACCGCTTCCTCAGTATAGCTCAGACAACACAGTGAAATCATAACGCTGGGTCATTTTCAAATTACAAGTTGGCGCAACAACTGGGTATAAGGGGACTCTGGGTTTTTCTTTGACATGCTTTTAATTATATATATTTTTGGTCAATCCATGTAACCCTGAATAAATTATCTCTTATGCAGCACTCTCACTCCCCCCCCCCCCAAGTGGCTTGATTGTTATCTTGAAGAATTGGTAATTATTTTTTTGTCGCTTAGATTTTTCCGCAGATTGTATTGTGATGCTATGGTCAGGTTTTTTTTTTTTTTTAAGTAATTTAATTTATATTTAAAATGATATTCCTGTTTGCCTCCACCTGCATAGCTGAGTAAATAGTCTGTGAATCTTTAACACACTAGTGAAGTCTGTCATCTAGAATCCTTGTGCTTACCGTCTTCTAAATATTTGAAAGCTTTTGGAAAAGGAGTATGCGTTGAAAATTTTCACCAGCATCCCACATTTCATTTTAATCATGATCTAAGATGCTTTGCGAGAAAATAATTTGTTTCTTGACTGTTGATTTCACTGTGCACAAGTTCTTTTTCTACCTCAGTGGCTCCCAGCCTGTGATGCCTTCCCCCGCCCCCCATGCTTGCTGCAGGCGGGCTTCTTGGATTGTGGATTGAAAAGAGAATCCCAGGTTCCACCTGGGAAAGGCCAGGAACCTTGTCTTCCTCTCAAAGGACCACCTTTCCAGTAGCTCAGACTAGGAGGGATAAAGCCCAGGGGTGGGACTTCCCGATCGATCGAGACTGAGTATGGGGCTCCGAAGGCTTTCCCTGGGCGCTCCCCATCACAAACCTGTATCTAACTTACGGCCATTCTGCTGCGGGGCCACATGGCGCTGATGGGCTAGGCCTCCTGGTAGGGTAGCTGCTTCCTTTAAGAAGTTGCTTTGGAAGAAGAATAGCAGCTGTCATGAATGTGTGTGGGTCATTCAGCAGCAGCATGCTTTTAAAGTTCAGGAACCCCTGGCTCATGGTCACCCCAGGTGGGAATTTCCTCTCCCACTCTCTGGATTGGCTAAAGATTCCAACCTGCTTAGGAAAACACTCAGTGCCTGTTTACCCAGTGATCTCCATACAAGATGTGGGGAACGAGGAGGCAGTGGTTAATGGTAAAGCCAATGATGAGTAGGGCTTTATATAGTTAATGGGCACTGGTTGTTTGCTTTATCGTGACGGAAGACATGGAGATGGTGATTGTAGACGGTTAGAAGTCGGTACCAACCAAAGACAGGTTACAGAGATCTAAAAGGTAGTTACAGTGAAAAAGAAATATTAATATATTTTATTGGGAGGAAAATAATGTTAACCATCTTTGGAAAAGAACAGTCTTCTAAACCCTCTTTTCAGAGGTACCTGGATTTTTGCATATTCTTGTGCAGTCTTTGTCTTTACATAGACATATTTTATTTTCGTACTTGCGATTTGAGCCTTTGTGCCAGGATGATGTAGTCTGCTTTTCCTCCCACTAACCCTGCTATTGTATGATATTATCTAATTTCTCATGAGCTCCCTAATGACTAAGACCCATGAAGAGGGTGAAAGGTGTGGGCTTGCTCTGGGTGTGTTCCAGGAGAGGCTGTTCTCTTTCCAAAACGAGAACAATAGGTGGTTACTTCATGGTGGTGTTCTGTGAGTCACTCCACGGAATGTCTCTTGAAAACCTTCCGTGGCGTAGCAGTGCATTTTCCTTTAAGGGCCACCAAAAGCTGTCTTTTTCCATCACGGGACCAGTCCGTAAGATTTCATGTGAGCGGCACTTGCTCCGTAACAAGGGTTTCTGAATAATGGAAATGTGCTATTTGGGCCCTGAAACAGCTGCGAAGCTTTTGTCAAGGATGCATCTTTACCAAAATGACAAATTAAAGCCCAAATGCTCTGCTTGGCAACAGTTGGGTCAAAACATTTAAGTCATTAATTAGAAGGAACTGAAGGGGGAAAATTTTTACACAAATACACAGTGTTGCAGACTCAACTTCATCTTGGAAAATGCAACCGAATTCTTTAAAAAAAAAAAAATGAGGGCAGCCCTCAAGTGGGGCCTGCCAGGCTTGTCATTTGCAAATAAATCAAAAGACCATCATTGCAGGACAGAGAACCAATGAATAGAGTTGCTTTGTCATTCTTTGATGGGCCCCACTCTCAAGCCTGCTATTAAAAATGAATGCATTCAAGAGGCTCTGCATTAAGAACATAAACAATTAAGGGCACTTGAGTTGCTCTGCTGAGAGCTTTCTCCGGAGATGCAGGCCCCTACAATCTGCCTCACGAGGAGCCAGAGAATGGGAGCAATTAGTGTTGCTATCTCCGCCCCAGCAGCCTTCAGCAGGATTTTTCCCCCCTCCCCTTCCTTTTAACCCCTCCTTGTTTTCAGAGAAGCCGGGAGTGTGAAAGATGGGGGGGGGGAGGGATGGAGTATGCGCCCAGTTGGAAAGGGCTCAGGTTTAGAACGCGGTAGGAGCTGCCAAATGAGGGGGAGGCAGGACATAAAAGTTATTATCTGCCAGTAATTGGTGACTTCTGTTCTGATTAATTGAGCCACTAAAGGGTTTCTGTCATCTGGTACTCTTTGTTTTGTTTTAATCATAGGGTTTAAGCAGGGGCGAGACTACATTGCCAGGGATGGAATCATTTAAATGAATATTGTTTGAGGTTTCCCACAGTAGGCAAATGTGCTCCTACACCCCCGGGTTGTGTTCCTGCCTTGCTCTTGTTTGGTAAAATTGAGTGGAGAAGGGCACAGTGGCTTGTGGCGAGGCCTTGGGGGAGAGACGGGCCTGACCTCCCCCGCCTGCTTTGTCTCTGACCCCAGGCAGGTTTTGCTAACCTTTCGGCCCCTTCTCACCGGGAACCTGCAGATTGACAGGTGTGAGGGGGTTGACCTGGTTTGTGCACTAACACGTAGTCGCTATAGCCCCAGGGACTGGTCCTGGTGGACCACGTGCTCCGCGTGGGGGTCGGGGCCAATAGCTGCAGATCATCTGGGAACTTGTTAGGAATGCAGATGCTTGGGCTGCAGACCTCTGGACTTAGCCTGGGGGTGGGGCCCAGTCATCTGTGTCTTAACAAGGCTTTCTGTGATCTCACTGCACCTTAAGTTTGAAAACCACTTGACAACCTCGTTAAACCATTAAAACCTCGAAGAGACGCCAAAGCCGTTCCATTTGGATTTACCCAAAATGTGGTTAGTCATTTATCTACATATTTAGATTTTAAACAGAACACTACTCTGATGCATTAGAATTTAAGATAAAGCTACCTTTCCATTAGCAAACCTGTGAAGCAAGGTTGCCATCAGGGGATGGCTGGGATGGCAGGGGGAAGGTGTGCTGAATAGCCAGCCTTCTGAAGAGGTCTCTGGGCAAGGAGCCTTTCCCCTCCTGTAAAGGGCAGGGGAGAGTGTTGAAAGATTATTCGCAGTGTTTTGCATGTATCATTTTAGGTACGCAGTTTTTATTCGAACATCTTGAATTTTTCTTAGGTATATCAGATGTCATCTTTAGGATTATAGAAATGTATTCGTGGATGTGTTTTTGTGGATTTTGCTTTACTGGGGAGCTAGATTGTCTGCTTCTCTCTGCCTGTGAAGGAGAGGATGAAAATGCAGAGTTGGGCAGCTACTCTTTGTTGGTTTGCAATTTATAACGGAGGTCCCTTATGAGATTCCCGCTCTGCCTTGCAGAGCCCCTCTGCCGTATCGGCGACAGACTGGGGCCACTTCTTGGGGTACCATTGTTGGCTGAGAGATAACACGCTCTTGGCTTTGAGCTGCTGTGGTTGCTTTGCAAACAAGGCTGAGTTCATCAGCTTTGTTTCCGGTTTTGAGTGTGTCCCTGCTTCCCCCTTCTACTTCCTAGAGGAAGGAGTAGGCAGAGAAAGTGGCTTCTCATCTTGCTTTATGATCCTGGGCCAGTCATTTTCTTTAGACGCTGGTTTTTCCACATGTGATAAGAGGGGTTGTAAGAGGGCTGGGCACCCAAAGGGTTTCAGGGTTTGACTCAGTGCCGCTGTCAATCAGAGGATGAGTGGGCCTGGCTGCCCTTTTCTCCCTTTCCCATGTGATCATACATTTAAACAGTAAATCAGAAGTGGTGTTCCCAAGGCCACTGGAGGGGAAAAAAAAGTTACAGATAACCCTGCCACCCCAGCATAATCACTGTTTTTATTTTGGATATCAAATTACTGTGCTTGGCCACATGCTTGTGTTTTTTGTTTTTTGTTTTTTGTTTTTTTTAATACGCACCCTAACACCACATCTTTGTTCTTACCCTCCTGCTTCATCTAGTGAATGTGTTGGCCATTTAAGCATCATTATCCATAAAAATGACTTTAATGGTTGCTTGCCATGCCTTTGGGTTGATGTAGTGTATTTAACCATTCTCCTAGTATTAGACAACTGATTTATCAGGAAGGCAAATGTTAAGTTTTTCAAAGACTCAGCAGATGGTTGTGATGTGTTGAACTGCTGTTATATCTTTACCTGGCTTTTTCTCTTTTGCTTTGAAGCGAGTGCTGCAGTGAACAGCTTCATGCATGGAATGCTTTTCATCTGAACTATTTCCTTAGGATAAATTCTTAGCTGTGGGAAGCCTTACCAAAGGGTTTGAATAATTTCATGCTCTTGAAACACATTGCCCAGTTCTTTCCAAGACGACCGTACCAATTTACTCTGTCATCAGTAATGTATGATTGTTCCGGCTTCCCAGAGGACTCATCATTGTTGGGTTTTATTAATCTTTTTATTTATTTTTTTAATTAACTTAACTGGTGCAGAATGATCCACCTTGGTTCCCGGTGAGGTTGAACATTTTTTTCCCTGTATTTCGGGCTGTCATTTCACAGATTCAGAAACTTTCAATCAGAAGGGATTTAGAAATTATTTATTTCCTTTTTCGTATGCTTTGTTTTCATGTTCTTGCCCGATTATCTGTTGCCAGGCACTTCTTACCAGCACTCCACTGTGTTTTTCTCTTGGCTTCCTGCTTGGTTCAAGGAAACCAAAAGATTGGTTTGCCAGCCCTCAGTACAAGCAGCATTTTTTATGATCCATCAATTTGCAATTTAATGGTGGTGGAGTTTCCCCTCCCTAAGCGGACTTTGGGCAAGATGCCATTCATTGGATTGCTTGGAGACCCATGGGCAATTACTCTTAAGCAGTCTTCCCCTGTTTTGAGCTTCAGACAACACTCATTCTATATTACTCTGTGTATAGTGGAGAAATGGGCAGACATTGGGGAGTGGACTCTTCAGTCTAGTAATTAGACTGAAGGTGTAGCGAGTATGAAAAGCTGGAGAGCTGAACTCTTTGGAATTGTAAATTCTACAGCTTTTAAGTTGTTGCCCAGAAGAACATGTGTTCAGTTCAAAAGCTTTGCAGAATGCACCAGGGTTTGGTTCATTGCTGGCCATGGAGGTATTTGGCCATATTTAACTCAGTCAAAAACTACATGGACGGGAATCTTCTCCCTATTGAGATAGGATTTCTTCCTGTAAACAGAGCCGTATTCCAACACTGTTTAGACACAGCTTATCTGGTTGATCTTGGTCATTGAGTTTAGGGTATGCGGGGATTCCATTTTAGTTTTAGTGAAACATTCCTTTGAAAGTGTGTTGAATGCATGCGTGTGGTCAGGAAGGAGCTGTGTCCCAGTTCAGTGGAAGTCTTGCTCTCGTGCTTCCCATCTTGTGTGGAGAAGACTTCAATGCCCGAAAAGCTGGTAGGAAACTGTACAGAAGCTTTATGTAAATGTGATTTTAGATATTGAGGCTTGGGGTGCCTGGGTGGCTCAGTCAGTTAAGCATCCAGCTTTTGGCTCAGGTCATGATCTCACCGTTTGTGGGTTGCAGCCCCATGTTGGGCTCTGTGCTGACAGCTCAAAGCCTGGAGCCTGCTTCGAATTCTGTGTCTCCCTCTCTCTCTGCCCCTGCCCCACTCATGCTCTGTCTCTCCTGTCTCTCAAAAATGAATAAATGTTAAAAAATTTAAAAAATCAACATAGAGACTTAGTTTGGTGAATGACTGTAAATGCTCTGGAGAATCTAGAGAAGTGTTTTTTAGTGACATGGGGCAGCTTCCAAGTGGACTTGAGGCAGGCCTTCAAAAGTTGGGGTAAGAGTATGACACTGTGTCCTTTTTTTTTCTTCCAAGTTTGATTATTTATTTTGAGAGAGACAGAGAGCAAGTGGGGGAAGGGCGGAAAGAGGATCTGAAGTGGGGTCTGTGTTGACAGCAGAGAGCCCGATGCAGAGCTTGTACTCATAAACCATGAGATCATGACCTGAGCCAAAGTCAGATGCTTAACCACTGAGCCACCCAGGTGTCCCAAGAGTATAGCACTTTGTCGTAGTGTAGCTTACAGTTGACATTTGCTCACTTGATTCTGATGAAACACTACAGTACGTTGGCAAAGACCTGGGGCCCAGCAGTTGAGGATACCTCCTACTCATTTGCTGAGATGCAAACGCAAGTTTTTGGATTAGGAGGGCCAACCCCGTTATCATGAGCACATCAGTAAGGGGAGTTGGCCTTGACCAGGAGATTTAAAGATCGTTCTGGATAGGCAGTTTGGATTCCTGCTTCCTGCTGCCTCAGTGGGGTAGCTATTCATGATACTGGGACCTTTGACCTGCTTGTTAAGTTTCTGGGCACTAAGTTTCCTTGCAAATCTGGTTTGGGGAAAGCTCTTGAACACTGACCTAATGTTGCCTTACGTGGTGTCAGAAATACACCAGGGAAATTCTATTTATAAGCATTATGACTGCTATCAGGGACCTAATATATTGTCAGCTTTGGGCAGGAGAATAATTTCTAGGTGAAAATACGGTTAGCCTTCAGGTCCCCCCGTCCCCTGGAGTTGTCCAGCCCTCGGAAGAGGTAGAAGATAGTCTTGAAAGAGTCACAGAACTTTCTCAATCCCTGCTGCAGCAGGGTCACACGTTCAAGTTTAACCTGCTTGCACACTCTATGGTCAGGAATTAGAAGCACAGGTGGAAAACTACAGCTTGTTAATTTGTGCTAAATGAAAGGTCTTATCAGAATATCCTTGCATTGAAGCAAGAGATAATACTGAAGAATTATTGTCAGTTGTTATGTTGCCACCCACACTGTTTTATTTAAGAGCTGGAGAAAATGTTTATGAAACCGCCCTGGGGTGGCCGTGGGGATATTTTAGAGCGCCCAGAGCATACCCTCAGGAGGGTAGGTACTCTCATTGTGGAGAACCAGGGCAGCTGGGAGAGTGTCAGGGTAAGCCAGAGGTGATCCTCTGAATTTAGCTTCGTGGCTCAAAATCCAGCTCACTTGTCAGAGGATGGTTTAAGATGAGGGATTGGGGGCCTGGCAGAGGGAGGAGACAGCTGGGATAAGAGCCTCCTCTGTTGTTCTTATTTCCATTCTTTCTCCAGACCATTTATTGAGAATTCCCAGGGCAGATGGTATGGCTTTTGATGTTTCTTCATTGGTTCGAGCTTTGATCTTTAACCTTCTTCTTCTGTTTTCAGTCTTACCTACTCTCCTCTAATTTATATTGTCTCTGCTTTAATCTGTACTTTTTTCACTTTTTTTTTTTTAGTAACTTTGATATTATTAAAGGTTCATGAGTTCATTCCATTCAGCATTCTTAACTGTCCCCTGGCTGTTAGGTTCAGTTCTCCCTTAAAGCCATTTTATGTAATAACACATGTAATTATTGTTACTAATGAAATCTTCATAAACAAAATAAATTCCATTAACAGCCCTAGAAGAAAATTGAGAATGGATGCTATAATTTTGGGGTGTTTAAACCTTGACCTGAAAGCCAGGAACATAGGAAAAATATTCTTTATTGTGACCACATAAAAATTTAAAGTTACGTATGACAAAAAAGTCCATAGTAAGCAAGGTTGAAAGACAAGTGGCAAGCTGGAAAAACTATGGAAAAGTCAATATTTTTCCTATGGAAAGGACTCCTACAAAAAGTGATGAAGAAAGACCAGAGAAAAAATAGAGAAAAGGAAATATATAGTGGATCAATAAATGATATGGAAAGATGTTTAACTTAAGAAGAATCTGAGTAATGCAAATAAAAATGAGGTCACTTTTTTTTTTTTAACCTACGAGGTGGGTAAAGATTTTAAGAAGGTCAACAAAACCCAATATTGACATTGGGTAGGAGAGCAACCCCACTCATAGGCCAGCGATATTGTAAATTGTAACCTTCTCTGCCGGGCAGTTTATCAGCGTGCATTACAATGTAAAATATGTATGCACTTTGACCTAGCGGTTTTCACTTCTAGCGATGCTTTTGAGAGATCTAGGTAGAGGGTTATTTGACACAGAGTTTGTAATTACGGAAAATTAAATAAGTATGAATATCCACAGATACAAGGAGTGCTTAAACACCAGCATGCTTGTATAGTGGGTGATGTTCTGGTTTTTTGTTTGTTTGTTTGTTTGTTTTTTAGTTTATTTATTTTGAGAGAAAGAGCTTGTGCATGCAAGCAGGGAAGGGGCAGAGAGAGAGGGAGAGAGAATCCCAAGCAGGACTCACTCCCCACCCCCACAGGCTGTCAGTGCAGAGCCCAACACGAACCTTGAGGTCATGACCCAAACCAAAATCAAGAGTCAGATGCCCAACCGACTGAGTCAGCCAGATGACCCTCATATTTGTATTTATTGAGTGGAAGATATCTGCATACTTTTTTTTTTTTTCCTAGAAATAACATAGAAAAGCAGTGTTTATAATGGGACCTTTTCGTGTAGAAGTAGATCTTTCCCTCCCAGGCTTGTTTGCACACATATAATGAAAGCTTGGAATGATGGTTTCCAGAATCACCAAAAAGTTACTAATAATGGATGAGAGACTTAAGGTTATTTTAACTTTCTTTTATATTTCTGTATATACAACTGTGTGTGCACCTGTGTATGCTCAAAGTGAGCATATAGCATCTTTAAAAGTGGAAAACCTCAAGAGAAATTCTGAGAAGGGGAAAGGGCAGAATGCCCTTGGAATGTATGGAGTGGAGGATGAGGACCTACAAGTCTGCAAAGGGCTTCCCTACGCCTTCACAGCAAACATAGGGCAGGGCCCTGTAGCGAAGGAAAGGGAAGTCTGCCCTGCCAGTACTTTCGAGGAGAGCCATGACCTTGAGTTAGCTCCAGCGTGTGGCTATGATCAAATGAGCTGGGTGGGGCTCACCCAGTTCTGTTTTTGCACCTGGTACAGCTGCAGCCTTTTTGCATAGGTCTATTTGCCCCTCTGGTTAAAGCAAGGTCATGGGTTTGCTCTCTGGACTAGTCATTTCCCCCTTTCTTCCAAGGCAAGGTCTGTATGTAACCCTATCTCATTGGTGGTCAGGGAGAATTGAGTTGGGTTGGCCTAAACCCCATCCCATAAAACCAAAGGCCTCTTTGCTCATTTAACTGGAATCATCTTGGAGGACAGAGGCAGCTTCTTTTTAATGTACTTGATCATACAGTTCCTGAGTTTTCTACTTTGTCTTACTTATCCTACTCTTGCTTTCTCAAGGGCATGGTCTGTACGCTTCATAATTTTCTTCTCCTCATGTTCCTTTTCATTGCCTAATTCGGTGATAGAGGTGGCATTAGTAAGCATTGACGGAAAATGATGAAATAAATAAGAAGGTCAACGTTGGGACTCTTTCAAGATGACTTTTTTTTTTTTTTAAAGCAGAACTGGTTCTTCAGAGTTAGAAGAAAGCAGACCTGCTTTGCAATGCTGGAGGATGTTGGAGATGGGGTGGGCAGGTAGATTCTACCCTAGGCTGGAAGCAGAGCATCCTTTATCCTTCTCTTGGCCAGTTTGTTCCTTAGAGCAGAGGGACTGCTGACAATTTGGACTTGAGGCAGGGACTTCTGCTTTCTTTACAACAGCCTGTTGCCACAGACACATTTTGTTATGTTCAGCTGACCCTTGGGCTCTGTCAGGGAAGTGTTTGCTTTTGATGCCGAATTGTGGGCAAACCTGACAAATATCTAGAACATCTTGATTTGACCCTCATGGTAAACTTGGGTTCTGTTTCAGCAATGTTTTTCTTGGCTTGTTTGAAACAATGAGACTCGGTGAAGGCTGCTAATATTCAAGTCCTATATAAGTTGTTTAAGAGTTGGGACAAGCAAGGGGACACCTGGGTGGCTCAGTTGCTTGAGTGTCCGACTTCGGCTCAGGTCACAATCTTGCAGTTCATGAGTTCGAGCCCCGTGCTGGACTCTGTGCTGACAGCTGAGAGCCTGGAGCCTGCTTCAGATTCTGTGTCTCCCTCTTTCTCTGTACCTCCACCACTCGTGCTCTCTCTATCTCAAAAATAAATAAACATTTTTAAAAAATGAGTTGGGACAAGCAGGAAGGAGGTTCTGTGGGCTCCTTTCTTCTCTCTTGCTCTTGACCTTGTCTTGAAAGCTAGACGGTGTTTGATGGTGCCCTGCCCCTCTGGCTTCTGACACCGGTAGGAATTAACTTGCTATAACAACGTGAATGTGCGATGGTACACCATAATTGAATAAGCATACGAGGGGCTTTGCAATCACCAGGTTAGAGGACCATATAGCCTTAAACCGTGCAGATCTCCCGACTCAATTAAACTACCCATTATCTTTTCTTTAAGTGACCAATAAAGCGTGTGGTTATGTCTTACTTTGCAAGTGGGATTAATATCTACTGTTTATCTCCAGATAAATATTAGCAACATAGCCTGGGAAAAGCCAGTTTTATGCCCTTGAGATTGAGGTAGTGGAGGGCTCAAGTGTTGGGTATGAAGTTTTATCTTTCTGAACTGATTATGAAGTATACTAAACATTTATCTGGCTTTGTCTTTATAGACTGAAATCGCCAAGAGATTGAATACAATTTGTGCACAAGTCATTCCATTTCTGTCTCAGGAAGTAAGTAAAACTGTTCAGCTGTTAAAGTGCAATTATGTTGCTTCTCTGTTTGCAAATTAGCTAGTTTTAAGATGTTAATTTTATCACAAGGAACAAGTGTGAAGAACATCTGTTACAGCTGAAGTGTGTAAACCCCCTGCTATTCCATCTCACAGATCTGAGGGCACACTGTAAAAGTGGTGACAATAGCTCAACCCCAAATTAATTTTTTTTTCCCTCCTGTGGAAGACTGCAAAAAGACGATCCAACATAACAGCTTTTCTTTTCTTTGACGAGTAGTATAAGCTGGGTAGCTCCTCCTGATGATTCAAGTGTCCTTTCCTCTGAGAGCTTTTCCTTTGCTGCATTGTCAAAATGGTTCCATCAGGGTTGACTTGACCATGAAAGCAGGTATCTCATTGGTCCTTGTACCTCAAGTCAGGTTGACTTCATGCTGTCCACAGAGGAAACTTGTCATCAAGTTTACTTTTGGATACATGCCGATAAATGCTAAACGGTTTTAAGTGTGTGCAGGAGGATGCATGTGTCTTGAGACAGAGTGAAAAGCTTATTGGGCCCTCAGCTAGAATACTGGGTGTCTGTTCTCGTTGGTGTCTGCTGCTCCATGCTGGATAGTAAGTCTCTGCTTTTTCCAGCCTAACATCTACTTGATGTTACAAGTTAGATTTGTTGATCTTTGGCATCATGTTGTTAGACTTGAGTAATCCGGGTTTCTGCTCAGTCTCATGCCTCCCAGAACAAAGATGTTGCTTTGTTTTTATTTGTGGGTGGAGTTGGGAGGTATGCAAGGTGTTTCCAGTGCATGAACTAATTGTCAAGGGACGGGGTCCTTCCTTTTCCCCCCAGGAGGATGAAAAATCTAGGGGCTAAAGAAGGAGAGGAATTCCCAGAGTTATCCAGAGATTTGTTGGCCAGAGGAATAATCAAAGATTTAATGTTTAAATTTTCAGTATAGAAATGGGGGTTTTAAACTGGCCGTAAACTTTGCCTGTTCAAACTTACAGCAAACTCCTTTTGCAAGCCAAGGTGCTCTTCCAAATCCCATACTGTTGATTTTCTAAGGCTTCGGGTGACCAGTCTGGATGCCCTTTTTGGACTTGTCTATCATTCCAACCCCCAAATTCCCATCAGAAGTTAAGTGGGGACTAGTGTCCCTTAGAAATAAGGGAAGCACCATTCTGTGTTTTCCTTTTCCTGCTGTACGTGTGTTCCGTGAAATAGTAATTAGTGTCCGAGAACCTTCACATTTAAATCTGCAGTCTCCTTGAATCTGCATTGCGTGTGCCTTTGTGTTTTTGTTGTTTTTGGAAGCTACAGTGAAGTTCTTTGCTAACAGTTTTTCTTCTCCTTGTTTTCAAAGCATCAACAACAGGTGGCCCAGGCTGTCGAGCGTGCCAAACAGGTGACCATGGCAGAGTTGAATGCCATCATCGGGGTACGTGGCCTACCAGGTCTACCTCCTACAGTGTGTATAACCAGCTTTCATTTCTTATTAATTTGATGGCTTAATCTGTCTCCCTGTCTGTATAATGTTATGTAGTTTAACGTTGGCCTGTTTAATAAGGGTGGGGGAGGGGGACTTCGGTATGGCAAGGTGTGTAGGGGAAATGCAGAGGAGCATGAGGAAGGTGATAGCAACCTTTTTAGGAGGGGAAGAAAAATAAATCTACTTTTAAGTGGGCACATAAATGCCATGTATCCTCTGACACTTAAGTCACCCTTGCTCTATTAGTTAAATCAGAGCTTCAGGTTAGGGCTGTATATACTTTCCTTACTTCTGACTTCTACCTTTGGATCCCAGAGGGGTCAAGACAGGTCTCACTATTATCCTTTCTTTGGTCATCTGGGGTATTAAGCCCAATGTAACTGCTCTTTCCCTTTCTTGTGCCTCTTCCATGAATTTTTAAGTGGCACCCCAATGAAAAGAGTGCTCTCTTGCCGTTGAAGGAGTGATAATTGTCTGCCCCAGTGCTCTCCAGCCTTTCACCAGGTTTCTGCTCTCCTGCCTTGAGTTCAGTTAGCACTCCATGCCGGCGACTGCTTGTCAATCACAGGTCATTTGCTCTGCATTAATGAGCCCGGTGAACCGTGCGGTCCATCCCCTGCATGAGCTCGTCCCCCGCTTCTGCAGGACCCGGGACGGTTCTCATGTTTTCTGCCCTTCCAGACTGAGCCAGAGAAGTAGCTGAAACAAGGGACCATCCTTTCTGATTTTATTCATATGTGACTGCCTTGAGCGGATTCAAATCACTCATTTATCAATTTATGTTAATTGCTTGTGAGAAGATGCGCTGCTGGTCTTTATAGTTCCCTCAGACACTTTGTAATGATAATTAGACACGCTGCTGGACGGATTAAGAGTGCCATAGTCCAATGACGGCCACAGACAATGGAACCAGTTAATCCATCAGGGTTTAAAATTACATCCCAACTGGAGATGCAGAAAAAACATAAGAGCCAAGGAGGATTAAAGAATGAGCCTCAGCTTGAAAACTCTCCTTTCATCAGTTTCTCAATTGCAGATCTGCAGTCGGGTTGCCTGTGGTAAGCTATTGGCAGTCAATTAGGTGAAATAAACTGGGAGGGTGACCTTCATTTCCTTTTAATAGCTTTTTCCTCCCTGAAATGGGGAGCTTCAGTGGATTTTCAGCTTAAATTTTATTCAAGCTGCTTTATTACACTTGACAGCTTAGCTCTGCATAAACAACTCTCCCCTCCTCCTCTCTCCCCCGGACCCAGGCTCTGCCTTTCTCCCCCTTTAGATCACATTTTTGACTGTTACTTAGTGGGCTCTCTAATCACATTCAACAAAAAACACAATTACATCTGCATTTGTCGGCTGCCTTCTGTACCCTTTTCTTGTGTAATGAATTGCTTTATTTCAGAGATCAAATCAAATATTCGCTGGTACTTTTGCATGTACTGTGTTTGATTAGCAAAGACTAAGAGCAAATTGTACTTGTAGCTGGAGCACAGAAATTTTTTAACCCAAATGAATGAGGATGGAAAAGCCTGTTTTGATTAAAGAAAAACATATGCAAAGCAGTTCTCAAGTACCCAGTTAAACTTCGTGGAACATGTTTGTTTTCTGATAGTCTCTAAATTTTTACATACCAACCTCGTACCTATAAAGTCTCAAAGGCACTGCCCAGCCCTATACACTAGAAAGGAGAAAATTGTATTAACCAGATGTTTATAGGTAATACTCACTTTGAATCGAATCAGAAAATAAAAATAGCAGGTTGCTCTAGAAGGGCAGATGAATCGCTAATTTTATGAATGGCTTTCATCCAGGAAACATGTTGTTGAGATTATAAAGGCAGATTAGCTCTGATAGCTAGCAACAATAACTCAAATCAGTGAATTGGGCCTAGCACAAGACTTAATGCCAATTGCATGTCTCCAGCACACTAGCGTGTGCGGTTTTTAGAATTGTAATTTTTGGCTCAGTATATTAATTTATGTCAGAAGGCTCTTTGAAAGTTCGTAGTGATCAATAATTATCCTGCAACCGTAAGTTCCCTGCTCTGGCATATGCTTGATTTTTGCTTGAAAGGAATTGTGCGCGTCCTGGAAAATTGAAGTAGCATAAAATTGGGTTGACAATTCAGTGGACCTTTGCACCCCTTCATTGAACATGCAGTGTGTCAACCTGTCTCTCCAGAGGGGAGGAGGCTCCGGGAGGCTGTCTGTTCCTACAAGCAGCAGCTGCGCACAGAGTAAATGCAGCCCGGTTTGATAGCAGCTGTCAGTATTGTTCAGGGACCGACTCAGGATGAAGAACAATGGAAGAGGCCACGCTCTTCGTCTGCATCGACTTTCAGGCTAAGAAAAGAAATAGTAATTTAACGGTTTAGACATCTATTACAAGTGTGAAAGATCATGAAAGAGTAGCCTTTAAAATGCAAATGAGCCGAAACATTCTCATTCCCTTTAAGGTACAATCAAGGGGGCTTACTGCTTGCTTGGCAGGGCTAAAGACATTTCTCTTTGGCAAACCTGGAAAAAGTGAAATCAAGGACACCCAGCTGTTCTAAGGTAGGCTCAGCTTGTGTCCTGGGACTGGACGGTCCTGGAGGAGGAGAGAGGTTCTATTTTTGCGTCCTCGTTGAGTGAGTTAATGATGCCCATTTCTCAGTAGCTTAGAAAACTTAGTTCTCGTACCTGACAGAAAACTCTGAATTTTAAATCTTTCCTACTACAGACTGGCACCTGCCTTCAACTTACAGATTACTGGTATTTAAGAAAGATAAGCTTCTTAGATACTTGATATTTGGAGAAACTATTGAAATAGTTTAGCGATACTTTTTTAAAACAGTTTTGACTGATAACACATTTGATAATCGGTGGAAAAATTGCAACTCTACTTCTTGAATTTTGCTCTTCATAAGCTCTTTTGCTATTAAACGAGCTATGTTCTTGTAGCAATAGAAAGAGTATTTAATAATGCAGAGATCTTAATAGGTACAGAGTTTATTTGGTTTGACACACAGCTCACTTGTGCTTTAGAAAACAGGTGAGAAGGGAAATATACTGGAGACCTTGATTTTTTTTTTTAAATTAATTAATTAAATTTATTTATTTTTTACATCAGGACAGTCTCCATGATGTAGGCAGTCTTTCTCGAAGATTTTTTTTTTCTTTTTCCAATTTGGAATTCTATTTAAAATGCTCAAAACACAATAGAATTTTAGATGACAACACTTTGTGGAATCGTTAACGTCTTCCTGAAGGGAGGGAAAATGATCGAAGGATTCTTCAAGATCACTTTCCCTCGTTATTTGGGGAGTTTAGCACTAAACTTGGTATAATAATAATTGATTTTCATTGAGATTGGGATTCCATATAATTAATGTTATCTTTTAATGGGTTTATGTCACGTGTAATTAATACAGATCATATAGATACACATATATTTTTATATACGGACTTTTTAAAAAAATTAAGGTATAATTCATATGTTCTAAATTGCACCAGTCTTTTCTTTTCTTAACTAAAAAATGTTTATTTTTGAGAGAGAGCGAGTTGGGGAGGGGCAGAGAGAGTTGGGAACACAGGATCCCAACTGGGCTCTCAAACTCATGAACCGTGAGATCATGACCTGAGCCAATGCTGGATGCTCAACCAACTGAGCCACCCAGGTGACCCACACCAATCTTTTTCTTTAAGGTGTATTTATTTTTGAGAGAGAGAGCAGGGGAGGGGCAGAGAAAGAGGAAGAGAGTGAGAATCCCAAGCAGGCTCCCTGCTCTCAGTGCAGAGCCCAATGTGGGTCTCAAAGTTAGGGACCACGAACGAGATCATGACCTGAGGCAAAATCAAGAGTTGGATGCTTAAGCAAAGCGCAGCCCTGGTGCTCATGAATCGCACCTATGTAACTTGTGTAGATCACTTTGGTGTGTGCACATCCCCTGTGCCTCACACTGCTCTCAGGGTGCAAGATCCATCTTTCACCCCAGGAAGTTCCCTTGTACTTTTTCTCGACCAGTGTTTCTCCACTCCCAGAGAAAGATGGTTTTGTTTGTTTTTTGTTTTGTTTTTGCTTTTTTTAAAAAATTTTCTTTTTGACGTTCATTTATTTTTGAGAGAGAGAGACAGAGCATGAGCAGGGGAGGGGCAGAGAGAGAGGGAGAGACGCAGAATCTGAAACAGGCTTCAGGTTCTGAGCTGTCAGCACAGAGCCTGACATGGGGCTCGAACTCACAAACCATGAGATCGTGACTTGAGCTGAAGTCGGACGCTTAACCAACTGAGCCACTCCGGCACCCCTTGTTTTTGCTTTTTTGAGAGAGGAAGAGAGAGAATCTTAAGCAGGCTCCACACCCAACATGGAGCATGACTCGGGACTCCATCTCAAAACCATGAGATCATGAGCTGAGCCGAAATCAAGAGTCAGACGCTTCACCAACTGAGCCACCCAGGCTCCCGGTTGCTTTTTGATTAAAAAGTAAAAAATGATTGGCTGAGCATAATAGAAAGAAATAAAAAAAAAACAACTGCATCATTGTGTGTTCACGTCCATCCACGTACTGGCTGCCCACCTTCATGGTGTTCTGTGCTCATCTTTCTAAGAGCGTTTGCCTTGTTACCTTGGACAAGAGCATAGGTCTAGGATCAAATGGACTTGGTGCTGCCACTCTGTAGCTTTATGGCCCCGTACAGTCACTTAACCTCCTTTAGTGTCCCCATCTGTAGATGGATAATACCCTCTACCCTGCATGGCTTTTGTGAGGATAAGACCTTAGCTGGCAGCCTTTACCCAGCATGGTGTCCTGACTCCTTGAACTGAAGTTCCTCCGTCTGCCTTGTCTCTAAGTGCCTGTAGCAAATCAGTGGGTCCATTTGGCTAAGCGCCCGTGAGGGTGATGGCTCTGAGTAGTGGGTCACCTCCCCTTTTGTCTTTTCTAGTGGTTACATGGGGTGTTGGTGTTTGAGATTAGACTCATCCAGACGCTCTGCTCCTGCCATTCTGTTGTGCATGAAATACCCTTAATAAGGATGCAGCAGTGAAGAAGCACTGGCTGTTTGACTTGATTAGCAAACTTAAGGTTCAAAACGGGGAAAAGTTAAGTTTTGGGAACTGATGGAGAGAAAATTGAGAAGCAAAAGTGAGGATAAGACCTCGGCTTCCTTGAAAGGAAGCGGAACAAGGCCTTTGCCGGTACTGAGGGACTGCACAGATCATTGTGATGGAATTGGAAGGAGAGAGAGAAGAGGTGGCCAGAAGATGGGCGGGGTTGCCCTTCCCATGCCACAGAATGTCTCATTTTTGATAGCTGCCCCAGTGCTGACTGTTGGGCATAAGAAAATTTGAACAGTTTCCCATAGCAATGCTTGTGAACTTTAGAAACTCAGAATGTTTAGGGTTAATGTACGCTGCCTTGTTTCTCCTTTCTTGTTTATTTGGATCTTGTCTGACTTAATTTTCCATGAATAGAACTTCTGCCAAGGCCTTTGGGGCTGCAGTTATTGGTCAGATGTGTATATTCCTGCTTCATAGGCAAACTTATAATTCTCTATATTTTGAAACAACTTAGTATGAAATAAAAGAAGTCTAGGGGCTTTTGTGATGTCTGACTCTCTATGTTTGTGTAAGGGATGGCTATGAATACAAACTCCTGACGTGTCTGTAGGAGACTTCCAGTCCTTAAGAGATTGAGTTGTAGACCAACAGGCTCCCTATTGTTGCATGAGGTGATTGGTTTAAGGATTAGCAAAATGTTGGATTATTTTTCTCCTCGGGCTGTAGCTGTCAGCTATCTATAGGATTGTAGTGTGTGAAGTTTAAGAGGATGAGGTTAGCCTCTTATTCTTATGAGTATGCAGTTAATCCCTGGAAAGCCCATCAATAACCCAGCTGTAAGTTTCTTTATAAAACAAATTCGCCCTAGGAGAATAATGCATAGCCTACTACCAAGAGGAGAAAATGAAATGGCTACAACAAGCATGGATCTTCTGGCTCTACTAACTTACATTTAGTGATACACCCTCCACCTAAATTCTAGTGGTCCAGCCATTTTAGTAATTTTCCAAGGAGAGGGAGCAAGATTGCAAAGTCTGTTATAGGTATCCTACTTCTTTGGTTCAGGTTAGATTTTTACTGAGAGTACAAGTAGGTATGTCTGCCAAATGCAGGGCTTGGCTTCAAAGTCTGGGTTCTTCCAAATAGTGTGCTTTTTAGTTATTAGAAAACTTGTTGAGGCATCGTTTGTGTTTTCATTTCCCTGCATCTATTCATAGATCTGTACTTGATTCCTTGGAAGAAGGCATTATCGCATTTTCTCTTTTCAGATAGTAGAGCACCCCTTTTTAAGAGTTAGATTTTTGAGCAGACGAGGTGGCCGAGTGGTTAAGGCAGTGGACTGTGAAGAGTTAGATTTTTATGTTGTTATTGTTGTTTTTTAATGTTTGTTTATTTTTGAGAGAAAAAGAGTGCAAGCAGGAGAGGGGCAGAGAGAGGGAGACACAGAATCTGAAGCAGGCTCCAGGCTCTGAGCCATCAGCACAGAGCCCAGTGCGGAGCTCGAACTCCCAAACCGTGAGATCATGACCTGAGCTGAAGTGGGACACTTAACTGACTGAGCCACCCAGGGGACCCTAGGTTTTTATGTTTTTTTAAAGTTGATGTATACTTCACGTACGATAACATTTGCCCTTTCAAAGCGTATGAATCAGTGGGTTTTAGTATATTCACAACTTGTGCAACCGTCACTGCTGATTCTAGCATATTCGTATCACTTCAAAAAGAAACCCTATAGCCATTAGCAGTTACTCCCCTCGCCTCCCACCCCCCACCGATCTTTCTTTCTGTCTTGTGGGTTTACCTGTTCCGAACATTCCATATAAAAAGAATCCTATAACATGTGGCCTTTTGTGTCTGGGTTCTTTCACTTCACGTGAAGTGTTCAAGGTTAATTCATGTAGCATGTACTTCAGCCCTTTTTACTCATGAGTAGTATTCCATTGTGTCAGTATATCACATGTATTAATGCAGTCATCAGTTGGTGGATATTTTGGTTGTTTCCATCTTTTGGCTGTTGTGAGTAAGCCACAGTGAACATTGTGAGCATGTTGCATGGACACATTTTCTTGTCTTGTGAGTCTAAACCTACACGTGTAATCACTGAGTCATGTGGTTACTCCGTGTTTAACTTTTTGAGCAACCGCCAGACTGTTTTCCAAAGTAGTGGATGAGAATTCCAGGTTTTCAGCATCTTCTCCAACACTTGTTCTTGTCCATCTTTTTGATGCTAGTCCTTCTAGTGGGCGTAACGTGGTATCTTGTTCGTGAGTTAGATTTGTATTTCCCGCGTGGCTGTTGATGTTGAACATCTTTTCATCAAAACTTTACCTGGTTTTAGAAGTGGATCTACCCAGGGGCGCTTGGGTGGCAGGCGGTTGAGCATCTGACTCTTGATCTCTGCTCAGATCATGATCTCATCAGTGATTCGTGAGTTCGAGCCCTGCGTTAGGCTCCACGCTGACAGCGCAGAGCCTGCTTGGAGTTCTGCCTCCTTCTCTCTGCCCCTCCTCCACTTGTGTTTTCTCTTTCTCTCTCTCAAAACTAAATAAATACATATTAAAAAAAAAATGGATCTACCTAAATAAACGTGGTGTTTTAAAACTTATCCTAATTCAGGCCTTTCAGCCCTGGTGCTCTCTGATCATTGTCACAACCATAACCGTCATCGAGGGCAGGTGGGACAAGCAAGTCAGTGATGATGCAGGACGAGTTGGCCTTTGTGGATTCGCTGAAATGCAGAAAAAAAATAAAGATGAGTTCAGATCCTCTTCAGAAATTTCGCCCTTCATCCTGGTGCCTGCTTACATACAGGCCATCCGTTTCGCCTCTGTGCGTCATTTTCCGTGCACTCCTGCATTGAGATGGGGCCTTGAAGTGGATTTGGTTTTGTTGTTGTGCGTGTGTGTGTGTGTTTGTGTGTGTTTTAAACTGCATTCAAGTGGCTTGAGAATTCTTGGCCCCAGTAAGCAGTTTCTGCCTGTTTATCACCCTTGCCCCTCTTCACGAGAGAGGCCATTCACATAATGGGAGGTTTCCAGATAACTCCTGTAGTAGTGTCCTTGATGTTTCTGCTCCCACACGGCTCTTCCCCACTCTCCCCGCTTGTTTACTGTAGCGTGCCGATTTTCTTTTTCTGCAGTCTCCCAAGATAAGAACTGAGTGTTTTAAAGAACAGGGAAATAGCAGAAATCAAGGAAGAGTGATTTGGAGAGAACTGTCAACAAATGCTACTTTTCACATTTTTTTTCCTTTAAAAGTGTATAAATACCAAACACCATAAATGCCACTTACCGTCACGCTTTTAGCATTAGAGGTGCTATTTTGGGCCCTGGTTTTAGTTCTGGTTGGGTTCAGTTTGTGATCGGTGTGACGTGGTTTTCCCTAAGGTTATGGAGCAGGCTAAATTTCAAAAATTCAAGTTGATTCTGTGGTCAGTGATAAAGAGCTTAGCCATCTAGTGAGGTTAATTTAAAGTAGGCATCGGCCTTCGTTCTCTTTCTGGGTGTCCTTTCCAGTTGTACAGCAGCTCTGTGGCGATAACATGTGCTACAGATGTTTTAGACACAAAACTGTAGAAACCACTACAGCATTACATTAAAGCTGGGAATGTAAACAGCAAAGTCAATTTCATTATAGTAACATAATTGACCCAGGCTGCACTAGGTAAAATGGGAATTAAAATTCTGAGTGCGTGGCTGTTGTTTGACATGGATGAGGTGACTTTATTCTTTGTGGATTTTCATTATCATTAACTCGGAGTTTGGTGTTTGTTTTACTCGTCTCACTCCCAGCCTGTCCGCACTGTTTGGGTAAGAGCGAGTGCATGCCTCCTCCTGTCAACACCGAAACCTTTACAGAACCACCACCTTAGAGGCGCAAAAACACCAGTACCTGGAAGTTTCCAGTGTCGTCCTTTGTTGTTTTGCCTTTTTTTTTTTCCAGTATAGCTTTTTAAAATTGTTTGATGAAATGTGGACTTTTTCCCCCCATTGTTTGTTTTATTTTAAAATAGTAGTGTTAGCTCTGGGAAGCACATGCTTGTTTTGTGGGTTGTGACAGGGTGTTTCATGGTGATGAAGGGACAGTGAACGATGGAATGTTGAAAAGTGTTTTTATTTTTTAAGCAACAATTTGTCAGGTCACTTGCTGTATTAAGAACATGAATTCTAATGTACTGGGGCAGAATTCCAGCTTCGAGGTAGACTAAAAGTTTTCAGCCTCCGCACTGTTGACATTTTGGACTTGTTAATTCTCTGTGGCGGGTGGGAGGGGGCTGCCCTATGCAATATAGCACTCCTTCCACCCCCACAATTCCTCCAGGTGTGACAACTGTAAATGTCTCTAGACATTAACAGATGTCCCTAGGGTGGGGAAAGGAGGGTGTCAGAATTGCTGTTTGAGAACCCCTGGTTGTCTGAGAAACCGCCTGTGTTGCTAAAAACTACCATTGCTCATCCAAAATACCTTTTCTGATAGCTTGACAAACTTTTTGCCTGTGTGTCCTATGCTGTATAAATCTGTGAGCATTAACTAAAAAAGAAAAAGGTTTGCTCATTAGTTAGTGTAAGGTAGCGAGGAGGTGGAAGGTTGGATTTTCTCACCCTTGGCGTCATGTTGAAAACATCTCAGTTTCTCCTTTGATCTGCGCAGGTTTGGGTCCATGGAAGACCAACGCGTGCAGGTTCCCCTAGTTGGTAGAGCCTTTGCGGTTTTTTGTTTTTGTTTTTTTGTTGTTTTGTTTTGTTTTGAGGTTTTGCTGGCTGTATAGTGATGTCAGTATCTCTTTCGTTGTAAAATACATTTTTAAAACAGCATTCATGTGTTCCCCCCCCCCCCACTCCTTTTGGTGAAGGTGACCATCCCTGAATTGTTTCCGGTAAGCCTTGTTGAGAGAAAATGTCCTTCCAAAGACACACGGGACAGGTGGGCTCCCCTTTCGGAGTTAATGGTTTGCTCTCCTGGGTG
This sequence comes from Paguma larvata, assembly GCA_030068075.1. NCBI lineage: Eukaryota > Metazoa > Chordata > Mammalia > Carnivora > Viverridae > Paguma > Paguma larvata. The sequence goes on from CM057832.1 coordinate 69,051,313, forward strand.
TGGGCCTTCTGTGCATTCCAGTATGTGTGTGTTGTCTCAGAAATGACACTTGTTATTTGTTAAGCTTCTTCTTCTGCGAGAAGCCATAGCTGCCACTGTTCAGGCTTGATTCTTTACAAGCTTCCTTGGAAGAGAACTGGAACAAGAGAGACCCTCCTTTTTCAGACGTAGGGACGGAGGACTGGGGATTGGGACTAGAGAGTGGGGCTCACGAGGCACAAATCTAAGAACACATTTCCATCTGTTACTGCTGTTAAGGCCTCATGGTAAAGGTGGATTTATCTCTGGGAAACGTCCAGAGGGTGAGGGTGGATTGTCTTAGGACGTGTGGATTATATGCCCCCAAGAGCATCCCCTACCTGGGAAGGGAGAGACATGGGGGGTCTTTGTTGGAGAAAGAGATCGCCTCTTCCTCCGTCTTGCGTGGGAACACTCTGCCCGACTGTGTGTGAGCACGACTGGGCTGCTGGGTCATAGGAGAAATGCTGTCCTAGGGAATGGGAGGCTCGCAGTCCTCACTGCGGCTGTGAGCCCCGTGTAAGCCCCTCTCTCTGCTGCGAAATGGGATCCGTAATGCCCACCCTTGCCTTGGGTGTGTTCTGAGCCGAGGCCATGTAGTGGCCTTGAAGACCTCTAGGAGTGCTGCGTGGCAGGAAAAGAAGTAGATTGTGAGGCCACAGAATCCACGTTTCCTGGGTCTACAGCATTTCGGTAGTTGTGATCCATCCTGTCACCGCTTAGTACTCTTTCCAGTTTGATAGGATTTTGCTTTAAAAGAGGAAAGAAGCGTGGCTAAGCTAAGGACGGAGGAAGCCGGTTGCCTTTAATAATGGACAGTGAGCTTTCTTCAAGAGGAGGGGAGTTTCCCCGGGGCCAATGAGGCCGTTGGATATCCCTGTTGATACTTATTAGCCTAAATGTTGGGTTTAATCACGTGGGTCTACTTCACAGTTGTGGCGAAGCCCCTTTATTATATAAGCTAGTTTTCCTTTTTAATAACGTATCAGGCGGCGCTTTCTAGTTCATCTTTCTAAAAACCAACGTGGGTTTGGCAAAAAAGCTCTACTTCCTCCTCGAGTCTCCAAACATCTGCCTCCAGTATGCCTTTGCTGTGGCATAAAATCCCACCTCCAGAGAAGTCTTTTGGTGACTCTGTTCTGGATTTTGGGGGGGAGCGGGGTGTGCAGGGAGGGGTGAAAGGGTGGCGGCCTCCACCCGGTAGTTACATCCCTTCCCCTCTGCTTGGCCTCTCTCATCTTGTAATCCGTGCCGTGCTTAATTACCCCCTTGCACTTGCTTGTGTATGCATCATTGCCTCCCCCCCCTGAAGCCGGACATAGCTCTTATTCTCCAAGTAATGATAGCAATTGCTGGTAGGGCAGACCTGTTCCTCATCCTCCGAGCACATTTCTTATGGCAGGTGTCTCGTTCCTAATTAAGTGCTAATGAGCATGCCTAGTGGACCATGAGCCTGCTGCCAGCCCCTCCAGTTTTATGTCTTGCTATTGCCAAGCTCTTAAAAGGTGACAGAGCAAGAATTAGTGTCTTTGGGATGACAGGAAGGTGATTTTATGTGTAAAGAAATTGTCGTTATGATCTCAGATGGTGAGCGAGGAGTTTATAAATACTTTCCAAGGATACTATCACAGCCGCCTGCTCTGACCTCTCCGTCTCTCCACTTTTCTCCTGCTTTAGCACTGTGCTCCTTTTGGAAGGAATGGGACTTTCAAGAGAAGGTTGGCTTCCAAAGATTTTTGAAAAGACGCTAGGAGTGGTTGAAAATTTATTGTAAACTGACTGGAGACACCGATTTCTGGCTTTAAGATGCTGTTTTCTCTGACTCTGGAGGGCGGGAAGCATATTTAGGATTCAATTAAAGACCAGTGGCCTGGGTAGAAATTACCAAAGATCTGGCGTGAAGATTTAATATATTCAGTACACGCAAGGGGGTAATAAATAAACGAGTAATTGAGTCCCAGGGAAGTGAGCACAAATCAGAATCTTAAGAATTTTCTAACATCACACCTTAGAAATTGAGCTTTAATCGTTTTTACTGTCTCATCAAAAATGAGTTTTATGTTGGACAGCTGAAATGTGGCCAGATTTATGGCTCAGGGGCCATTTCTTGGATACTTTTTCATTTACTACAACATGCTCTTAAATATAATATATGAGAGCAATAGTACTTTTTAGTGTGAACAGATTTCTGACCTCTGGAATGGGTTAAGGGATAGAGGCAACGGCATTTGGGAGTGGGGACTTGGGTCACCGTGGGTAGAGTCCACACAACAGGGGAGAGTGTGTTCCTCGCCAAGGCCGCTCTGTGTCTCAGGGTCGTCCTCTATGACACCGAAGGGGTGGGTTTAGGCAAAGGAAGTGATACACCAAGTCTCCTCCTATGGTTTCTTCCAGCTGTGACAGTGCAGCCCCTGGCACCCCACTCTGTGTGTGGTGGGATGAGGGCAGCCTTGTGGGGCATTGCTACATGACCCCACCCCCTCCTGCCTGGTGGGAGAACCTTGGCAGTTTAGTCAACACCCTGAGCCTCCGTTCCTTCTGCAAAATGGGAATGTCAGTGCTTCCTCCTACTTGTGTGAGGGCTTGTGAAATAAGGACCCAGGAGTACTTGGGAGGGGAGGGGATATGCCTAGGATGCTGGTTCTTTTTTCAGCCTTCCATTAATTTAAGGTGGCGTTTTGGTTATGTCTCCTCATACCGTTGTGGTAAGTTAGCACAAGAATATTGGGGAAACAGGGTCACCTCATGACACCAGTCCCTAGTGACTGGTCGAGAGTAGAGTTGTGGTCTGTCGGGTGCAAATCTGTGCCTCCCCTACTTTAACTTCCCTGAAATCGGGAAGAGCCTCACCTTCAGCAGCACACTGGGTTTCGTCCCTGGAGACATGGAGGGATGGATCTAACGTGGATGGGAGTGCCTACTGACTAGCCTGACTCACTGCTGGTCATCAGCTACTCTGTGCCGGGAGGACTCATGCCAGAAGGAGGCAGCGTAGCTAGAGCTCGGACTCTGTTTGGGGAAGATGGGGAGAGGTAACTATAGTTGGAAGTTTTTGATGAACTGAAAACACTAATCACATTTTTCCCTTTTCTCCCTTTTGTGTCTTTGTTCTTCTCATGTGTTTGTTGAACCTCGTGTTTTGTTTCCTCCATTCTCTCATGTCATGGGTACTTCTCCCCTGGACGTTGCCGCGCCACTGCCACCGCGCCCCTCATCTTCTCCCCGTTCCTGTCTCATCACCTCTTCTCCTTCTTCCCCCTCCTCCCCCTCCCACTTGCCCCTCCTCCCCCTTCCTCCTCCCATTTTCTCACCACCTCCCCTTTTGTTACCTCCTCCCCTTCCTCCTCCTCTTTTCTCACCTCCTCCCCTTCCTCTGTCTCCTCCTCCCCTTCCCTCTCCTCCTCCCCTTCCCTCTCCTCCTCCCCTTCCCTCTCCTCCTCCCCTTCCCTCTCCTCCTCCCCTTCCCTCTCCTCCTCTCCCTCTCTTTCCTTCTCCTCCCCCCCTTCCTCTCTCACCGCCACCAACAGCAGCAGCAGTTGCAAGCCCAGCATCTTTCTCACGGCCACGGACCCCCAGTGCCCCTAACGCCTCACCCCTCGGGACTTCAGCCTCCTGGCATCCCGCCCCTCGGGGGCAGTGCTGGCCTCCTGGCACTGTCTAGTGCTCTGAGTGGGCAGTCTCACTTGGCAATAAAAGATGACAAGAAGCACCATGACGCAGAGCACCACAGAGGTGAGAGGCCGGGCAAGCCAGATTAGGACTTGGTCCTAACAGTCATACAGTGCTGCAAGGTTGTGTGCACCGCTAAAGAGAGCCCCACCCCATGCAGAGAGCAAACAGTGAGCTAAGAGGAACTGTCGCAAAGCGTGGCCACTGAAACACAGTCCTCCCTGGAAGTTTTCAGGGTTTAACGTGGGCATCTGTAGATTTCCCCATCTCTTTAGATTACAGGCATCTTGACATCTTGGCAACTGCCTAGTTAATGCCAGTGGCCTGTACCATATTATGGAAAACTGTTAACTGCTTAATTGGGTAATTTTCAAAGAAAGTAATGTTGTTAAATGGGGCGAAATAAGAAGTTAAATTTGAAAGTGAATGTGTTCAAATGAAAGGTTTGATAATTGCATCTGTTACTACTTAGTTTCATAGGCTTTAATTCTAGTATGCATAAAATATTGGGCAAAATTGCACTTGACTAATTTTTTGAAGAAAAGTAATTTATTCTGTCAAGAAATAAAAAAAAAATAGGCTTTGTGTATGGTTAAACTGTAAATCTTATGTTTACAAAATACTGTAATTTTCAGGAAATCACTGTATTAGGAATGTGCAATGACTTATATAAATAAAAGCCATTTTTAAAACTGTTTGGGGCTTGTGTTCTAATTATTCCCCCCTTTTTTTTATTTCTGTTCTTGCCTCTGTGTCTGAACGGGCATGTCTGTGCGTTTCTTGGTAACCTCGGGAGCAGACAGAGAACCGGGCACAGTAAGTACTCAAACGCCTGTTGCACATAATACATTTCCCTTCCTGCAATGCACCCCAAGCTGCCTTCTGTGAAACACAGGCACAGACACATATAGTCCCCCTGTCTCTCTCAGCGACATGGTTTTTTTCTTTCTCTTTTTTTTTCTGTAGGACTATCCCCCCGCCCCCGCCTTTTGTCTTTTTTTTTTTTTTTTTTTAATGAAACTTTTGTTAAGTGAGAGGGACGTGATTTGGAGGCAAAGCTGTCTGCTATGATTACTCACTTGGAAATATACTTTGATCTGTAGATGCCCCGGACCCACTTTAAAAATATGTTTATCATTGCATTCCGAGTCCAGGTTGCCTGTAGTTTAACAGAGTATTCATTTTTATCTTAAATCAGTTTTACAGGCAAGAGGTCACAATCCATACGTGAAATTGGTTAGTAATGTGTTATTTCTACCTAAACCGTTCATTATCCTCTACAAATGCATCTTAGTTGCTAGGTTTCCATAGCTAGTTTTCCTTCCGTAATTGTCCTTGGAAGGTGAACTTGAACTTAAATTTATTTTCAACCGAAGAGCGTGTGTCTGAGTAAGTGCTTAAAAACAAGGAAATTCAGCGGACGGAGGCTCTGGGCTTCTAAGGTCCTGATTTTTCACCAGCCTAAATCTTAACCATTTTACATACTGCACGTTCAATCTGTGTATGCATTTGCCAGTTAGCTGCGGGGAGATCCGTACCTAAAATGCATCTCTCAAATACTGTGGAGCAAATGGGGTGAGAAATTGGCCCCTTTCAGCTGGAATGACCTACGGTTTTTGCCTCCTTTCCTTTTTCCTTCTGAGCATGGCAGTATTTTGACCATGTGAAATCTAAATAAGGTAGCAAAATTGGGATACTGACCTTTTAAATCATTCCGATCCTTTTTTTTTTTTTTTTAATGAGTTTGGGGGAAGATGTGTAAATCATTTGAGTTTGAAAAGTCCCCCTTCGCTCTTCTCTGTAGAGTAGTGGCTACTTTTAAAATTCCGTTTGAGACTGATCTCGGCGTACTTTACATATCAGGATGCATGGGGACTATTGGCTGAGGGGGAAAGGATGGGATAGCTAGTTTTAAAATCCTCGTACTATAAGTTTTTTTCTGGAAACTGTTGGGAGGGAAAGAGGGGAGGAGAAATTACAGTTAGGGAATAAAATATCTTCTCAAAGTACAAGCCTAAATAAAGTGACTTTGATGGGGGTGACCTTTATGTTTGTCGCTGTTTCAGTGTCACTGTAGATCGTCATTGTCATAGTTTTTTATGCCATGTTCATTTAATAGAGTGTCAACTTAAAAACCCTCAGCCTAGACCAAAGAACAGAGATGGCAGGAGATGTCGAGAAAGCTCCTGCCCTGTAGTCTGCTGCAGGTTTTAACTTATTGAACTTAGGCTAGGTTTAGAACTATACTTCTACTTCAGCTTTCTGTTCTCAGCACTCATCTCAAAATCACTATATATTTATTGAGTACTTACTGTATATAAGGCAACATAGGAAATGTAGCTATCGTTAGGGATACGTAGGCACGTGTATTACAAGCCTTTTCTCAAAGAAGGCATGTGACAAAGATACTACGAGATTTAAGACTGTAGAAAGTTTCAGCAGGAGTTCTAGATGATTGCGGAAGGGGTACCATGGTATGTATCTCTCTCAAATGCCGTGCAAGAGTTTCCATACCGCTGCGTGTATATTTCTGAGTGTATCGAGTAACCTCCTATTTATATTTTTGGCCGACAAATGTAAGCAAGAACTTAATTCATTGGGGAAGTGAGGGTGGGTGGAGAAGGGTGAGGAGTTGTACCCTCCAAACACAAAACAGTTCTTGAATTTCAGACAGCTGTGGATTGTTTCTAGGTCCTCATCAGTCAAAATATGGTGGGTACACTGCATAAACCGATCTGTGCAATAACACAAAATCAATGGTTGGTTAATGTGTTGTTTGCATGCCTCTTTCACAACAATTTTTTTACAAGTTTCTTAATGATAATTTTAATGGGCATTTTCAGAATAAGTATAGATCCTGTGTTTCCTGCCTAATTACTGCAGACATCTCTTGGTGATGATGATTTAAAATGGGAAAACGACACTAACTTGTAACCTAAACATTTAATTCGGTCTGTAGAGAGGAACGAAATTGTGCACTGCCCACATAAGTGGGATTTCGCTGCAGTTGTAAAAAATGAAGTAGCTCTTTAAACTTTGTGTATAATTGAATATGAGAAGCAATGGATAATGAGATGTTGTGTACTATTAGTTGCCTAAAATATTGTAGTACTTATCTATTTAATAAAGTGGTTTGAATTATGAAGTAGTTCACTTGGCAGAAAAAGTCAATTGATCACTGTATGGTGGCTGTGGGTTTGTTTTTTTCTTCCTTTCTAACCAATGAAGGGTTAAGGGCAGTTGCTACAGGGCAGTGGTTTTCAAACCTTATGGTCTCAGGATCTTTACATCTTAAATTAAAATTATCGATGACCTCAGAGAATTTTTGTTCATGTGGATCATGTATTTTGACAATTTTCTGGAAATTAAAACAAAAACAACAACAAAAAAAACCCAAATCAAATCATTTTAACGGGTAAATAGCTACTTAATTTGTGTTACCATAAATAACATGATTAATGAAAAATAACTGTTTTCCAAAACGAAAAATCATAGTGGGAAGAGTGACTTTGTTTTGCACGATTGCAGATATCGTCAATGCCTGACTAAAAAGAGGATAGATAGATTCTCGTCCTTGTCTGCATCCGATCTGTTGCAAGACATTGTTTTGGTTGAAGTATAAGAAAGAAACTCTGTCCCCATAGAGATTTGTAACGGCCTTTGGGAACCTCAAGGTGTCCTGGGACCAACCTGAGAACCTCTGTCATAAATAAGGCTAAGGAGTTCTGAAACATTCCACGCTGGTATTTAGTCTTACTTTTTCCTGTTGTTCTTCCTGTCTTGAACATTAATGACAACTACTCGTGTCAAGTGCAGAAGTCAGGGACTTTTGTAGATTCAGAGGGGACGTGAGTATGTGTGGATTTTCATCTGTGAGTCTAAAACTGGTTTGTAGATAGTTTGTGTTTGTTTATTGTTAGTGAGAAAATTACTTCATTTGCTAGTTTAAGGTCTTTTTTTTGGTAGAATAACAAATGATCTCTACTGTAGCCTGTTTGAATGTAAAACCTAGGAAATGAAGGTACTAAGGACAGTGAAAATATGGACACTAGTTCTTAAGTTTCTTCCTTTTGAAAGGGATGAATGATAAAAGTAGTAACTTTTAAGAGGTTTTATTTTGCTATTTGGCTATCGAGTTTAAATTAAGGTTTGACTACTGTTTTTATTAATTTGCAAAACTTGTTTGCTTTTTTTTTTAGACATAAGGCTACTTCTCTGAGTGCAACAGTTGAGCAGAGAAGTATGACACGACCTAGCAAAAAGGATTTTATTTCTCATGTAGTAATAAAAACTTAGGATATTTCAATTAATTGAATTGTGTCCAGTTTTGAAGGGCAATATTTAATAAGTTTGCTCGAAAGACCTGGAATCAGAATTGACAAAGCATTAATATGGCTTTTGAAAAAATACGATAAAACGTGTTTATTCTTTTAACAAACATTGAGCACTTACTATGTGCCAGGCACTGTGGGAGGCACTGCATGTATGGTTGACAACATGGGTTTGAACAGTGTGGATTTTTGTTGATAAACACAAGGTAGTATTTGAAGAATATTTTCTCTTGCTTGTTATTAACCTTCTCTTTTCTCTAGCTTACCTTTTAGAGTACAGTGTATAATACATATACAAAGTGTGTGTTAATCAACTCTTATCAGTAAGGCCTCTAGGCAGGATTAGGTTATTAGTTCTTAAGTTTTTGGGGAGTCAAAAGTTAGGCATGGAGTTTTGACTGAGATGGGGGTGCCCCAAATCCCTGCATTGTTCGTGTGTCAGTTGTACCTGCTGCCATTTTGCAATGATGCCTTTTAATGTCATAGTCAAATTATTTGCTGAGTGAAAAACACTGGAATGCCTCACACATGTGATCACTATTTGGAACATTTGGGAAAAGGAGGAGATGATGGAGATGGGTGCCTGGGAGAGACTCCAGAGCAGAAGCAGGGTCTGTGGACATAGGACATAGATAGGCTTCAGAAGGTCTGTGACTCCCTCTCAGGTTGTGTCCACATTGTTCTGGTTGGTGCTCTTTTCCATCATCGTGGGGAGAGATGATAGCTTTCATCAGATTCTCAAAAGGGGCTCCTGGCCCAGAAGAGCGTAAGCATTGTGAGTCTATTTAGAGGTCACAACAGTGCAACACCATCATCTTACCATTAAGACACCAAACTCACAGAGGCTAGGTGCCTCTAATCCTATAGTTAATGAGGTAGAGATTGAGATTATGTCTTGCTCAAAGGACTCTTTTGTCACTCTCCCGAAACTGACTTCTAGAATTACTGACTTCATCTTTAGAACGTACTTAAAAATAATGATGACAGCCATCACTTTGTCTCCTATGAGGGAGTGTCTTTGTGTTTCTTCTATGGCTGTTGCACTTAACTAGTTGATTGGCAGAGGGAGGACCAGATCCCAGCAAGGACCACCCACCATTTTTTCTCAAATCACATAGCACTCTGGAGCACGCAGAGGGTATAATTTTTCTTTGGAGAATACTTTTTTGTTGGCCTTTTTCTGAAACCTTATTTTTTTGAATATCACTTTAGCTCCAAGTAGCTCTTTAGGACCGTGTCAACATGGAGCCCTGGGGTGATAACAGAACACTAGTTTTGGAATGTAGGCAGATCTCAAAGGAATTCTGGCTGCACAGGCAAGGTTTTTCATCCTTTTGAAGATTCCCCTGGCCTCATCTATGAATTGGTGATGGAGTCTGCCTCACAGGCTGAGGGGTTTTAGGGACCACAAATGCAAAGCCATCAGACAGAGCTTAGCCTTTAGGAATGTTCTCTCTGTCCTTTCTACCTGCAGAGTACCAGGACAGCAATAAATACATTATTGTTCATGTTCAGTGTGGTTACTGCTGATTTCTTTTCCTGTTTTAAAATGTGTGAGGCATGGGGGTCCTGGGTGGCTCAGTCGGTTAAGCGACTGAGTCTCGAATTCAGCTCAGGTCATGATCTCACAAGAGATCAAGCCCTGTGTTGTGCTGACAGAGTGGAGCCTGCTTGAGATTCTTTCACCCTCCCTCCCCCTGCCTCTGCTCCTCCCCCACTCATGTGGGTTGGCTCACTCTCTCAAAATAAACTTTTAAAACCGTAAGGCAGTTGTGAAGATGCGGGCAGTTACTGATGTTTCTCAGTGTCGCGATTGTAAGACTTAACTGAGCCCGTTGTGAACTTGATTGGTTTCATGCTATTCAGTTCAGCAAAGGAGGAGGTGTTTCCGCCTAAATGTTTATGAATTTATGTCCTGGCGTATTTCAAGGGATTGCCTGGAAATTAAGGATAAAACTGAGATGAGTCACCTAAAATTTCAATATTTAGGCACCATGGAAAACACTAAGTTTTCTTAAGCAGTTGTCTCAGCAGATTTCCTTTTTGGCAAAATTTAAAACTGTGTGCTTAAAAAGTCCTCTGGGAAAACTGCTCACTGCATCACTGCTGTGGGAAGGGTAAACCCTGAAGAAAGGAAGGCTCCAGCAGTTTCTAGGTGGGGGGTGGCCCATCCCCGTGCCAGGGGGAGGGGTCTGTCTACCGTGGATGCCATAACTCACTGGGTGGGTATCAGCCTGTGTGTGCCTGGAGAAATGTTGGGTTTTATCTCACTGTGCTTACACTGAGGATGGGGCATCAGGCATCTTTACTCTAAAAAACCAAAAAGCAGATGGAGAATATTTCCTTCCTCCAAAACTGTTTTCAGAGTTCAGTTTGTGCTCTGTAATTAGGAAACTCAATCCCCACCATTTAGAGTAGGTTTTTAAAAATGTTACTTTCCTTTTGGCCCCATGATCATTTTTACCATTCCTTCTGAAACGTAGTAAGCAACACACTCTGTGTGTCCCTCTTTCAGATGAGAAGAGGTGGACGTGAGGGCCAGGAGATAGCCAAGTAACTCACAGGGAATTCCTTATTCTTTCTAGTGCTTTCTAGTTTCTTGTATTAGAAAGTACCTCATCTGGGACTGGAGAAGGAAGGGGGACAATAACAGCTAAATAGAGCTAAGTGGCTCAATGAAAGTGTTTTAAGAATGGTGTGAGATCTAGATTTGATTTTTGCTGTCACCAAGGTTCCGATCAGGGGGGATGAGGTGGTCATGAAGGCATTTAAAAGTTACTTTGGAATAATTATACTTACGTGTGCGCCTGGTGTGTTTTATTTCGCTTTACCTGGAGAACGTGGTGGTGGAAGGGCAAACCGGGGTCTCAGCAAGAGAGGCCAAGGGTATCTGTCTCGTGCTTTAGTGCCTCTTCCAGCCACGTATGTGTGGGTCTGTATGTCTTCTACCTGGCTCCCTTCCTTTCTGAGCGTTCTTCTGACTGCGGCGCTCCTTTGCCTCCAACAGTGCTGAGTTCCTAGATGGAGGTGCGAGAACAGGTGGGTTTTTCCTACACTTTGTATTCAATCCGTGTGAAAACTGGGTGCGTCCCCTTCAGACCCGCTTCACCGACAGGGCTCCTGGGATGTGACGCGGTTGCCAAGTGGACACATTTCCACACGTCTTCACTTTCTTACCCTTCTCGCCGTTGACAGGCGGGGATCCCATTAGTTTTAGGGGTTAAAACTGCGTTTGTTGAAATGTCAGGCACAATCTGTGAATGACCCGGTGGACTGCAGCAAAAAGTACAGCGGCAGGGTGATGGCTTAATTGGCACCAGGTGTAGCTGGAGAAGGCACACAGATGTGAGGGGGGGGTGCGTCACCACCTAATTGTTTTAATGTTCACCGAGAAGTTAATTGTCAGTGTAGAGTGTGCTAGCAAATTAGGTTCCCACTGCCTTAGTGTAACTGAGGATAAATGAGGTGTCATGAGTTTCCAATCTGTACCTCTGACACAAACACTTTTCCTGCGGGGAGGAGAAAGTTCCCAAGGGGAATCAGCATGGCAGCTCAAGAAATCCATTTGAATAATGTGCATTATTTTCACATTAGGGAAAGCTGTCTAGCTTTTGCTTTCTCCACGAGTGAGTTTCCCTTTCAGATTTGCTGCTGGTGGCTTCAAGGTTTAGACGTGGTTGGCAGAAGAGTTGCTTTGAGGTCTCAGAATCAGTGAAGGATACGTGAAGGCTCTGTAACAAGTGTTCTGACAGTGTAACATTCCATTAAACTTGCCTTCTTTCATATTTTCTGGAGTTTACCTTCCAAAATATCTCCACCTACATGAACAGCCATTACTGTTAAATTGCTAAAGAAAAGTGAAAATCTTGGAACCAGGGTATAAAGACTGGTTTTTATCCGTATTGAAGGATCTGGGTCTCTCTGCCTCAGAGTGGATATTTAGAGCATGAAATAGAAACGTCATTGTCCAGAATGATGAGAATAAAGGTCATACAACGTCCAAATCTTGATGTTTTCGTTTGGTTCAACCGAATGAACAATCTCCAGCTCAGCAGGCTCTTATGCTTAACACCGAAAGTTCTTGAATGAAGGTATGGTTTAATAATTGCGCTTGGATGTTTATTTTTGCTTTACGGGAATGACCTATTGTCCACTTCTACCCACGAGGTTCAAACACTCTGCCAACTCTCTAGTTAACTTGTACCCAGAGAGCTACAGCAGGGGATGGTCCTGGTATGTGTTTTTATAAAACGGGGTTCACTCAGTAGGGATAACATGGTTTGGGTCTGGCAGTTCAGTTCGAGGTCATGCACACCACTTGTACTATTAGCTCTGCCACTTTTTTCTTTTCTTCTCTGAGTAGCTCTTCGACTCTTGGAGCTGTTCTTAGCCATCACGGCACTGTGAATGGGAGGAGAAACGGCCCTCGGGGAGCATATATTAATCGTAGCGAACAATTCTCCTGTTGTCAGGGAAGGTGCACGCTGAGATTTTATGTTCTCCAGATTTTTTGAGAGGGAGAGTTCCCTTGGGGCGTAGGTTTTCTCTGTCCTTGTACCTCCTCTGTTTATTTCATGTGTAGTTTTCTACCCACACATGGAGAGAACGGTATGCCGGTGGGGCTAACCGGTCTCGTGGACCCTCCTTCTTCTGACTCTGGTCGTCAGCATGCCAGGGGGATCCAGAGACCCGTCAGATGCACCTCTCCCTTTATTGTTTTACTTGGCTCTCTTCCCATAAGTGTGTGCCACAGGTACAGAAAATCATCACGGTTTTAGAATTTTTAAAAATTGTTAATTTTTTTTTTATAAGTTTGTTTATTTTGAGAGAGAGAGACTGGGGAGAGGGGCGGAGAGAGCCAAGCAGGCTCTGCACTCACATGGGAGCCCGATGCGGGGCTCAATCCCACAAACCGTGAGATCTTGACCTGAGCCAAAATCAAGAGTTAACTACGGCACCTGGATGTGTCAGCTGGTTAAGTGTCCAACTCATGGTTTCAGCTCAGGCCATGAGCTCAAAGTTTATGAGACCTACATCGGGCTCTGGGCTGACAGCTTGGAGTCTGCTTGGCATTCTCTCTCTCTCTCTCTCTTTCTCTCTCTCTCTCTCTCTCTGCCCCTCCCCTTCGCTCGCTCTCAAAATAAACAAGGAGTCGGACACAACCAGCTGAGCCCCCCAGGCGCCCCATGGTTTTAGAATTTCAGTTTGTTCTGAAGTCATAATGTGTTTTTAGACCTTGATTTGCTCAGATTTGTAATCTCCCCCGTGGGCTGTGTAAATCTCCCAATTTCGAGCTCTTGTGGAAGACACAAAGTAAATAAGATGATTTTGTTTAGTTAAAACAGAATTTTAAAAACTAAGGGAAAATTATATACAGTCTCAAAAATCCCAGACCTCAGGACATTTGTAACAGAAATCTGCCCAGTAATTATCGTTTTTCTTAAAATTTCTGGCAGATACTTCAATTTTACCAGCTGCAAGGTGAAATAAAACATTGAGTTTCTTGGCTGGAATTAGTATTTCGGTCCGTGTGGTAACACTAGTTCTCATGCGGATCAAAAAAAAACTCTGATTCGCAATTAAATATTTATTTGGCAGATTAAATGTTTGAAAATGAACTCTACTTGACGAATGCTGTTTAGTAGATTAAAGCCTTTCAAAATACGGACGCTGGGAGAAGTCTGGTGGCAGCTAAGTCTGCACAATGGCTAGCGGCTGTGGGTGACGTCACATGAGGTGGGGCTGTGGGTCCTTGGACTGCTTGGTTGCCCTCTGCTGAGGCCTGTTTTAGTGTGCATCTTGGGTTGTAAATGGTAGGATTTGTGAGTGGAAAGGCAGGAATTTGGGACTGTGTTCGGGTCATTTTAATGTAGAATGTGATTTTTTAAAATATGTTCACAGTTTTTGTATGGTGGCATAAAACCAAGTGTGTGTGTGAGTGAGAGACAGAGACAGAGACTGGTTAGGAATGGGGTGAGCTGGGGTGGCAGGGAAACCATGCAGCATGCATTAGGCATTGTTCGGTCACGTTAGAATGTTAAGTGGGTGGGGGCGCCTGGGTGGCTCGGTTGCTTAAGAAACCAACTTCTGCTCAGGTCATGATCTCAAGGTTCGTGGGTTTGAGCCCCATGTCAGGCTCTGTGCTGACAGCTCAGAGCCTGGAGCCTGCTTCAGATTCTGTGTCTCCCTCTCTCTCTGACCCTCCTTTGCTTGCACCCTGTCTCTCAAAAATAAACAAACGTTTAAAAAAAAATGTTAAATGGTTAAAGAGCCAGTGTGACTTAAGTGATAAGTATGTGGGGGAAAGTATTCAATGTACATAAATTGCATATAAGAATCACTCCTCTGGGAGTGGAGACACTTTGACTTAATGGGAAGAGCTTTGTGACTTTAGGTGAATTGCCTTCCCTCTCTGGTCAGCCTCCAGATAAAAGGAGGGGGATGAAGAGGATGAACAGTAGTAAGTCTTTTTAAGGTTGCTTTGGCCTCCTCAAAGGTTTGATTCTAATTACCATCTGTGTTTCCAATGCACAGGTTTAAAACAAAACAAAACAAAACAGTGAAGCAATCTTAAGTTTCATTCTTTTGGCTTCTTCAGTGTTGATTAAATGTTTATGTTAAATGTGATACAATCTTATTCAAGTCCAGATCTAACAAATCAAGACAGAACCCTAAATTTTGAAAGATCCAAATGATAGTCAGTACCCAGGTATGATCTTTTTATTCTTACGGTGTATATAAAATGGCTCCCAGTGACTCTTACTCCACCTCTGAGGGACAGAAGCTGGGGTGTGAGGAAAGCACAGCGCTTGGGGGGAGGGAGAGGTGGGGGGCGGGGCGGGAGCGGGGAGGGAACTAAACGGTATCATGAGACATCCACTAATACCTGTGAAGTCACTTTTGGGTCTCTGGGGAGCGCACAAGGGAACCATGAAGATTAGGGTCACCTAGGCAGTAGTTTAACCAAAACAGCTGTTGTTGCTGACAGTGAAGTTCATTAGGCTGGAACTGTTTGCTTAAATCAGGAAAAACAATGAAAGCAGTGTCAGGGCTGGAAGATGTGGGAGACAGTTACACAAAGGAGACCGGGTTCATGGGAATGAGGGTAAAAGGAAGTGGTCTGTTTTTGGTGGGGCTGCGGCATGAACCAGCTACCCCCTGGCTCCTGACTGTGGCTCTCCCAGGCCTTTCCAGCCCACAGTCTTCACGGCCTTGTTTTGAATCCATTTTACGGCATCAAAGGTACCATGAGACATTGTGTTTCGTAACTTGTCTGCGTCTGCCATTTTGAATGGAGCCAATTTTCACATAAGTAGGGGTGCTAATTACTAGCCCTGTCCAAATTTAGAGGAACTTCCAGAGCTTTTCAAAACCTATTCAGATTATAGGCCTCACTGAAGCCCTTCAAGCGGGAGTTACAGTAGTAACTTTTAACATGTAGAAGCAGAGGCCTCAAAGCTTGACAGGCGTACAGGTCCGGCTATAGAAATGTTACCGTTTCTAACATTGCATCGTTGCTAACAGAAGTGGAGTTTACTTTTATGTTTACAGTACCACTTGACATCATTAAAAAAAAATAAGATCGTTAAAAAACTGTCTGTGAATGGCTGAGCGGTTTGGATGCCCAGTGCTGGTCACAGTAGGAAGGCTATGAAGGTTACCCTGCAGAGAGAGACTTAACTTTAAAATTGCCAGCGGACACCAAGCCTGTGCTGCGTTCTTCAAGGCACCGGGGCAGATGTCAAGTTGAGTGCGTCCCGGCACTGCGTTTAAGGCATCTGGTCAGTGTCTGGACAAGGAGCCTTCAGAGCTGGTAAAATCGAAAATACAGGCAGGTGCATTTATTTGGACACCATTTACATCTGAGCACGAGCCGCTCCTCCCCTCCGTGGCTCAGCTTTTCGGAATACACGTTAGCACTTTCAGGAGTTTTGTTAAGTCTCCTGTGTGCTATCAGGCGGTGGGTCTGGGTCGGAAGGGTTAGTTTTTAGCGGACATTTACTAAGGTAATTAGTTCAGGGATCCAGCCACCTCACCTTTCAGCCCCACACACTGTGCTAAAGACATTACTCAGAGCTACTCTGTATTGAATTGCACGGGTCCCTCCCTCTGCTTTTATGAAAGCCTCCTGCATTTGTGTAGCTTGAACGGTCATGAATCAAAGCTCAGCTCACTTCAGTGTCAGCTCCCGCAGTGGGCAAAGAGGCTTCAGATTGCCTCCTGGTCCCCAGTTTTGATTTCCTCCTGTGTGTGGTTGAGCTGGGAATGCTCCCATGGTGAGGTCCACAGTTTTCACAAGGAGCCTTTCAGAGCCAGCCACCTGGCTATGATCTTGGACTGGTGAGGAGCGAAGACCACCCCCTCCCCACCCCGGCTTTTAAAATTTTGTTTCTGGTACATGCCATTGCATTAGGGGTGGTCTAACGTAAAGGTTTTCCCCAGCCCCTTCCATTTTAAATTGTGGCAGAGAAAGGTTACATAATTGTCTGTTGGCCCTGGACATCCCCCTGTTAGTTCTCCGACATCTTGCAGAAATTGGGGTTATCTGGGCTTTGTGAAGGAGATTTTTGCACAGCTCCTGCAGTATTGTTCAAGGCAGTAACACATCACTGAACAAATTGCCCCCTTGCATATGCTAATCCCGTACTTAAAAGGACTCATTGTAACTTGTTCCGATGCTTTAGCCTGAGGGGAGATGGGAATTGAAGGGTTGGCAGATCGTGTCATGTGACCCCCAAATACCTAAAATGCCTGTTTTCTTTGGGTCAACAGTTCCTACTCAGCACTTGCGAATGAAAGTCTCCTGTGTGGTTGGTAGAAAAGATTAGTCCTTGCTCCCACTGCCGTCTGGGGGAGCTGGCCTCGCCGTGGAAGATTCGCTGGCTGAAATGCCCGCTTTGGGTCTTAAATTTCAGTGCTATTGGCAAGGAACACCAAATCTTATTTTCAACAGTAAATTAAAAGAATTCAAAAGAGTTCCTTCATTGTTGCTGTGGAAAATGTGATTTGCCTTTTAGGAAGCCACGCTGTTAATCCCACCTGCTCTCTCGGTGTGTCTTTTTTGAGGGGCCCACATTGACTGTTACAGTCACAGAATACGTCTAATAGCATAATCTCAGGTTCTGCTCATATAGACCACTTATATTCCTGACCAGGGAATCGCAGTGGGAAAGAATAAAAAACACATCCCCATGTAAACAGCAAGCTCTCATTTCTCTAACAGTAAAAAGAAGGGAAGAACATTTTAAGTGAGTAGGGCCTGAAGGATCCACCAGGCTTCGGATGGTTTGATTGTATAGTCAGGGTCTCCCTTTTAAGTGCTTAAACCTCTATAAATGTTTGCCATCAAAGTCTTCAGCCAAGATGAATTAAATGGAATGAAAGGCTGTGTAGGTATCACCTTTCTAATATAGCTGTCACATCCGGGTTGGGATTTCATGTGTACAGAGAGACCTGGGAAGGAATCTTCGATTAATTTTTTTTTTTTTTTTTTTTTGTCTTGCAGAGTAATTCCCTCTTGGTCCCAGACAGTCTAAGGGGCACAGATAAACGCAGAAATGGGCCTGAATTTTCCAATGACATCAAAAAAAGAAAGGTGGATGATAAGGACTCCAGCCACTATGTAAGTAAATAAAGAACTTGAAACAGTATTTGTTTGCTCCCTTCTAAGTGAAACATACAAGGGCAGTCTAAGATCTTAGTGATAATGTCAGATCCTTTAAATTTCTAATATTCCATAGAGGATAGATTCTTACATTAGAAGGTACTGTTTCCCTCTAGGTCTGTAAATTATGCTCTCCCAGGCTCGCTATTACATTTTAGGCTTTCTGCCTAAGTTCCTCCTAAGAGGGGATATAGGCATGCAGGGCCGCCTTTGTGGACTTGAAGCCTGTGTGTTTGCATAGGGCCCTGCTCTTAAAGGGACCTTGCCCTTGGTTTAAAGCTCTGCTCTCACCATCTTCAAATTCTCAAGTTTTGAACGAGGGGCCTGCATCTTCATTCTGTCCTGGGCCCCACCTGTTCGAACAGGCAGTCTGTCTCGCTAAAACAATCTGGGGAAGAATTTTAGTGTCACAGAATACCTTTTGGGATGCTGTTCTGTCGACGTATTCAGGCTCGTCTTGGGTCTTGAGGCAGAGTTCATCCTCCTCAACAGCAAGCAGTTTAGCGATACGAGTTCATTGGTACAAATGGAGGGAACGCTGGAGACCTCTAAGTCGGACCCTGCAGACCGAGAACAGAGGCCCGTGGAGGGAGGGCTCTTGACTCAGCTCTAGCTGGAACTACATTCACAAGGAGAGCAAACCAGGCCAAACGGCAATGGGCTCGGGTCTGAGGGTCATAAACATTGCAGCCGATAGATGACTTGGAGTTTTCTTGTGTGTCCCCGAGTGTGTCTATTTCAAGATGGACACATTATCTCGGGAACAGGGTGAGAGCAGAATGCTGCATTAGGCCACTTCCTGTTGCTCGTGGAAGAAGTGTCCAGCCCTGGCTGGCATGCGGGCCATATGGGGGTTTACACGCTAGGCCTCTCTGCCTCCTCCTGGCTGGCTCAACCCAGTAGCCAACAGTGGGTCACATTTCCTGAGCAACAGCTTGTTGGTGGCAGGTACCTGTGTGCTTTACATGGATTGTTTCATTGGACTCTTAACTCTGTGAGTTCAGTGCCCCGACCTCCGTTGTAGATTAAGGAATTGAGGCACAGAGCTTGTAAGCGATTTGCCCAGGGTCAGAGTTAGTGACAGAGCCTGGAGGCCGTCCAACTCTAGAATGTGTGGTCTTCATCACTGTGCTGAGATTCCCAAGCTGAGGGTCTAGGAATGGATATTTTGCCAGAGGTCCTTGTATTGGTCCACACTCTGCGCTATGATAACATTGTCAGGACATGACATGCAGAAATTTGGAGGTTGCCGAGAACACAGTTTTGAGTGGTGCATGAGGTTTGCGTAGATATTTAGTAGCGAGTGATCTAGAATCCTTAGATATGCATATACTCTTTTATAGCCTGCTTGCATTAGGTATGTCCAGTTGTATGGGTAGTTGAGGGTGATGTATTGACGTGATGTTGGCGAGTCTGGGGCAAAGGCCTCTGACCTGAGCTCTTTGATGACCAGTGTATAGTGTACTGTGAAGGCTTACGTTGGCAGAAGCATCCAGTGCAAAGCTAAGACTGAAATTACAGACTCCTTAAGGACTCACTTCACATTCTCATAATAGTAAATGAGCTGTTTGCTACTTTTTGCCAGTTGGTACACTATGTGAACCATTTTTATAAGTTTTTTTCTAGAAGGGAAAAACCTTTTGGCTTCTATTTTTTCATTGCCACCATTGTTGGGTTCTTAACACCTGAAAAATATTTGTGCTTTTCTGAGGTCTTTTACTGAGAGAGAAAGCAAATTTTCTTTAGTATTAATTTTTTCTTTTATTGCATAAAAATATTTCTTTCAGTATCTTTCAGGCTTCCTCATTGGTTATAATTTTACATTGTTGTAGTGAATGGCATGGTGCTTTAACGACGACAATTAAAGTAAATCTAGTAACACACTGTTGAAGAAAGTAAATTGGGTCTTCCACATG
Source organism: Paguma larvata (assembly GCA_030068075.1). Classification (NCBI taxonomy): domain Eukaryota; kingdom Metazoa; phylum Chordata; class Mammalia; order Carnivora; family Viverridae; genus Paguma; species Paguma larvata. The sequence continues at coordinate 69,070,911 of CM057832.1, forward strand.
TAATATTCTAGGTACCGTTAGAAAAAAACATTTAAGGGGCGCCTGGGTGGCTCAGTCTGTTAAATGGCCTACTTAGGCTCAGGTCATGATCTCCTGGTTCGTGAGTTCAAGCCCCACATCGGGCTCTGTGCTGACAGCTCAGAGCCTGGAGCCTGCTTCAGTTTCTGTGTTTCCCTCTCTCTCTACCCATCCCCAGCTCACACTCTTTCTCTCTCTCTCTCTAAAAATAAATAAACATTTAAAAAAAAGAAAAACATTTAAAAGATAAGAATTTAAAGTCAAGGATAACTTTCTAGCTGGATATGGAGGCCCCACAGAAAACCAACATGGCTAACGTTTGCCTTTGTACTTATTAGTACAAATTGTCAAATTTGTGTATTTGGAATTGACAGTGACACCAGTAAAAGGATTGTTTAGATCATAAATTAGTCACCTGCTACTTTTCGAGAGCCGGGACTCGTTGCAACATCATCCTTCTTTCACTGTATTGTACTAAAAGACACAAAGCCTCTTGGCTAAGAAAGTAGACTTTTTCAGTCTGCCCTAAACTCGATGTAGGAGTAATAACATAGCTAAATTGAATAGCCTTTCTGAAGCTTTTTCAAACTTAGCGCAGCCTTGCAGTTTCCTTATTAGCAAATTTTACAGCTTTATGAAGAGAGAATAAAAGATGCTAATGCCCTCCAGGTTTTGCCATCCTGTGTTTCTTCCATCTCTCCAAAAATACTCCAAGCTGATTGCCAACAAGGTTTATTCTTAACATGAGGTTAGATGTCGGTACATTATTCTAGTCAAGTAGATAGCTTTGTTGTTTTTAGTTTTTTGCTTTTTTTTTTTCAGTAATTAGTAACCCAGTGGGAATGTGGTTTAAGTTTGTTTTTGTAATTACAAATTGTTTATGAACACGGAATTTGTTGGCTGTCTTCAAGAATGATACACAAAGCAATGACATGACATTGTGTTCTTAATTTGACATCCAGTGGGCAAGAGTCCTCTTATAAGCATATGGCAGGTTTTAGATCATAAGAGATTCAGCTGTTACAAATATTTATTGAGCTTTTATTATGCACCCAGTGTTTGGAACTTGCCCTCACCAGTTTGATCTATGGCAGATATGCTACTGCACCAGTTCGTGCCCGGGGCTTTGTGTAGCCCCAGGTCAGATAAGAAGGGGGGAGGGGGCATTAATGGCAAGGGGCTGGCAATCTGGAAGGGAACCTGTAGGCATGTCCTGGGCCATTCTTTAGTCTGTGTGCTACCAAGAACTATGGAAATCTAACTGGGCCTCCAACCCTTTAATAAGTGGCATTAAAATTCTTTTTCCAGGACAGCGACGGTGACAAAAGCGATGACAACTTAGTTGTGGATGTGTCTAACGAGGTAATCGTTCATTTTCTCAAACTTTATGTTCAGAGTGACTTTTGAGAAACAGGACAGTGGAGCCATGGTGTTGTGGTTTCTCACGACTTTACACGTTGAAAACTTAGCACTGTTCACAGACGGAGCACTAGTGGTTTGTCTGATGAGAACTTTTGTGTCCTTTAAAAAAAAAAATCTGTTTTCCCAGTCATTTTGGATTTGTATGCTGGCTATCTGGTGCTCCTTTCCTTCCTGCCCCCTCTGGGCAAGGTATTTTATGAGCGTGAGGGGAGGATATGATCGTTCCGAAATGTGTTTTCCTCTGTGTTGTCTTCATGGGTGTGTTTGCAAATGCCATCCTGGTCATGATAACATCACCCCCACCCCAAGTCACCCAGATCTAAAGGCCTTCGAGCTTCCTTCTTTAATTTGGAGAATTGGTGTGGAAATAGAGTCTGTAAAGGGCAAGGTCCATCTGTTATAAGTTAAATGACGAGAACTTTGCTTATGCTTGTTGAGGACCCGTCTTCTCCGAGAGCAAGCCCTGCCCATTCACCCAGGGAAAACGGCATCGACAAAAACCGTCTGCTGAAGAAAGATGCTTCCAGCAGCCCCGCGTCCACGGCCTCCTCGGGAAGCTCCACTTCTTTGAAATCCAAAGAAATGAGCTTGGTAGGTCGTAAGAGCCATCACTTGCCTATTTAGTAGTTTATTTTTCTTTGTGGTTCAGAGGACCCTTAAGTATTTGAAATGTGGGGCTTTTTTTTTTTTTTTACTGAGTGAGAATTATGTTTTTAAGTGTTTGAAAGTGAGACTCCTCCTTCTGCTTTGTCCCACACGGTGTTTCCTTTCTCCCTCTCAGTAGTGTCTTTGGGGCCGTGGTTAGAGAGCTTACGTGTCCGTTGCCCTTTTACTGGGCAACCTCATAGGTCCTGAGAAATCCTCATTTTCTTAAGCTGTCCATTTTACCTTATTTTAGACTGACCCATTGTGTCAGGGCGTGTTGGAATTGGGTTGGGCCCTCAAAGGGCCCCGGGCCTGGGGAAGCCCGGAACTGGTACGGGGAGGGCGGAGCCTTGGAGCCTGTTCATGCTTTTGGCCATTCAACAAATACTGTGGAGTCTGTCATCTCTTAACTCACAAAAAACGGAGCCACAACAACCCTGCGTTCGATTCTCACACAGTCTTCCTAGGCATTATCCCATTTCACCGATGGGGAGGAAAGCCTGAGGAACTTGCCAAGTTTACACAGCCTGTCAGATCCAAGACCGGTGAGAGCTGGGGTCTCTCCCCAGCCCATGCATGCTCTTTGCTACCCATAGTGCTCTCCAGACTTGGTTTTTAAGAATGAAAGGTTGAGATGACGAGGATGATGGCCTGTCGTCCCGTTACTGACTCCCGAAGGCCTCTGCGCTGGCTGTGTAGGCAAGTGGGTGGCCGTGCGCAACTCCACGCACGTCTCTCAGACTGATAAACTCCTTCTCGGACTTTTACCGTTGAGGTGCCGGTTTGCTTCTCATCATTCGTCTCAATCCCACTGCCGCTAAAAGGCAAGATTAGAAAATAGGAATCCTCCCTCTGACATTCTTGGTGACCAGGCCATTTGTTTCTGAGTGACTGGGGATTTTTCTCTGGGTGGTCATCATTCTAACTTGGCCCAGTTCCCACGTCCACACGCCCGATGGAAAAATACTTTTTAAAATAAAATCTGCGGAGGAAGAAGTGTGATCATGTTCTGTGTCTGTAGCTAGAGTTTTAATTCTGGCAGGAAGAGGAAAGGTCAACATTTCTCGCTCACAAGTTAATGCTGTCAACATTGTGTGGATTTATGAAAATTGGCTGAGGCAGTAGCTAGAAGGTGCCCAGTGTCCCAGCTGCTGTTGTGATAAATTGTGTAATATGGCTTGGATTAAAAATAATACTCATTTAATTTGTTTAATGATACCAGCATGAAAAAGCCAGCACGCCTGTTCTGAAATCCAGCACGCCGACGCCTCGGAGCGACATGCCAACGCCGGGCACCAGCGCCACTCCAGGGCTCCGTCCAGGCCTCGGCAAGCCTCCAGCCATGGACCCCCTCGTTAACCAAGCGGGTAGAGCATCGCCTCTTGTGCTTTGTTTCGTTTTTTCCCTTTCCCGGCTCGGGTCCTTGTCTGTGTGCTCCCGACGCCATTTCCCCATGACTATGAAATGCACTTACTGCCTGGCCGCCTCCTTCCTATCCCTGAAAAGCCATGATAAGAAACAGATGTTTGTCCTGAGAGGTTCAGCAGCTGCACCCTGTTCGGTCTCCGACTGTTTACATTTGGCTTTTTTTAAAAAAAATTTATTTCCAGATAATCCAGATCCTAGGGACTTCGATAAAGTTTCCGATAATCATTCCACATGTAAGCTCCTTCCCGAACTGTCACTGTGTGCCAGAGTTCCCTAATTCTGACTGAAACGGCCCGCCTGAGTGTGTTTCCTGCTCATGTTACTTGGCGGGCTTTCGGCCGGTTCATCTCTCAGGAATCACTGATCTCTCCGGCAGTAGAAATTGGGAGGGTTTCAGTGAGAGTCTAGCCTGTGAATAAATTGGTAACTTTTGGCTTTATCTTCCTTAACTTTATCTACCTTGGGCCCAGAGGAAAATAGACCCCGGGATATTCCTCCTGAACCCATGCTTCGGCTTAGTCAACCCAGGGTCAGGTTTTCCTTTGGAAATGGTACCGGGAAGTGGAAAGTTTGAACTGAAGGAGAAATCTTGGATTTCATCCAAACTTGTCTTTTGAGATTAAGTCAGGTGAACAGGTAGTGTCTGGGCCTTGGTTTGCCTTCTGTGAATTGGGTATAATACTGCTGCTTCCTTTTAATTCCCTGGTTTCTCAGTGGTGCCAAGGTTATACCAAGAAGGAAGTGTGGGGGCAGGACAGACCCCTGCTTTCCCCGGGGTCTCAGTGGTGCCAAGGTTATACCAAGAAGGAAGTGTGGGGGCAGGACAGACCCCTGCTTTCCCCGGGGTCTGTTTTTCCCTGGAGATGACTTCAGCGAATTGGTGGTGATCAAACCCCCCACATCCAAGCTTTCCCGGCTTGTCCACGCCCCTCGTGAACGGTGCTGGAAGGGACCCCGGAGCTGACGGTCAGGCTGGACCGCAGCGGCCGGCCGAGTCACGTCACGCGCGGCTTGTGCTTCCTTGCAGCGGCCGGCCTGAGGACGCCGCTGGCGGTGCCCGGCCCGTACCCCGCCCCGTTCGGGATGGTGCCCCACGCCGGCATGAACGGCGAGCTGACCAGCCCCGGCGCCGCCTACGCCAGCCTGCACAACATGTCCCCGCAGATGAGCGCGGCCGCCGCCGCCGCCGCCGTGGTGGCCTACGGGCGCTCCCCGATGGTAGGTGTCCCAGCCCACGCCTGCAGAACAGAGCCCCAGTCTCCCCGCGCCCGCTGCCCTCAGCATGTCGCCGCATGACGTTAGGGTCCAGCGCTTCTTGAGTCACTGTTTTTGTGGATGAAACAAAGCCGTGTTCAGGAGCTACTTCCACGGCTCTGGGGACATCAGGTTTCCTCCCCCAAAGTAGATTTTTTTTTTTTTTTTTTTTTGGAAAGCGATGGAATGACTCAAATAGCTTACAGAAGACTTTTCATGCGTTTTCTTGAATTTTTTTTTTCCTCTTTAATTATTAGGAAAATATTTGAGAAGCTGTAACTTTTTCTTTCCGTGCCTTTATTCCTCGTTAAACCCAACAGTGTGGCTCAGGTGTAAGCAGTGGCCTCTCAGAGCAACAGGGAGAAAACAGGGATGACTGAAGCCTCCAGGCACACTGCCCACCTTCTTCTTGCCCTGCCTTTTGTCACTATGCAAACCGCCTCCTTTTTGACCGGGAAGATACAAAACTGCATGCAAAGGGTGAAATCAACTGTAACCCTTGACTGCATCAGGGAAAGGGAATCGATTATAACCTGTAGCAAATAGAAGTCCCTATGTGTTCTCTGGACTGGAAGATGTTGTGTTCATATTTCTCCTCTCTTCAGATAACGTTACCTCCAGTAGTTGGGGCTGAGAGTCAAGTTTGTGTTTTCTCTTATGTTGCACTCGTAGGAAAGGCTGTGCAGTAGAGGGCAAGATAATTGAAAGCAAAATGGGCAGCCGAGGGACTACGTGTCTTCGTTAGGGCACACAAACTAGGGAATCTATGAATGTTTAAGCAGTAACTGTGAAACTGGGGGAGCTGTTTTGTCCCCTTGGGACATTTGGGAAGATGTGGAGACACTTTTTATTATCAGAAGTGAGGAATGCTACATAGAGTGTAGAAGCCAGGGGTGCTGCTAAGCGACCTGCCATGCCCAGGACAGCTCCAAACAACTGTCTGGCCCAAAACATTGATAGTGCCAAGGTCAAGGAGTCCTGACTCGGGCAACATACTGCTCTCTGCACTTGTTTGGGCAAGACAGGACATCCTAAGTCCACAGGAAGTATTTACTGTGGGAAGTTGGTTCTCCATGTACAAGTAGACCATTCTCCAGTCCACCTCCCCCAAAAGAAGTGTGACTTATCATTTAGAGGTGCTTGTATTACTTCTTGCATTATAATTTTTCTTTTGAAAAATGTTAACACATATTACTGTTCCTGTTTATGTTGCTTTGGAGATCTAGGAGTTTCTAGTGAAAAGTCTTTATAGATATTCGCAAAGTGCCTACGCTCCATAAACTGAGTCTTCAATGCCTTATTTTGTTTCCAGGTTGGGTTTGATCCTCCCCCTCACATGAGAGTACCTACAATCCCTCCCAACCTGGCAGGAATCCCTGGGGGGAAACCGTAAGTACCTCTAACTCTTCAGTTTTGTTTTAAAGGCAATTACTTAGTCATGGGTATTAGCAGACTAGAATTCCAAAGGGAGCACAGGCTTGGACGTTTCCAAGGAGATTTCTAGTGTCTTTTCCTGAGGAGTGTTAACACTTTCTATAAATAGGCACCTTGTAGGTGTCATGCCTCTGTCTTCTCACTATGGGTGATCTCATGCATTTAGTTATTTCTGGAGAGAAGCTGTTGTAGAGGGGGACCAGGAGGGAGGCAAGAACCGGGGGTGGTTGACCCTCTTGGCTTGACCCTTCTTCAGAAAGCCGTTCTGCTTTGCCTTTGGTCAGAGGGTAGCTGCTGGAGGTTTTCAACAGGACTGTGTTGTGAGCAGTAAGCTGTCACAAACTCTTGAAATCTGAGAAACTTGAAACGTGTTGTCTTTTTACCCAGCTCAGCACTACCTTTTTGTCATTTTGGTGGAAACGAGTTGTGCAAAGGGTAGTCGTGGCATCTGGGCATCTGTTGTTGGAACTCTCCGCCCGCCCACTAAAGTTTGCTACGAACTTTGCTCTCAGAGGTCCAGAGCTACAAAACGCAGAATCACTTTGGCAGAAAACGAGAAAGATAAATTAAAGGGGCAAAAGAGCATTCAGAATTTGAAAAACCCTGTTGGTTATTCTTCTAGGGTCACTTAAAATCACTTGCTTCCATATGTTAGTAATTAGAAATGTGATTCTGAAGAATTCCGAACGTCCTCAATTTTTGTACAAAGCAGAATTAAAATACAGGGACCTGTCAAGAGTCAGACATTTAATTGACTGAGCCACCCAGGGGTCCCCAGTTTATTTTCCTTATACTCTCTACTTTTGTGTGGTTGCTTTTAGCTTTTATTTATAAAACAGCAGACGCTGTGTATTGCCTATCACATGATTTTGAGTGGTCCATTCAACTACCTGGTCATCTTTGTGTGATTTTGATTGGAGTCTTTCTTTAAATTAGCCAGCAGCATGAGGAAAAACGGAATTCCTTACTCCATCACCTGCTTTTTGGAAGGCAGATTCCCATGGCTCTACTTTACATCCATTGTCATGTCTATTTCATGGTAATTTGATTCATGACGAGATGAGAGTTTTGTCTACAGTAGGAACTGGTAGAGACGATAGGAATTTACAGTGACATCTAGGCCCAGCGGAGAGCAGGACTGGGTGGGGGGCGGTGAGACAGTTGCAAATGCTTTCTTACGTGTTAGATCTCTTCTGATTGAATAACCATGAACTGCTGTGTTGTATAGTTTCTTGGGTATGCTCCTCCGTATCCAGTCTGAGATGCCCCAGGACACTTAATGGGTATTTATCTGGGGTCTCTGGCAGTGTGGCTGTTGTGTGTCCTACAAACTGGTGAGTGGATAAAGGGCAAATGAGTAAAGTGAATAAGAGGCAATAATTAATAGTAACCGATGAATCTTCAGGGGAATGATACACAAGTAATGCCAAGTTCAACTGACATTGTGGAAAGCCAGTTTCAAGAGTTGGAGGTGTGGGGGTATATCTGGCTGCCAAGACCCCACCCTGAATGGGATATGTGAGGCAGATGGGGTGGGGTGGCAAGAGCTATGAGCTATCGTGATGGTCTTGGAGGTTGGCGTGCAGAGGACTGTTAACTCAGACCTAACTAGCTCCTTACAGTTGTGTGTGTGTGTGTGTGTGTGTGTGTGTGTGTGTGTGTGTTCATAATGCAGTTAGACACCAAGTTTAAACCTTCTGTGAATGATAGTCCTGGTGTTATTTTAGAGCCAAAATATTCATGTCCTTGACTTGTGAGCACCGTGGATTTCTTTGTGTTCACAGCTCCATTATAGGATATGACATGTTCAGGGACAATGACAGTGGACGCAGCAGCAAAGTTGTGAGAGTCACATTTGAGGGCCAGTCTCTGGATCAGAGTGGTCACTGCTCTCCAAAACAGTGAATATATATTTTTTAGGATTTTCTCTTAAGTTTGAGGGGAGTCATATTATGTGGGGACGATCAAGTAAATATCCCTATGATATTTATAGGGAAAAATGGGAGTTCACCATTGTCTTTGGGATCTGGGCTATACATCTTACTCCCCTTGTTTCAACCTGTTAATTAGTATGAGAGGACTTCCTGTCTTCATTGTTGAGTAAAGGAATACTCCTTGAGGCAGTGCCTCTCAAAGCTTCTATGATGACCAGTTTTTTCCCAGCATGACCGAGATAGATACTCTTGTAACAGATAAATACAGATGAATAGGGGAAGATAGATAGAAAATACAAGCCCCAGGTTCTTATTACAAGAGTCAGCTGTCATAAACTGACTCTGTCAAGCTGCTGTAGAAACGTTTTCAACACTTACTCTCCATGAGTGAGCCGATGTCAGTGCAGAGAGTAGCAAATGGTGGCAGACCACATTTTGAGTAGCTTTGGTGTGAGGCGCTTAAGAGAAATGGTGAAAAACCAGCATGGCTAAGGCGAAGGTGAACAAGGTGTGGAAAAAGTTTGCAGTTTTCACCCTCTGAGAAATACCAATTGAAGTAATATTCGGGTAGGGTGATCGATGGCTCTTCATGGACATTTGAGCAAGAGCCGCGTGTCAGGCTCTGTGCTAGATGCTGGGGAGGCTCTAGAAAAGAGTGTGTTCACCTTCCCCTGCCTTTGAGGGCCTACTGATGTGAAAATACTAAAGGGACAAATACTGTGGTTACATTTGCGAGAGGTGCTATGAAAGCAGAGCAGTGTAAAGAGCGACCACAGTTAGGACGGGAAGGGCTTCTTTGGGGTGAGGGGGATACATGGAAAGCCAAGGCATGTATGTGCAGGAGGAACAAGCCCACAGGGCAGAGGAGGCAGAAAAGGTGGGCCATGTAGGTAGAGAGGACAACCTGTGACCTGTTCCCAGCACAGAGAGCTTGAGGGACTCACGTGCAAACGCGTGGGTGCCTCCTGAGAGTGAGCAGTACAGCCAGAAGAGTTCAGCTGGGGCCGGAAGGACGTTGAAAGTGCCTCTAGTGTAAATGTCTACTCGTGGTTCAAGTCTCCTATGATAGCCTCACAGGTGGCTGTGCGCCTCCAACCGAGCCTGTCTAGTGACGGGACTTCCAGGTACTTGGAGGAAGCCATTTTCCCTGGCTGTGTGAAAATTGCTCCAGCCCTGGAGCTGAGATCTGCCGCCTTGGAACCTTTATCCGTCAATTCTGGTTCTTTTCTACCCCTCAGGACCACACAGTGCATCACTAGTCCATCATCCCCATGACAGCCCTTCAGATATTTGGAGACCACCGTCTTGCCATGAGGTTTCTCTTCTGGCTGAATATGTCCATTGCTTCAGCCCTATCTTGTGGGATGTGATTTCAGGTTCCGACACCATCTGCTCACTACAATCTAACAGTCACCGCCCTCTTGTCCTCTCTTTCATTAATTTCATTGAGACTTGTTACATAGGCATAGGGGACCCTACTGGAAGCTCACAGCTTAGTGATGGAGAGACTACATTAATCAAATAATCACAAAAATAAATGCATAATTGTAATTGAGAGAAGAGCTATGACCGCAAAGAACATTATCCCATGAAAGCATGTGACAGGCTGATCCTTTCTGAGAGGCTGAAGGAAGAAGTGTTCTGAGCTACTTTAACTCCATAGGGGCTGGACATAAACCTCTAGGCTGAGGAACCACTATATGCAAAGGTCCTGTGGCTTACTTTCATTTTTTTTTAAATCAAAGTGGAATAGAGCAAGGTAGGTGGCTTGTGTTGCCACTATTCTGTACTTGTTGGTGTCAAAGCGATGTGAGATCTCAGCAGCGTTTCCCAGGCAACCCAGTCATTTTCCCTGTCTCCCTCACACCCATACCAGTCTCTCCTAACTTCTCTTTGTTAAAGGCATCTTCCCCATTCTCTCTGACATCCGGGGCAAACTTTAGCCTGTAATTCTTCCTTTTTTAAGTTAATGTTATTAATTGTTAAAATCCTCACTAATTTCCTACTCACTTTTGTCAGTAAGATCCTAGGTAAATATTCTTATTTTTTAAAATGTTTATTTATTTATTTATGTTGAGAGAGAGAGAAAGAGGGCGAGAGAGAGTGAGCACAGGTAGGGAAGGGGCAGAGAGAGAGGGAGAGAGAGAGTCCTAAGCAGATTCCATGCTCAGCAAAGAGCCTAATGTGGGGCTTGATCCCACGACCTTGGGATCACGACCTGACTTGAAACCAAGAGTTGGACATTTAACCAACTGAGCCACCTAGTCACCCCAAGTTTCCCCTTTTGAAAGTGCTTACCTGATTAGGTCCTTTCTTGCTTCAGAGATCTTTAGGAGTTGCGCATAAACTCGTGATGGGGGGCATTCACGGTCCCTTTGGTACCGTTACCCCCACCTGCTTTTCTAGCCTCATGTCATGTGTTTTTTGTATCTTGTACTTGGGCTGAAAGAGAGAATGAACGTTCCATTCCCTGAAAGCCTTTCCTCTTTCTACCTGGAGCAGTGTCCTTTCTCACCAGTCTTCCCTCTTTCTGTGGGAATACTTCCTGTCCTTCAAAGGCCACTTCTGTTGCAGCCATCTTAACGCAAAGCCTTTGCTGATGCCTTGTCAAATGTGAGCCCTCTCCGGGAGTCCCTTATAACATCTTGTGACACTTTGCACACTGTGGCCTTGAGTTATTGTCATGTGTGCATGTCAGATTTCTACCTGCTTCTTCTCTACTAGATTTGAAGCTTCTGAAGTCCCTCTGTCCCTTTGAGCTCAGATACCCAGTAAACACATATTTGGTGCATTGAGTAGGTGGGAGATGAGTCCAGGATTGTGTAAGACTCCGTGATTCATCCTTTCCAAAGGAGATTCACATTTTGTGTTTTAGAGTTCAGCACTGCTGATTTATAAGCGGTAACCCTGACAGTGTTTCCAAACCCTGGAGGTGAGATTTAATTGGTCTTATTTGGTCAGCTTAATGTGAACTCACTTTTAGTTTTAGGAAATGTGTTCTCCTGAACTTTGTGGAGATTCCTGGTAAGAAAGATTCCGAAGTTTAGTTAGGTCAACGTCTCATTGTAGTGTTTCCCACTGCACTACCCACAAGACGTCATTTTGGCCCTGATGTACTGGCTTCCTCCCCATAAATACTTGGGGCCTGGGCTCTACCTGTCTCATGTAGTAGCACCTAGAGGTCAGTAATAACTCAGACTAATAATAGTTTGGCTTAAGATTCCAGCTTAGTTCCAAGTTCCTTCACCCTGTGTTTTCATGCTAGACATGTAATTGAGAAATCTTACACCCACTCGTTTAGTGTTTAAATAAACCTTTAAAGTACCTTTTTGGAGTTGGAGCCTAAAGAGAAAAGAAAATCTTAACTACATATGGGGTAAAATTGCCTCTTAGGAAAACATGTTTTTGCAGCAGTGAATAGAGGCCATCCCGGCTTCTAGCCAAGGAGACATTTCCTCGTTCAGTTCCCCCCTCCCTCCCCAACCCCATTTTCCATTCCTGATCTTGCTTCTGGTTCCTCTGTTGACCACGTCTAGAAGTCTAGAATCCACAGCTGGCATGTTTCGTGGATTTGAAAATTAATTCAGCCCTCTTTTTACTTGTTATAATATTTGGATGTTTTTTTGTCTATTAAACGCTAAAAGTAACATGCCTATTTTGTGCCTTATTATCACCATTTGGGTTTTGGTTGATTTTATTTATTTATTTTTTAAAGTTTATTTATTTATTTGGAGAAAGAGAGAGCACGGAAGCATGCGTAAGCAGGGGAGAGGTAGAAAGAGAGAATTCCAAGCAGGCTCTGCACTGTCAGTGAGGAGCCTGCCATGGGGCTCGAGCGATCTCATGAACTTGACCTGAGCCGAAATCAAGAGTTGGACACTTAACTGACTGAGTCACCCAGACACCCCATTTGGGTTTTGGTTTCATTTCTATTTTGCTACTCTTTGCTCTTCTGTGAATGTGTAGTTAATTTCTTGAGATTATATTGAAATGTGAGGCCCTTTCTTTTAACGTGTTATGTTTAGCTGCTAGACAGTTGTCCTCCCTGCATGTCTCTCCCTTCTCCTCAGAAATGCCTTTCAGTTTATCAGCTAGAAGTGTAGTTTATTTCTTGCTCAGATAATGCTCCTTTGCCCTGAGTAGTTGATTCCTTTGCTAGACTTTTCAAATTGAGCTTAGAAATGGCTGTATTTTAAACTTCCCTTTGTCTTATTTTTCATCCAGGAATCTCTCGGTTTCAGTCTTTGCCCTGCATGGGAGCCTTTTACACATTTACACGTATTGAAACACTTAGTTGGTGGAGGAAGTAGGGCCTAGAATTCAGAATCATGAATGCCAACTTCGCTAGAGAACCTCCTAGTTTATCAACTAGCCAGTCTCCTGTTTTCTCTGTCTAGTAATTTTCCTTATCTTGTCCATTTTAAAGAAGTTCTGCATTTGCCATTCAAGAAAAGAGAACAGTCGTGCATTAAATAAGGAAACAGACAAAAAAGTCTCCCATCTTACTGCTTTAAGTTCTCACCTTGTAATTTGATTGTTAGCAAAGCCCTCCATTCATGTAGAAGTGCTGTCTTCTGAATAGGGTACGAATTGCACCCTGATCTGCATATTTGCTCTTTGGGAGGAGGCTGGGATGCCATCCTGGAAAAATTCTGCATTTTAGAGGTGTTATGGGTTAGATATGCAGACCCTAAGAAAAGTTAAAGGTAACCCTTGTTATATTGGCAGTGAAGGAGATTTTAGCATAAATAGATGAATCATATTCCCAAGGACCTATTTTCTTTCCCTGAATCTTAGAATAAGATGGCTCTGATTTCCTTATGACCTCCCATCACAGTCCCCCAGTCACCACCTTCATTACACTCATTCTCGAGGCTAAGAGTATCCTCCACCATCATAAATTACATTATTCTCATCTACCTTAGAATGACCCAGATGCTGCAGCCCTCAAAGCCTCCGGTGCCAGGACTCTCTAATGAAATTGCACTGATGACACTGACATGAAGGTCTCTTTTGTGTAAGTTACGTGTCTCTATCCTGATGGGCATGTGTTCTCCCTCTTCAGGGGAGAATGTCCAAGGTAGTGCCAGTGTGAAGCTAGGTTGAAGATTAAAAGCTCACTTTTGTGGCAGGCCTGCCCCGGGTGCCCTGGACTTGAATCTTGGCTTTTCCATTTACTTTTTATTTATTTATTTTGAGAGAGCGAGCGTGAGAGAGCACGTAAACAAGCAGGGGAGGGGCAGAGAGAGAGGGAGGGAGAGAGAATCCCAAGGAGGCTCTACTCTGTCAGTAGAGAGCCCGACTCGGGGTTGGAACCCACGGACTATAAGATCATGACCTGAGCTGAAACCAAGTGTTGGACTCTCAACCGACCGAGCCACCCGGGCACCCCTGCTTTAAGGTACGCTTTGCAGTGACCAGACACAGGATTGCGCTGTTTCACACATGACCTATGGCAGCTTCTACCGCGGCTTGCTTTGGAAAGGTCCAGCATCTACTGGGCTCTGCTGACTTGGGGAAGGGCATGAATTTCACTCCATTACTATAGTTGCTTTCATTGTTCTTTGTTTTGGTCCAGATTAGCTCCCTGGAGGCCACTTTTCCCCTCCCTGGGAATGTTGGTACCATCTCTCACTGACATTTGGTACAAATACTGGAAAATTCTTGGGGAAGGTTGGCTGGCATGACCCAAATGGTTAGAAGACCTCCACTTTCTTGTAACTTCCTCTCCTTGCCAGAGCGACCTCTTGTGCCTAAGTTTAATAAGCGATTAGGGTAGTGGTAAATGACCTGGGGCATTGAGATTCATGGACTGAGTGGCCGCTGTATGCTAGCTGGCGACGTCCGCCCACCTGTCCCTAAAGAACTCTGCAGCGAGAAAAACAATGAATGGGAAGTGTCAACACGGGCAGTGATCCACAGTCTGATGCGGGCCGTAGTCGAGATTCATAGGAAGAGCTAGGACCCTGGAAAAGTATCCTCTTGCCTAGAGAGATGTGGCCAACCAAGGAGGAGAGAGAGCAAGTGACTGCACTTAGGAGGGAGGCGGTGCTATCCGAGGCAGGAGGGAACAGTTTGGGCACCACTCAGAGATGTGACGGCATGCGGTATTTTAGGGGACTGCCCCATCATCTCATGTGACAGGGAATTCAGGATACAGGACGATCACATGAACTGAGGCCCAGTGACACTACACTGTGAAGGGCCTGGTGAGCCCTGAAGAGCACGTGGGGTTTTTTGACAGGATTGGGTTTTTGATGCCTGTTAATACAGCAAGAGAGTCCCCGCTGAGCGCCACGTCGGCAGGCAGCAAGGTCTTGGCCACAGCCATTATCTCCGGGGTCCGTGGTTCTCCATCACTGTTTACTGGGTCCTGCTGCTGCCGCTCCTATTTCCAGCAAACCAACAACTCCGTAAACACCTGTTTAACTTTGGCCTCAGAACACAGCATAGTTTTATTAGCAGGAGTCCATCTGCTAGGAACAAACAACCGGCTTCTCCAAAACGCAGTCTTGTTTTCCAGCTTGCCACCCCCTGTGAGGATTCCCAGCGGGGACTCTTGAGTGTGAGTCCCTGCACCTCTGCTGCGTGCCCAATAAAGGAAGAGTCGTCGGCTCCGGAAGAGTTTTATTTCATTCAGTTTTTACATCTGTGCTGTCCAGGGGGCTTTATGCTTTTCAGTTCTCCCAACTAGGTTGCAGGATCGGTTCTTCTTCAGAAGGTGTTTGTTCAGAAAGCTGGGTTGAGGGGAGGTGTTTAGTTCTGTGAGACTTTCTTGGGTGCAAGTGGTGGCCCCAGCAGTGTGGCCCCTAACGAGGGCACCAGGGACTTATTCATTCCACCTCACAGTTTGCCACGATCCTAGCTAAACATTCTCCTCTCCTCTTTGCCAGATACTGTCTTCCCCGTTCTTGCCCTTGGGGATTATGGATTTCCTGATTTTGTTTGCCTAGTGTGCTTTGCCGACTCCCACCCCGCACCTTCCTCCCTTTCTGCATTCCTGGCCCTTACACTTGTCCACTGGTTGATAAAAGAGCCCTTGATGGGGCATACCCTCACTTTCATGTTTTTAAGTCACAGGTGTTTAATACCGATGCTTTCGTTTTCTGAAGGGCCCTGCAGGTGTGGAGTGTGGCGTTCAATGTTTTAAGGTTTTTTAGGTCCTTTCATCCTTATGGCAACCCTTGCAACCCTTCTGATTTGTTAATTATCTCTATCTTGTGGATCAGGAATGGACACATAATAGGCTGCAGGTAGTTAGGCCAGTAAGGACGACCAGTTAGTGAGGTCAGTGAGCCAGGCATTTCCTATACTTTTAACACTAGAGTCCAGGCTCTCGGCTTGGCTTGACTTTTAACACTAGAGTCCAGGCTCTCGACTTGGCTCTTGACTCCGTCTACTTGACCATGGGTCAGAAGCCCTCCTGACTTTTTCTCGAATAAACAAATAAATCTCACCTTTTAAAACTGAGATATATACATAGGGGTGCCTGGGTGGCTTAGTTGGTTAAGGATCCGACTCATGGTTTCAGCTCAGGTCATAATCTCATGGTTCATGGGTTTGAGCCCTGAGTTGGGCTCCGCATTGACAGCACGGAGTCCGCTTGGGATTCTCTCTCCCTCCCTCTCTCTTATCTCCGCCCCAACTCGTGCTTTCTCTCAAACATATAAACTTAAAAAAAAACTAAAAAATATTAAAATTGAGATATACGTGCAGAAAAGTGCATGAATCATAATGTGTATAGCTCAGTGACTTTTCACCAGGGGCACTGACGAAGCCCCTCTTGTGTCCCTTGCAGTAGCCATGGGGCTTAATATCACAGATGAATTCTGCCTATATTTGAAATTCTCTAAATCCAGTCATTCCGTATACATTCTCTGGTGGCTGACCTCTTTCTGAATTCAGGCTTGCGAGGTGATAATAAATCCTCACTCTCTGTTTATAAATTCCCCTTCCTGGTTGATTTTACTTTTCCTTGTTCTTCAACAAGTAGGAATCTAAGTTTCCTTCTGAGAAGTCTTTAACATTGCCATGATATGCCTTCAATGTGGCCTTTTCTCAACGAGATTCTTGTTCTTCCTGTAGGTGGATAACTAATTCCAGACTCTCATTTGCTCCCCTCATTTTTCCTTCCAGTTGATCCCTCTTTGAGACCCATCAGCCTTTTGCATCGGTCTGGTTTGTTCATTTGATTAGGCTCTCCAGCACAGCAGGCAGCGCCAGCTTCCTGCGAGGCCCCCTGTGACTGATGGATTAACATCCATATGGGTTTCCCCTGGGACTGAGCAGTGTTTCCAGCTTCTGGCAGCAGTTCACCACTCTGTGAATCAATTTTTAAATTGCCTCAGTATGATGATCACAGACCACCTGTGTGGTTTAAAGAAGGGGACACCTGGGAGAGAGGTGGGTATCTTCCAAAAATGAGTGTCCAGCCCTCCGTCTATACTTTGTGCATCTATTTTAATGTGGAACATTTAACTCTATAGTAAGTGGACTTCCAGTTGGAGCAAGGTAAAATTTTCTTCCCCTAAAAATCCAAAATTGCTACAAGGGTGCCTGATGGAAAGTTTGCCCACCTGGGGGCGCCCACCTTGATTTACAGCAGACAGAATAACCTTCACGTGGCACCATGATTCTCAGAGCACAGAAAGTTGTAAGACGCGAGTTCTTTCCCCACGTTAACCATTGTTCTAACCAAATACATTCAGTTCAATTGTTTTATGAAAACGCTCTGGTTATTTCTCCAAGCTTCATCTGGCTGTTTGTTATTTTCAGACTCAACTCGTGGTACCCAATATCTGGGTCACATAACTTACTACTGGACTTACAAGCATTCTTCTAAAACATGATAGAGTTAATCTCCAGTTCTTGTGGTCCCATCTTCAGGGCAATACAGTGAATGTTATTTGATTCCAACCCCAAATATCTTGTAATAAATAGCATAGGTCCAATTAACTACAATGTGCTTGTATTAGATTTAGAATATCATGTGGGCTCGATATGTTACTGAGGACACCAAAGGATTCTGTTGGGTAAAAAAGAGGAGATATAGTGGTGTGGTGATGTAAGGGCTTGGAGCGTAGCTGTTTTGTATGCGTGTTTATTTTCTAGGACATTCTATAGGGTTTACATTATGTGTGCTTAATTATTCAAATTAAGAGTAATGTTAAGGATTTGGTCCAGCTAGCCATGTAAGATTAGTTATTGAAACCAGTTTGTCAGGAAATAACATATAGCTAAGATTGTGTTGTTTGGTTTGGGGTAGGGGAAGTTCTTTTTCAAGCCTTCCATGTATTTGATATTTTGCTTTCATAAAGAGAAAATAATAGCTTAATTTTCTTCTCAAGCTTAGGGATGTGGGTTTTATGTACAGGCAGGTTGGAAACCTAATAACCTTATATCAGTTTTCAGTTTTGTGTGTGCTAAGTTATTTTACAAAATTTGAACGTTAAAATGAAAATTTGAGTTCTGTGTTAATACCCATGGTCTTTAGATCTGTAACGGGAATGTGAGGTGCCAATGACAAGTTCCAGAAAGGGCCCCAGACTTGCCCCAGAGGGTTATGGAAAGGAGGAAACTCTACATCCTTCATTTATTATATATGCACACCTATAGAAAAGGCTTAATGTTGAACTTCTAGGCTGCATAGTGATGTTTCAGATAAGAATATGAACATACTGGTCTCGTCAAAAGTGTCATGTGCGTAATTCCATCTGCTCGAATGCTGGGGGTGGGTATTAGCACTTCTGTATCTTCCATCTTCTTTTTTTTTTTTTTTTTAATATTTATTTTCATTTTTCAGAGAGGGTGAGAGTGCAAGAGGGGGTAGGGGCAGAGAGAGAGAGGGAGACACAGAATCCGAAGCAGGCTCCAGACTCTGAGCCATCAGCTCAGAGCCCGAGGCAGGGCTCAAACCCATGAACCGTGAGATCATGACCTGAGCAGAAGTCGGATGCTTAACTGACTGAGCCACCCACGGGCCCCTGTGTCATCCACCTTCTAATGTGTCTTTTCTTTGTACATATCTTATTATCTGTAACATATTAGTGCTTGGAGTTTAAATCATTAGATCACAAAGCATAAAAATAGCCTTAAGATTTTGAGGTGGAAACAACTATGTACTAGGGTTAGGTTTGTTCGTATTTAACGGGAGAGGAGAGCAGTAGGTTGAGCAACGTGAATGTTTATTTCTCTCTCCCATAAACGATTCTGGCTGTCAGCAGCCCAGGGCAGGTCTCACAGCCCCCCAGTGTCACCAGTGCCTCTGCATCCTAGCTTTGTGTCCTACTTCCTTCAGCAATTGATTTCCATCTTCAGAGTCATCTTGTGGCCCAGAAGGGCTGGCGGGGCTCCAGTCACCTTGCTCATAGTTGAGGCAGTGGAAGGAGGAAGAAAAGAGGACAGGAATCCAGATCTCCCCACTTTTAAAATTCTTTTCCTTTTAATTAATCACCTTTATTTTTTAGAGCAGTTTTAGGGTTCATAGCAAAATTAAGCTAAACGTACAGAGAGTTTCTGGATCCCCTAGGGTCCCTCTCTCTGGGGTTACGAACCACATGCCCCCCAGCAGCACGGTGTCTGTTGGGCACGTACATCTCACTGCTGAGAACGTGGCATACCTTGAGAAAGGGAACCTGGGGAGGGTAGCAAAGAGTAGCTTTGCTGCCTTAGATAAAACTGGGGTTTGAGGCCAAGGTAGACCAGGAGATTGTTGAGAAAACTTAATGTGTCATAAAGTTGGGGCGCCTGGGTGGCTCAGCTGGTTAGGCGACCAACTTTGGCTCAGGTCATGACCTCGAGGTTCGTGAGTGCCAGCCCTGTGTCGGGCTCTCGTAGCCTAGAGCCTGCTTCAGATTCTATGTCTCCCTCTCTCTCTCTCTCTCTCTCTCTGCCCCTCCCCCCCAAAATAAAAATAAATATCAAAAAAATTTAAAAAAGGAAATCTGTCATAAACTCATTTGATAGAAGAAAATCTTTTTTGGGGCATCTACCTGGGTGGCTCAATCAGTTGAGCATCTGACAGGTCATGACCTCGTGATTTGTGGGTTTGAGCCTCGTGTTGGGCTCCCTGCCGTCAGTGCAGAGCCTGCTTCAGATCCTCTGTCCCACTGTTTCTCTGCCCCTCCCCTGCTCATGCTCTCTCTCTCTCAAAAATAAATAAATGTTAAAAAAAACAAAAAACAAAAAAGGAAATCTTTTATTATTTTTTCTTGATTGTGCAAAGGAGAGTTTCAAGCCTGAAACTGGTACATTTAGAAAACTGTTTTCATTTGTTAGTGTTGAAATATACTGTTTACTGTGTAAAATTATGAGTTCTTGAGGGCTTCATCTGAAGCATAAAAAATAATCATTTAAAATTATGGTAAGAAATCATACAATTATACAGGGTACATTGGGAAGGAGGTATTTTATGTCGATTAGGAAGCATAGCGTCGTAAATGGGATTGGGATTTGAAGGGATGCTTTTTGGAATGGTTAGGCACAATTGAGAAATCTTTAAATATTTAAAAAATACAGTTCAATATACGTTTCTTTTGACACACCCTAGACTTCTGCTATTATGTATTTAAGATTTGTTCCTTCAGTAAATCAGCTTCTATTGATTTCAGAAGAGAATCGTGAGGAGAATTGTTCCTTTGTCTTCCTCACAGAGGCTGCTGAGGTGATGACTAACTGCTTTATGATCAGTGTTCTCTCTGTCTTCTCTCCTGTCTCTCTAACCGTCCCCTTCCCCAAAAGTGCGTACTCCTTCCACGTCACCGCGGACGGTCAGATGCAGCCCGTCCCTTTCCCCCCCGACGCCCTCATTGGACCCGGCATCCCCCGCCACGCGCGCCAGATCAACACCCTGAACCACGGGGAGGTGGTGTGCGCGGTGACCATCAGCAACCCCACGAGACACGTGTACACGGGCGGGAAGGGCTGCGTCAAGGTCTGGGACATCAGCCACCCCGGCAACAAGAGCCCCGTCTCTCAGCTCGACTGTCTGGTGAGTGAACAGGAACTGGTGCACGAGGGTAATGTCTCCCTGGAGACTCAATAAGGAAATAGCTGTTGGGGCCTGGGTTTTATTCCCATTATGAGGAAATGGAAGCCCTTTCTGCTTCCTGTGTTAGCTATTTAGCCACCCGCCCTCCCCACAAAATGCGAACGTTTCATTCATTGCTATTTCAGTGGTTAAATGCCAGAGTTGATGGATTTCTTTTACAAAATATGTTACAGTAGTTTGCAGGAGCTGTCCTTGTTTGAACGCGGACTCAGAAGGGGGCACAGCTAGGCCTGGACTCTGAGCCCTGCAGTCCACTCAACTCGTGATTTCCCTACAGCCTTCGCGTAAATATTGAATAGTAAACCTTTGACAACGTGGCATAAAAAGCGTCCTGAACAGGGCCTGTGTTTTCAGGGAGACCTGGGAGGGCTGGCTGGGTTTTTATTACCTTAACTTCAGAAAAGGTTAATAGATCACGCTGCAAGGAAACAGCGTGGCCGTCCGCAAAACCGGAAGGGTGAGCACGCTTTCCCAAGGCACCCTGGCCACCTCCCAGAGTACGAGAATACCATTTTGCATTTTTCAGGATCCACACACCATGTTGGGACACGTTCCCCTCTCTGAACTGCAACCCCAGAATTTACAGACCATGTGCCTTTGGCCTTAAGCCGACTAAAAGACCTTGCCCCTGATGTGGTGTCTGCCTGCACTTTGCCGGGACAGAGAGAGGGAGACAGAGGATCTGAAACAGGCTCTGTGAGCCCGATGCGGGGCTGGAAATCGCGAACTCCGAGATCATGACCTGAGCCGAAGTTGGACGCTCAACTGACTGAGCCACCCAGGCACCCCAAATCAAATAACTTAAAAAAGTCTCCATTAATGAAATTGAAACACGCTAAACCATAGCCCAGCATTCTACAGTCCTAGGAGTATTTTGTAACATTCATCCCCTCTTTTGAAATTTATGCGCCTGAAGTTTTTCTAATCTTTGAATAATAAGTCATGGTCAAAGCATAGTGAAAACTTCAGCTCGGTCTATTTGGATTGAAGGATAGCAATTACTTCTTTCAGGGAGAGAAGGGTCATTTTGGGTCTCACCTTACTTTTGTTTTCTTTTTTTAAAAAAATTTTTTAATGTTTATTTTTTGAGAGAGACAGAGTGTGAGTGGGGTAGGGACAGAGAGAGGGAGACACAGAATCTGAAGCAGCTCCAGGCTCTGAGCTGTCAGCACAGAGCCTGACAGTGGTCTCAGACTCATGAGCTGTGAGATCATGTCCTGAGCTGAAGTCAGACGCTTCACCAACTGAGCCACCCAGGCGCCCTCACCTTACTTTTTTAACGTGTACTGTTTTCAATAGGAAGATGCCATCTTTTATCAATTTCTTTGGACTGAGGGGCTTGAATATGGCAGCAGCCGTGTTATCGCTTGAGACGGCAGCTCTGTTACATTCTAAATAAGGATCCACGTGACCAGTGAAGACACAGTGCAAGCCTTAGGTAGAGATTTAATCGTAATGAAAACCAAAACGTAGGCAGCGGGTCTGCAGTTTCCGAACAGTAAATAATGGAGGGTGGTGAGGTCAGAGATGTATAAGCTAGCTTTGAAAAGTGGTGTCTTTTTAGAGAGGTATATGGACACCTACCTTGCAGCCACCGATCATTTCAATTCTTTCTACTCGACAGGAAACTGGACGTCAGGAACAGTTCCATCCAAATGTTTGCACGTGCCCGAGCAAGCCCAGAAGTTTGTTTTATTTACCATTTCAAAGGGGACAGTTACAATTGGATCCCAATCTTTGCAGCAGAACTCTTGCTTTATTAAATAGTGTCCATGGAATACTATTTTTCGAGTCAAAAACCAAGATAACAGTTAGGGAATATGGTATTGTTAGTGCTGGCTAATGCATCATAGCAATTGAATTATATTTATTTCACAGAACAGAGATAACTACATCCGTTCCTGCAAATTGCTCCCTGATGGTTGCACCCTCATTGTGGGAGGGGAAGCCAGCACTCTGTCCATCTGGGACCTGGCGGCTCCGACCCCGCGCATCAAGGCGGAGCTGACGTCCTCGGCCCCTGCGTGCTATGCCCTGGCCATCAGCCCCGACTCCAAGGTCTGCTTCTCGTGCTGCAGCGACGGCAACATCGCAGTCTGGGACCTGCACAACCAGACGCTGGTGAGGTGAGCAGCTGTGGTTTTCTAGGGTGGGGGTTCCCTCCTTGGGTACCTGGGCCTGAAGGCCTCCTGTCCCCTCTTTCTCTGGCTGCACTCAGGCTCTCAGCCTATGTTCAGAGCTCCTTGTGTGCCAGGCTTGTAGCTCCAGGTATTGGGAGTGTGAAGATAAAACTGTGGCACTGCCCTCGGCGGGGCTCACAGTCTGGCTGCTGTGCTCGGTGTCCCCCACAATTTATATTTACCTCCCTAACATCCCTATTCTTCAGCCACTTACAAATGCCAGACTTGTCCAGGAAGTATTCCTGACTTTTGCCGAGGGGCAGCATGTGCACCGTGGATTACCTGGCAGTACCTAGGGTTTTCGGCTTTGGCTAGAACTTCGTTTGTCCAAACGGGAGCCAAGTGATAAAGGAGAACAGAATTTCAACAAAAGGACATTAGAGGAGGAGATTCCAAGAACTTTACTCACAAAATGATATTTTTTTAAATTTAGTTTTTCTAAATGTTTATTCATTTTTGAGACAGCGAGTGTGAGCAGGGGATGGACAAAGAGGGAGACAGAGGATCCGAAGTGGGCTCTGTGCTGACAGCAGACAGCCCGACACGGGGCTCGAACCCACTAACTGCGAGATCGTGACCTGAGCCAGTGTTGGATGTTTAACCAACTGAGCCACCCAGGCGCCCCCACAAAAATGATTTTAAAGTATGCATGTTTCTTTCTCAGTAACTAAATCAGCCCTTTCCAGGAGTCATTCCACCCAGGAACGGGCCCGGCTTCCAGGAATCTGTTCTCTTCACCGTGGGGACAGCTGTAGTCCTGCCACCTCTGGGGCTCTCTTTGCCTCTGGCCACCTCACTCCCTCTGCCGAAGTCAGAGTCCACACCAGGGATGTTACAGCAAAGTCTTTCTAAAGGGAAGCGCTAGTTAAACATCCCAGGGAAGACTGTCCTATCTTTTGCTTTTTCGTTTTCTATTTCACCATCGCTCGGAAACGCTCTTGTGGAGGGTGCGATTTTAGGCTTGTGGATTATTTAGCAGGGCTCTTCTAACGCTTCGGGCCAGAGCGAAGGGACAGACTTTAGGAGTCATTTTAGCAGCTTCGTCTCCCTTTAAACCTCCTCTGTAGAAATCCAGTGTCACCGAGCCAGGCTCTGTCCCCGCGTACGGGTGGCACTGTGGTCGTTATTTTTCCCTTGTCGTGCACTGGGCAGCTCAGAATGAGCAAAATCGACAAATGTAGCTGGAGCTGACAGCCCTTTCAAACTTTGGGCTAGTGAGTGTTTGCTTTTTTCTTTTCTTCTTCTTCTTTTTTTTTGTTTTAAGTTTCTTTATTTTGAGAGAGAGAGAGGGAGAATGGGGGCAGAGAGAGGGAGAGAGAGACTCCCAAACAGGGTCCACACTGCCAGCGCAGAGCCTAATGCAGGGCTTGAACCCACGAACCATGACGTGAGTCAAATCCAAGAGCCGGATGTGTAATGGACTGAGCCAACTAGGCGCCCCTTTTCTTCTTTCTTTAAAAAAAAAAATCTTAATAAATAGCACTTTCAAAGTTTAAATTCTAAGTGCTTTTCAAATACTAATCCATTTAATCCTCATAATGTCTGTATTGCAATCATCCCAGTTTTATAGATGGGGAGCCCGAGGTACAGAGAAGTTAAAAGTCAGCTTGCCCGCTCACACAGTCAGGTGTGGGGGAGATGTGATGGGGTGCAGGCGGGCTGCTCTCCTGTCTGTGCCCTGAACCCCTGCTCTGTGCCGGCTCCCGGGAATAAACACCTGCTGGATACAATGGGGTAATGTTTTACAAACGTCTTGCTCATGCGGGCTGGCCATATGCGGCCGGCGGCTACTCTGTGTGAGAAGGTAGCATAGAGTCCACGGAGCATCTCAGTATCTGCCGAGACCCAGCACGGTCTGGACAGTCCTGGGATCTGCCTTCCAGGAGCCTGACGGTACTGCTGTGAGGTGTGGACAGGGGGGTGGAGGAGCCACCCGCCAAGCGCCTGAAGTCAGAAGAGAACAGCATTTGTAGTCAAGGCGTAAAAGTCTTTTATGACTTCTAGAGAATGCAGAGGGAGGTCACTGGGTTTCCAGAGCGGTTTGATGGAAAGAAGAGCAAAGCTTTCAAAAGTTGAATCTAGGACTGGCAGTCGGCCTGGGTGACCTGAGGGGGAGTCTTGGAGGCAAGCCAGGGCGGTTGGGGGACATGTGCATGGAACAGGGGTGGGGCAGAGAACTAAGACGGACATTCAGAATAGCTTTTGGAGGAACAGGTTTTGAAATGACAGTTCTCACCTTGTCTCAGAATTTAGAGCAAGTGGTGCTTTTGTCTTATCTTCCACGCTCTTTAAATTCCAAGCTCAGTTTAAAAGTTTGGAGCTCTGTGGGAATAAGGGGGCAGGGGACCTAGAGAAAGGACAGACATAGAAACCGTACTTGGGGTGTCAAAATTCTCAATCCACTCAAATGCATCCCGCCTGGTTCACCGTAGTGATTGGGCCTGTGCTGGTCACTTCCCTGCTGGTTCCCTGTTGGCATGCAAAACCAGGTCCAGGACCTACAGATATCACCAACCCTGCCATGGCTCACTTTGGCCTCCCCCTCAGCAAACCCCGCCTTTGGCCTGGGAGAGCATCTGTGCTCAGCGAATCCCTGTTGGTTGATTGTTTTTGGTAGCATTTTCTGACCGAGGCACAAGGTTTCCCTTTCAGAGAACAAGCCTGTGCTTAGCTTCCAGGCGAGGTCCTGCCGAGGTGCCCACGGGTCCCCCTCAGCAGTCCGCTCTGTCTCTGCTCAGCGCCCCTAGGTCAGCATGACCCTTTGTCTCTGGGAGTCCAGATTTCCTAACGGAGGGCTCTTTCTACTACAGAAAGCAAGGTTGAGTAAATACGTGAGCTCATGCTTCGTCGGCACGAAGGGCATCGCCGTGTTGATTCACTCATGGAAAATCCGGAGTGTTTCTGGCCCCGGAGCTTGTAATGTCGTGATGGAGGCCTACATCTCTCTTTACAGAACACACGTGGGATTTTGTGTATTTGTCTTTTTTTTTTTCCTTTTAACACTTAAACACTTTTTCCAGCCCTGGGAGGAATTTTCCCTTCCAGACGGATTTGTAAGAAGAGTTATAAGAGCCTATTTATCCTTCTCCTGTATGATGACCTCAAGTGGCATTGCATTTCTTTAGCTCTTGGATTGTGAAAAAGAAATCCACAAGTGCTGTTTCCTCCTCGGGGGTGGGGGCTGGGAGGTGAGGGGGGTGGGGGGCGGTTAGTTTGATCTTGCATATCAGCAGACACTGAGGAGATCACACACACACACACACACACACACACACACACACACACACACAGACACACACACACACAGACACACACACACAGTCCAAAACTAACAACACAACAGTGTTTACCTTGAGCTCTGGCAGGAAATCATTATTCAATCTGGTTTGTTTTATCAGGCAATTCCAGGGCCACACAGACGGGGCCAGCTGTATTGACATTTCTAATGATGGCACCAAGCTCTGGACGGGCGGCCTGGACAACACGGTCAGGTCCTGGGACCTGCGCGAAGGGCGGCAGCTCCAGCAGCACGACTTCACCTCACAGGTGACGGGCTTTTCCCCACCAGGAATCTCCGTGTGGGGCGTTCTGCTTCCTCTCTTCACACCTCACGATGATAAAAACTGGCCAACAGACCAGGCTTAAATTTGAGATACTAATTAAAAACAACTACAACAACCACCCACAAAAAAACAAAACCCCTAAAATGCTTAGAGTGGTTTCTAAAACCCTGTAGGTTACGACCTGCTAGTTGTTTTACTTCTATAGGAGTTCATCGAAGGAATTTGTTCAGTGAAGAATAGATGGTTGTTCCCACAATCTAACGTGGGGGTGAGAGAGGATTATTTGATTCACATATAAATAGAGCTTGAAAAATATGCAGGGTTATTACAAGGAGTAGAGAACAATCCCAACAACTCTGGAAGTGAATTCCTCTCCCTTGCATCAGGGAGCTTAAAAAAGGCAGCGGTATGTCACTGGAGGCCCATTTTATTATTCAACCCTTAGAAAATGGACTCATGGCTGGCTAGATTTATGGGAGTTTGAAGTGATATAAAATGGCAACTTTGGGGATTGCGAAGACTGCTTAGATGTCGAGAATCTGAATCTGAAACTAGACCCGTTTTGGGAAAGACAGTGCCTTGTTAAGTGCCTCGTGTCGGTAGAATTGTTCCTTTGATTATGACTTATTTACAACTATGTATTTTACTAAATTTCATGTCCCCGTTAATCTTTTGTTGAGTTTCTTACAGTCTTCCTCATTCTAGTCCTTTTCCCGATTTATGTAGGGTACTATTTTTGGTCTGCTTTTTTTTTTTTAAAAAAAACTTCTTAAAATTTCAAATATACATGAGTGCAGAAACTTGTACCATAAACCCCATATGCCCATCACCCAGCTTTAGAGTTTCTAACCCATGACCAGTCTTGTCTCATGTATCATCCCTCCTCCCAAACACTGAATTATTCTAAATATTGGGGTTTTTTTTAAGTTTATTTTTATTATTTATTTTGAGAGAGAGAGTGCAAGTGGGGCAGAGAGAAGAGGCGAGAGACAGAATCTGCACTGTCAGTGCAGAGTCCAGCGCAGGGCTCAAACTCACGAACCATGGGATCATGATCTGAGCCGAAATCAAGAGTCCGACACTTAACCAACTGAGCCACCCAGGCCCCCTGCACTGGAGAATTTTAAAGTAAATCCCAGACACCAAATTATTTCATCCGCACATGTTTCAGTTAGTATCTGTAAAAGACAAGGACCACTTTAAAATAGCATATACACAAATGCCATTATTATTAAGAATAATTTCTTAATTTCATCACGTCTGATCTAAGTGTTCCAAGTCTCCCGATTGTTTCATAAAGGTTTTTAACACTTGGCTTGTCTGGGTTTGGTCTCTTGTCCTGTGGACTGTACTACAGTCTGGAGTCTGCTGATTGCAGCACCCTCGTCCTGCTATTTTCCCCATTTCTTGTTTGTCACTTCTCAGTTCATTGGGCAAAATCACTAGTGAGCCTGTTCTGCTTCCTACAGATATTCTCCCTTGGATACTGCCCAACTGGGGAGTGGCTGGCCGTGGGCATGGAGAGTAGCAATGTGGAAGTTCTTCACGTAAACAAACCCGACAAGTACCAGCTGCATCTCCATGAGAGCTGTGTGCTGTCCCTCAAATTTGCTTATTGTGGTGAGTTTAGCGGAAAGGAAACGGGAGGACACCGATGGCCTCAGTGGAAAATACTTCTAAAAAAAAAATACAGTAGAGATCATGTCTGGAAAACATGTTCTCTGAGCAGCTGGATGCAATCATTCTATTGTCTTAATATGTCCCTCAGAGCATAGCGATGTCCGTTTCGGCCTGTTTTCGTAGTGGGAGAAAGCCCAGCAGGTGATGCAGTTGCCTAATACAATGTTTTGACACAGATTTTTTTTTTTTTTTCCTTAGCGGGGGAGTCTGAGGCAGAGGTGGAGGACAAGTAGTTACTATTTTGAAGGAGTGCAGGATTTTTGGAAGCCTGGGGCAGCCACATTGGAAGTCATTATGGACTGAGAAGGATAGGGAAGTAGAGTGAGAGAAGATGATAGTTTTCGCTTCCCCCAGACCATCATACTCTGCGGTGAAGATGAAGAAGGAAGAAGTTCACGTAGAGTCAAATATCTGTTCTCGGGACGGATGGAGAGATGCGTAGCCATTAGTCACTGTGCGCATTCTGTGTGCCACACATCGTGTCTGGCATTTTACTTAAGTTCATTATCTATTCCTTCCTAGTCCCATTTCATCAAGAGGAGACTGACTAAAAGAACAACAGCTTCATTGATTCACTATTTGAAGACCCACTGTGTGCTGGGTGTGCTGCTACCCGAGGCATATCCATCGGTGACTGATGGTCCCTGCCACTGGTTTGACAAAACCCAGGACCACAGATGGTTCACAGTGGAGCCCAGGTTTAAAACCTGCTCTCTGTACTCGAGTTCTAGCCTAACCCTATAGACATGATAGTTCGTGATTCGAAATGCGTGGAGTTCAATTAAGTCCAGGCTGCTAATAGTATAGTAGGAATTTCAATCTTGTCGAACTCCTACTATGTTCCTTTGCTAATTCCAGGTAAATGGTTTGTGAGTACTGGCAAAGACAACCTCCTCAATGCTTGGCGGACCCCCTACGGAGCTAGTATATTCCAGGTAAGTCAGTGCTCTTTACTGAGAATGACAATTCGATCACTACATTCTCCGTGGCTCCAGAAGTGAAGGTGCCTTTGGAAGCTTGGGGAGGAGCAGGGCCCCTGAGTATCCCCGTTCACATTAAACGTGCCCCTCTTGTTTTCTCTTCCAGTCCAAAGAGTCCTCGTCTGTGCTTAGCTGTGACATCTCTGTGGATGATAAGTACATAGTCACTGGCTCAGGGGACAAGAAGGCTACAGTCTACGAAGTCATCTACTGAAAACATTATGTGGTTTCACGTTTATAGTTGAATTGGGCCAAAATGTTTTGAATTTGTAGAAATAGAAAAGTTGTAATTTTAAAAGGAGAAAAAAAGAAAAACCAACAACATGAAAACCTGTTTTTCCAAACCTTGACACAAAGCTACTTTGAGTCTATAAAGAGGAGGCGACAAGTCCATCAACTGAAGGTCACCTATCTACCTAGACCAAACGGAGCACCGAGGCAAAGTGGACAGAGGGGCCAAGGGGTAGGCAGAGCCTGTTTTGTTTTTTTTTCTTTCTGTGTGATCTGCCGAGATTACCTTTCTGTTCCTTGCAGTTCCCCTCAACGTTCTGTGCTTGGTAGAGCAGTGGTGTCTCCAATGAACTTGTTTCTTGGTTTTGCATCTTGTGAAATGTTTTTTTGTATTTTTGTTGAAGGTTAAACATTTGTATAAATTGTAAATATATTTGGTTTATTACAGTAAAGGCTTTAGTACCAATAAGTGGTTTTCCTTTTCCTTCTTTGTTATTTCTAATCAAAGCTTTGGGATCATTGATGGGGGTTTTATAAGCAAAGTCCACACATTTGCAGAAGAAGTTTAAAAACGAATGCACTTCTTAATTTATAAATATATTTGGGCGTCGACTGGCATTGCACTAGAACCTAATCAACGTGTCTGAGTTACTGGGAACTCAAGACTAGGAATCCTCAGTAATCGAAGGTTTACTGATGGCAATTTTATTTGGGAAGCTAAAGTAACTTCATCAGGATTCATGTTTCTGTTAAGATAAGTCTCGTGACTGGAGGTCACAAATTAAAGCTCTGTTTTTTCTTGGTGATTCGTTGGGAGACAGAACATTCTCTTCTGAAGGAAAGCACAGCATCTTCAAATCTTCATTATCTCCCTCGGCAAGCATCACAGCTCAAGACATGTGGGCGACTTGGGTTTAGTGTTAAGACTGAAGATATTCACAAAGCTGTAGAATTCATTAACCTGTAGAAGAAGGGTGGGGTGCCAGCTGGTTTTGTCTCCTAATATTTATTTGATCTATTATATGGATGGACTTAGCCAACCACACTCAGCACTGAGCCCCGTTCTTCTCTTTAAGGCTTTCCCTGCAGCTTCTAGCCATTTTGATCTCTCATTAGTCTGGTCTTCCTCTTTGTGGACAAGCTTTCATTAATTCGATTAGATGAAATCTGTAACCCTGGGCTTTTAATAAGGTGACCATGCATATTTTCTTCCCAAAAACACTCTATGGCCCACTCTTCATATACCTATTATTTACTCTAAGGTCTTAGGAAATAATGGTGAAAATTTTAAACCAAGTTTCCTGGCTGTTTAAAAATAGCACCTAAGGAATTTTTAATGTCCTTGTTTTCTTCTGATCCAGCAAGTTGTTGGCAGTTTGTCTTAATATTTTTCATTTGTTATCCAGACCTTCTTGTTTTTATACATTTAACATTATTTTGTTTGCTTTTTACCAAAATAATATTTGTTTATGCACGGAGTTTGTTAAATATTTTCTCTCCTCATTAAGTGAATGGCAAAGCCCTAATTACTGAAGCTGATTTCTCTCTGCGTCTTTTCTTGTATAATGAAGTATGTTTCTATATTACAGACTCTGATGACTTATTACTGTAGTGTTTATCTTTTCTGTTCTCTCCTTTCCTGCATTACTTCCCTATTTTCTGTAATAGGAGGGGAGAAGTCAAATTGCTAGAACAGAGACCCATCAATACAGTGGCTCAGAGAGCACAGGGGCTTGTGTCTCACGTAGAGACCCAGGCTAGTGGTGCAGCTCCGTGCTCTCCTGCTTCTTTGGTTGTCTCCACTTCCAGTCCAGAGTGGGGAAAGTGAAAGTCCAGGGGGATGGATGTGCTTTAAAGCAAGTGACTTAAGAATTAGTTCATTATTTCCATTGGCTGGGACTTAGTCACGTGGGAGACTGGGCAATGAGGTCTCTTGCTTGCTGTGCAGCTGTGTGCCCATTAAGAAGAGGGGGGCACAGGGGCGCCCGTGTGGCTCAGTCGGTTAAGCATCCAACTCGTGGTTTCAGCTCAGGTCATGATCTCCTGGTTTTGTGAGCTCGAGCCCCACACCAGGCTCTGTACTGACAGTGTGGAACCTGCTTGAGATTCTCTCTCTCCCTCTCTCTCTGCCCTTCCCATACTCATGCTCTCTCTTCTCTCTCAGGATAAATAAATAAACTTAAAAAAAAAAAAAAGAGGGCGGCACATTTCAATGGATTCTGGGTTAAAGAAATAGTCTTGTTTTCTGTAGGTGCATTTTTTTCCCTTCCATGCTTTCTTGTCTCCCAGATTTCTGATATTCTTTCTCTAATGAGATTTTCTGAGGGTCTAGACCTTGTCAACTCCTTGATTATCTTAGATCTGATGAAACCACTTCCATTTACTAGTTTGGTGCTGGAAGAGCCATCCGAGAGCTAGTCCCGCGCCTCTGCTCGGGGTGTTTGGAATCTTGGGGATTTGCCGAGACAAGTACTTCCCTACTCGTAAAATGGGAACAACATTGTTGTCAAACCTGTCCTGGGGATCGGAAGCAGGTGTGCGAAGCGAGACTGAGTAGCGACTTCTTCACAATTGGATGTGAGTGGGAAAGCAATTTCTTCCTAAACTGAGACTAGGAGTCACAGTCCTGTCCCCAAAGAGACTGGAGTCATGGGATTGTCAAAACCCCGGTGAGCCAAATGCTAGTGTACCCCTTGCCTTGCATATGGATTGCAAACTCAGGTTCAATAAATTCAGATTCAACTAGACATTGATCACCTGTATTTGTCAAGACCTGTGCTAGGCAGTTTCACCTATAAAATGTTAGGAGGTGATTGTCATTATCCGTAGATGTATTTAATGTATTGGTTTTTTTTTTATCACTCACAGTCTTTGCATCATGAGGGTAGCTTTCTGCCATGTAGTTCTCCCGTGGAATTGAGGTTCACTGGGTAAAAGTTGAAATCCTGGTGAGATTAGGTTTGGAATGCCTTTTTCATTACTAGATGTTTCTAGCACTTATAATAAGGACAAAATACTAATATTTTTTAAGTTTGTGTTATTTGCCAGGTGATAGGGAAGTGTTTGATGTAAATTATAATCTTCACAGTGGTTGAGATGTAATTTTCTTTTTTTTAATATATTTTGAGAAAGAGAGCAAGCAGGGGAGGGACAGAGAGAGAAGGAGACAGAATCCCAAGCAGGCTACACGCTGTAGCACAGAGCCTGGTGTGGGGCTTGAACTCAGGA
The DNA here is from genome assembly GCA_030068075.1 of Paguma larvata. Classification (NCBI taxonomy): domain Eukaryota; kingdom Metazoa; phylum Chordata; class Mammalia; order Carnivora; family Viverridae; genus Paguma; species Paguma larvata. Next base: position 69,102,957 of record CM057832.1, read on the forward strand.
ACCCATGAGATCATGACCTGAGCCGAAATTGAGAGTCAGACGCTTAACCGACTTTACCACCCAGGCACCCCAGAGGATGTTTTTTTAATGTTTTATTTATTTTTGAGGGGGGGAGGGACGGGGGGACAGAGTTAATGAAGTGGGTTCCGTACCGTGGGGCTTGAACTCCAAAACCACAAGATCATGACTTGAGCAGAAGTTGGGTGCTCAACCAGCTAAGCCACTTAGGTGCCGCAAGAGATGGGATTTTTGATGGCCCAGTTTTTTGTTTGTTGTTTTTTAAAGATTTCATAACTGGTAAGTAGCATCTGGTTCTAAAGCCATAGAGCATTCATACAAGGATTTTCAAAATTGTACTTTTGCTAATTGCACATGGAGGTCGCGACTTTCCCAGACGTTTTCCAACAAATCAGAGAGAGAGATCAAATTCTTCAGCCTGCTGTTTCATGCCATCAGGAGGCTGCTGCCTCTGTCATCAGCTTGAAATCAAGTGATGACATTTCAAATCCTCCACTCTGCCGTGGATCCACGGATTGTTTTCTTCTCTGATGTCTTCATTCTTCGCTCAGCAGCAAAATGTCAGGTCACCACAGTTTCGGGCTTCCCTGAGCAAAGATGAAACTTGGGTAAGGGTTATTTTCTGCCCTGGAGGATTTAGTCTCCAGGCATCCAAAGCTTCTTTGGCTTCATATTTTGTCCTGGCACTTAAATAGTTAAATGCTTGTTAGTTGTCATGTTTCTAGAAAGAGTTGTTCTCAAACTTTAATCTGTATCAGAATCACCAGGAGGATCAGATTCGGATTTCTGGGTCCTCTGAGGTTTTGAGTCAGTAGATCAGGGTGGGACTGGAGAATTTGGATTTCTCCCAAGTTCCCCACTTGGTGGTCAGGCCGCTGGTCTGGAGGCCACACTTTGAGAACTGCTAATCTAGAGCAATAACCTTTACAATAGAACTATCAGTGTTTTCAAAAACTCTTAGAGTATATTTATATTCTCTTAAGACTGGAACTCTCCCAACTTTTAGGCTTTGTTGGCAAGGATAAAAAGTAAAATGATACTAAAATGCAAGACATACTGTTTTGAAGTGGCTGTTCCTGCGTTAGTCTTTGTTCCGTAAACTAACTTTTAAAGCTGACTGTTACAATACGTCTAAATGCAAATCGAGTTCCTTAAAAAGTTGCCTTTTTTACTTAGTGATAACTTATCTGAGTTATTCGAGTCTCCCATCAGGGTCGGAAAACCTACCATAACGACTTAATGTAGTGGAAGTCTTGAGAATGCGTAATTGGAGTGGCGAGGCATAATTAAAAGTTAGAAATGGTTCTTTGAAAATTGGAATACTTGCTGTGTGTAGAACAGTGAGCTGCTGACTTTATAGAATGTTTTTATTCTTCAGATTATCCTATTAGATTCAGTCTGTCATCCAGCGTTTGCTGAGGATGTGACCTCGGCACGGGGCAAGGTGGCCACGGGGCTGGTGGCTAAGGTGCAGTTATTCCAGTGAGGGGTGACTGGGGAAGAATCTGCTGATGGTGATGGAAGGGGATATGGGTGAGGCTCTGCCTTAAGGAAACCCAACAGTAACAGATGGACAGGCAGCTCTTAACAGTCTTGGATGTAAATTACTCATTTGACATTAGCTGTCTGGGACAACCAATTGTGCCCTTCCAGCAAGTGTTTGGAAGAACGGTTGTGTGCCAGGCACTGGGCCAAGGGCTTCCAGATGTTCCCACATGATAATGTTTTTTTTATTCACAAAAGTATCATATACCTCTGATTTCAACTTGGAAAACACAGCAAAGTACAAAGAGGAAAAATAAGCCCCATAACTGTGCCACTTAGCAACAATATTTTAGCATTTTCATACCAAATATGTTCAATATGATACAGATGATTCAGAATAACAGACATTTGTTAGGTATTTACTGCATACCAAGGACGTCTGAGCAATTTGTGTTGTCTCACTTAATCTTCAAAAATGCCCAATGAGGTCGTTACTGGGTTCATGCTCATTTAACAGAGAGGAAACTGAGGCACAGAGATGAGGTCACCAGCTGGATATCTCAAGGCTAATTGTCGGTGGAGTAGGATTTTAACCCACGTGGTCAGACTCCCAAGCGAGTTGTCTTAAATCTGTTCTACCTCCTTGTCCACATGGTTTTATAATGTGTTTCTCACTTTCTTTTTTCTTTTCTTGTTTTTAGCTTGAGGTGTAATGGGCAAATAAAATTATAGATATTTAAAGTGGACAGTGTAATGATTTGATATAAGAATATTATGAAAGGATTACCCCCATTAAGTTAATTAGTATACCAATCACCTTAAATATTTTTTGGGGGGGCTTAGTGAGAACACTTAAGTTCTACTTAGCAAATTTCACTTATACAATACTATATACCATTATCCTCAGACCTTATTCATCTTAAAACGGACACTTGGTACCCTTCACCAACCTCTCCGTATTTCCCCAACTAACCGGCCCCTGGCAATCACCATTCTACTTCGTTTCTATGAGTTCAATCTTCTTTTTGTTAATTGCACATAGGTAACAGTTGATACCATGTTATATTTGTCTTTCTCTGACTTATTTTGCTTAGCATAATGACCTCTGGATTCATCCATGTTGTCACAAATGGCAGCATTTCATTCTTTTTAAAGGCTGAATAATTTTGTGTGCGCATGTGACATTTCCTTTATCCGTCATCCACTTATGGACCTGAGGTTGTTTACACAGCTTAACTGTTGTGAAAGATGAAAGATGTTGATACACGAGTATAGGTCTCTCTTTTGAGATAATCATTTCATTTCTTTGGATATAAACCCAGAATTGAGGTGGCTGGATCACATGGTAGTTCTATTTTAAATTTTTTGAGGAACCTCCAGACTGTTTTCCTTAGTGTCTCTACCAGTTAACATTCCTACCAGCAGTGCACAGGGGGCCCCTTTTCTCCACATCCTTACCAGCATTTGTTATCTCTTGTCTTTTTGATAATAGACATCCTAACAGGTGTGAGGCGATACCACCTTGTGGTTTTGTTTTCTATTTCTTTTAATGATTAGCGATGCTAAACACCTTTCCATGTATCTGTTGGCCATTCGTATGTCTTTGGAAAAACATCTATTCATGTCCTTTGCCCATTTGTTCTTGTTTTTGCTAGTTAGTTGACTTTATTTTTCTTTATTAAAATTTATTCACCAACAACTGGCAATGTTGGATTTACTATAATTTGCTCATTTCTCATTTGTTAGGTATGTAGGCTGCTTCAAACATTGAGATATTATTGTAATTCTTGTAAAGAAAATGTTTATATATCATTTTCTCTCCTTATTTCTGTCCTTTTCCTTAGGATTAATCCCGAGAAATGGAATTACTGCATCAAAAGATAAAATGTCATTTCAGATCTTTGATATACACTGTCAAATTGCTTTCCAGAAATCCTGGGCCTGTTTATATTACTCCCAGCAGAGCATGGTAATGCTAGCTTGCCTCAGGTCAACCACATTGTTCTTACTCTGAAAAGCGTTTGGTAATGATAGGCAATAAGTGATACCTCATTTTCTCATTTAGTTTTGCTCTCGCTTGGGTTCGTTCTTTGAAAGGATCCTGATGAGGTCAGCCCATTGACCATCCGAGCCTCATACTTAAGATATCTGTCCATTAACAGTTCCTAGGAAACCCGTCCTAGAGCCTTGATTGCTTCCTTTAGACACCTAAAGTGGATGTCCAATTTTCTCAGGATACGTTTCTGTTATATAAACTTACGTGTTCTATTTTCAATATTAAGAAAGTGTGTTCATTATTTTCTCCCGTCGTCCTTTGCTTGCTTCAGAGAGGCAATTTACAAACCCCAGTGATGGTAAACCTTAGTAATGAGTTAAAAGTAGGGAACTATAACTTGCTTCTATATCGTTTTTGTTGTTTGAAATGAAAGGCTCTTGTGTAGTTGCAGGTGTGATACCCTACTAGTAATGAGAATGTGAACCGGAAAGAGCCCACTGGGCACGGTGACATGCTGGAAGGACACCAAGTTTGGAATCCGGCACAGATCCCAAGCGTGATATGTGTTTATCGTTTATTTGTGTAAGGCCCTGGGCAGCTTCCTTAGCCCCTGTCAGGACTTTTCAACAACAACAAAAGTTGAAACAAAAATACCTACCTTACCAAGGGCAGTCGAAGGGGTTACACAAGATACCATTTTCTGAGAATTTAACAATTTTAACACATTTGAGAATTTCTACACAGTTTTAAAGAATTTGTATCTTTTTTTTGTTTTTTAAGATTTTAACAGTTTTGAGAATTTCACAGTGCTGGTTATGTTTTTCTTTTAGTTGCCCCTTTCATTCCTGTTTAGCCGACCATTGAACTCATCAGCTGGCTTTTAATTGTGAATGCCTTGGGCAGAGAGTTGATGGTCTTGGGTCAGACTTTAACCAAAGCTTGTCCGTCAGTAACCGGAACAGTAACTAGAGGCTCCGGTTCAGTCTGTTCAGACATATCTGTGTAGCTTGTCAAGTCAAGCCTCTGTGTCCAGGACCGTCTGAACTGGCATCTTTCCCTAGAAATAACCAAACTCAAACGTCACCTTCTGAAAAGGCAATTTGTAAAGAATCTTAGAATTGTTTTGCAGCATGCTCGGACTCGGGTTGGGGGAGCGGTGCGTGCTGTGGGTGTTTGTTCACTCTGTTCTGGAGAAAGATGCTGGTGGTGCTGGTGAATGAACTTTAACTTAATGGGTTAGTTTGGGAAGGTTCCCTTCATGTTTTTGGAACATTGATCGTTCAGACCATACACTCCAGGAGGTGAATGTGTGTTTCCATGTCCTTTAGAGTTTGGGTGGTATGTACCTCTTGCCATTTTAAAGGCTATATTATGCATTTCACCGAAAAGGAGTGAGCTATGAGGCTTGCACAATTTCCACCTGCCCCATGCAGTCAAATGCTCTATCTGAGCTGTATCTCCGCCACTCCACCTGCCCCATGAATTGTCAGGGTATCAGCAGTCTTTTGATGCATGTGGCCATTGCCCCGGCTGCGAGTAGGGCATGCTATTATTTCCCTACTTTCCTCAGTCTGTGTCTAGTTAGAGAAGTTATCAGTGTAGCACCCAGCTTTACTGTATGCCGAGAAGCTGAAGCTGTAAGCAACAGCCAATGTGCAAAGCTGCTGGCAAAAGTGAGGCGGGAAGCATCCAAAAATCAAATTACTGCCTTACATATGTATCATTGAGGGAAGGGGCTACAAAAAATTATAACCCCTCCATCCTAATATTTTCTATTTTTGGTGTATTTCCCATGCATTCATTCATCTGTGAGCTCAACACTCATCCAATTTCGTGTTCTGTTCTTCTCATTAAGCTCTCACGAATCCTTTCTTTCCCCATATTTCTGGGTAGTCTTCAGTTCTTTTTATTGGTTCCATCAAATGATACACCACCATTTATTAGACTACGTCTACAATGTTGCATGACTATTTTTTACCACATTTTAACTCTAATAACTGCTGCATTAAGCATCTTCACAGATAGAACTGCTTTCTTCTTCCTTTGAACTATTTCCTTGGAAAGACCTCAGGAATGGGATTGCTGTGTCATAGCCTGCGGATGTGTTAGAAGCCCATTTTTCATTTCTGTAGTTGGCTTTCCAATTTGCACAAAAGTAAAATCTGTTACCTCCACCCAACATAAGCCTCTCAATCAAGAGTTTTATGGTTATCAAGAATTTCGGGTATAATATTTCACGGGAATGCCTTATATGGCAAAATTAAAGAAAGGGACACACTGTTTCCCTTCCCATAATACAAACCACCCAGCACTCAAATAAGGTCTACGTGCTGAAACCTAGGCCTTTTGGCTTTTCTTTCTGATATTGTATGAAGTGACCCATATCCTACTTGTGCATAAAAGACAGTGGATGAGAAAGACAAAGCTCTTGTTCTTTGGGTGAGTGATTCATTGGTTGATTGCCTAGAGTTTTCCACTTGGGAGCAAATTCCTTTTGTGGTTTCCAGAGCTTGAAGAGACATTAGTTTGCTTTTCAATTTACATGGCCATTCTACTGAATCCCTGCACGGCACTCTGCAATCGTAATAGCCACGATACATAACTTCACATTTGGAATGTAAAATGCAACCATTCTTAATAGTTTAGTTTAATGGCCACTCTTTCCTTTCCCCTATGGTTTCTGGTGGTTGTGTGTTTTTTTTTTTTTTTTTTTTTTTTTTTTTTTTAAGCAGACAGCCATTTTAGTGCCACCACATTCTCCACTGAACATACCCTCTGTGGTGAATATCCTCTTAAGAACAACTTATAGTTCCTTGGAAAGCAAATCACTTAGGATGAGAAAACATTGATCTATGGGGGAAAATGACCCAATGAGTCCTTGTCTGGAATTTTCCTTCTTTTTCATTTTTTTCCCTTCTAAGAAGAATGAGCACAGTATATATGAAAATGCATGCAGACTGTCTGAGCTACGGAGAGAGGAGTTGTGTAGACCAGCGGGGTTTAGGTAGTTCCCTCACATGATGGCAGTTTTTAAGGTCAGTGGCAGACCATTACCTATATATTTGTTTTGCTTGAATGACTAGATCCTTAATTAAAGAAAACCTTGTATTTTTTTTTAAACCTTAGGAAGTTGCAGGTGACTTCCAATTCCTTACACCCCAGAATCCTAGCCTTGCTGGCTCTCCCCTTCAGCACTGTCTTCTGAGATCAGCAAAGAAAGAGTTCTTGCTCTCAGCTCTTAGGGGGCGGCATCCCTGATTCCGTTACCAGGGAAACCAGTTTCAGATGGGTGCAAAGAAGGCAAAAGGTTCAAACATCTTATTTGAAATAATGAAATAAGAATGCAACCTATAACTCCCCCTCTCACCAACTATCTAATGTCAATTTCCATGGCAACAAGATCAGAAAGGCCGCTGACAGCCAGCAACTGACAGTAAACTCACGTGTCTCTCCAGGTGGCAGGCATCCTTTTGATAACCGTAAATGCCAATTTGTTCAATCCCATGACATATCATTGGGCTGGAAAGACTCTTATTTGAAGAGTGAATAAAATAGAATCCACCTAGCCAAGATGTCTCTCCCTCCAACTTCTCTCAGACAAATAATAAATCAGAAATACTGTTCAGGTGATTATTGTTGCTTTCCAAGATAGCCGCCTTGTCAATGTGCAAACCTCCTTGTCTACCATGTTTGTCTTTCTAATTTCTGGACTCACACGTAACAGCAAGATGAACCTCTCCTCTGGGCTGTACTTTACTAGATCAGGTATTTTGAGACTCAGAATATGTGGACTCTCTGACCTTTCAGTATGTAGAATGTAAGTGGTAGTGTTGATTTTAGTCTCTGCAGTAGTGCCTAAACGTTCAGTCATATTGTTTACTAATTTATATCTATTTTAGATGTTTTGCTTTCTAGAAGTCCTGGACTCTCGGGATGAAATAGCTGGAAATTAATGTACACATCTAGATAGTTAAAAAGCTCTAGGTGGTCACTAGCATATGTGGGGCTGAATGCCCCACAGGTAAGCAATATACTATTAAAAAACGCTTTGTCATGGCCATAATCCAACTAAGCATTTCAACACAGGATGGCTATTTCTTAGTAACATGGGCAAAGTAGTAGCAGAAGAGACTCTTTAAAAGGAATAAAGGGCTTCAAAAGCATTTCAACCCTTACCATTGTGTAGAGATGCTGGGTCGCTTACATTATGAATTTTTGCCTTTTCTGTTGGCTTTTGCTAAAATAAAAATACAACGTAGCTTGCCATCTTCTCTGGGCTCCTCTACTAATATTAGATTTAAATTATTTAGATTGAATTGATTAGATGTTCACTAAGTTTTAAATCAATGGATTATTTGCGCTTAGTAAATATTAATTGTTAACTGTTAATGGTGGTATGACATATATAAAACTCTTAAATTTTTTAACACATACCTGCCTGTCTGATAAAACACATCTGTAGAGCAGTCCCCACGTATGACGAGCTCAGCCCTGAGTCCACGCTGCCCTTGTCAGCCACGCTCCTCTTAGCATTCGTAGCTCAGGGAAGCTTTCCCATTAGCCACAACTCAACACGTTTTCTGGGGGCGAGGTGACGGAGAGTTACTTGAGTTGGTTCAGTGACTCACCCAGGAAAAGTGCTGACATGAATTTTGGTGTTGGCCTTTCTCCCCACCTCTGGGGGCAGAGTAACGTTAGGAAAAGACACCAGTGAGCTAATATTTTCACAAGCTAATAAAAATGAAGCTCGCCGCTTTCTCTGTTCCTCCTCCTCCTCCTCTATCTTTCTTCGCATTGTGCCATGGGTGAGGCTGACATCCCACCTGGGCTTGACTGAAGCCCTTGGTGCACACGTGATTTCTTCGAGTTAGGGTGGGAGATCCGTAAATGCGGATAAACAAAAAAATGTGCATTTGATTTGAACGGAAATTTCATTGCATGTAATGTGTGGTTCCTTATGTTGGCAGTTAGCAGCTGTTCAAAGCAGGTTATTAAATAGCTGGCCTTGTGCAACTGTGAGAACCTTTGGAATAACTTCTTGGCACAGTCACAAACATATCTGTGACTAGCGTATTCGAATGGGAAATGTTTCTCCCATAGACTCTTTCACAAGATTCTCTTGTCATCATTATTTTACATTCTGAGCTACTTTGGTTTATGGCGATTTCAGTTTTAGGAATTGTAATTCTGTACTTTGCCGGTAATTGAAATCTTCTAAGTCCTTCGGATTGACATTTCAGTGATTTTAGCATGTGAAGAAAATCATAGAAGAAGTAAACGCTGATCAAGTAAAACTAGAGTTGATAAACACATTAGAGCAAACCCTAAAGTCAGTGTTGAATTACACTTTAGGTTTTGAACTTTACATAGAAAATAGCCATGGTGACATGTAGCACCGTGTCCGTGACACTGCCTGGTGCACTTTTTATTGAATCATAATGTTATTTTAATCACCAGTAGAATCCCAGAGCAAATGCATATCCGCTTTGCACTCCATCACAAGAAAGGAAAGGAAACCAGGTTTTTTCCCAGCCTGGATAGAAAATATTTTCTTTTTTCTATCCAGAACCCAGTGGAACCATTTGCTACCTAAAAGCAGTAGATTTGATTTCCAGCATTTGACATGTTAGGGGTAAATATAAAGGTGTGGCCAGGCCCCAAACGCCAAATCTGCCCAGCCTGACAAACAGCCAATAGCATACTTTTACAATATGTGAAAGTTTAGAGGATACTTCAATTGTATAAAAAGCCATACTTCATTCAACAAACATTTACTATGTTCAGGTAACTCTGAAAGGCTATTTGAGCCATAATAATACTATGGTTAACATTTATTGTGTACTTCCTGTATGTCAGGTACTTTACTAAGTACTCTACTTTCCAGATTTCATTTAAAAATAAGACATGGTGGAGGACGTAGGTGGCTCAGTTGGTTAAGCCTCCGACTTCGGCTCAGGTCATGATCTTGTGGTTCGTGAGTTCAAGTCCCGCGTAGGGCTCTGTGCTGACAGCTCAGAGCCTGGAGCCTGCTTCAGATTCTGTCTGTCTGTGTCTCTGTCTCTCTCTCAAATATAAATAAACATTAAAAATAAGACATGGTTTCTGCCTTAAAGGAGCTGAGTCAGGGGCCAGCACTAGGGTAGCTGAGGAAGAACTATTTTTGGGCTCCAAGTTTAAGGTGCCACCAAAAACTCAGTGATCAAGACAATGTTTTGCTGAAAATTTTAAAATATCAAAATTAGTGCAAAAAACTATGATGGTCTGAAATAACAGGAACTCTCATTCATTGCTAGTGGGAATGCAAAATGCTACAGCCACTTTGGAAGACCGTTTGGCAGTTTCTTAGAAAACCAGACATACTCTTACCATACAGTCCAACAATCAATGCTCCTTGGTATCTATCCAAAGGAGTTGAAAACTTACGTCCACACGAAAATCCACACAGAGATGTTTACAGCGGCTTCCTTCAATATTGTCAAAACTTGGAAGCAAACATGATGTCCTTCCTTAAGTGAGTGGATATGGTAGTTAATTTTATGTGTCAACCTGACTAGCCTCCGATGTGCCCAGATATTTCCTAAAACATTATTCTGGTGTGTGTATGAGAGAGGGTGTCTCTGGGTGAGATTAATGTTTGAAAGGTAGACTGAGTAAAGCAGAGGCCCCTAATGAGTGGGACTCATTCAATATTTGAAGGCCCAAATAGAACAAAAAGACTAGTAAGAGAATTCACTCTCAGCCTGTCTTCAAACTGGGACAGTCTTCTGCCTTCAGCCTCTGACTTGGATTGGCATTACATCACTGACTCCCCTGGGTCTCCAGCTTACTGACCACAGATCTTGGGACTTCTCCGTCTCCGTAATCACATGAGCTAATTCCATAAAATCTCTCTCTCTCTCCCTCTGTGTACATATATACATAGATGTATATATTACCTATTGATTTTGTTTCCTTGAAGAACTTAGACCAATATGGTGGATGAATAAACAATGGTATATCCAGGCAAAGGAGTATTAGCACTAAAAAGAGGTGACCTGTCAAGCCATGAGAAGTCACGGAGGAAGCTTAAATGCACATTACTAAGTGAAAGGAGCCAATCTGAAAAGCCTGCATACCATATGATTCCAAGTATATGACATTCTGGAAAAGGCAAAACTATGAAGACAGTAGAAAGATTGTGGCTGCCAGGGGGTAGTGAGAGGGGGGTGAATAAATGGAGCAATAGGTTCACCACCAGTTGTAACAAATGTACCACTTGGTGGGGGACGGTGGTAGTGGGGAGGCTATGTTTATGTGGGGGCAGCAGGCATACGGGAACTCTGTACTTTCCACTCAATTTCACGGTGAACCTAACACTATTCTAAAAAGTAAAGTCTACTTAAAAAATCTGTAATGGATACAATATGAAGATTTCAAATCAAAGCATATCTAACCCTATTCTTGCATAATATTGCCCACCCTCACCCCTCACCTTACCCTAATTTTGATCATATTGGATCCTGGCTTTACTTAAAATTTTGACACTGTGTTCATTATGGATTTTTTCGTCAATTTTGTTTTTGTTTTTTTTAATACTGCTTTAAAATATTTCTTTTGATTACAGAGTTTTCCGACACTCCTTTAAATTTTGTGCCCATGGCGAGTGCCTCTCACCCTAGTTTTAGCCCTGAGTGTGACAGATGTCATACAAAAGCTAATTATAAAATAAGATAACAAATGATACATTCCATTAAGGTAATTGTTATAATTGCCAAAGAGAGGTATGGAAGATGCTCCCCTAGAGGCATGGGAAGGAAATATAGCGTCAGTTATAAACATAGAGTTATTATTTACATGGGTGTATATACAAATATTACTACTTCAATCTATATTCTTTATAAATGTATATATAGATATTAATTGAAGTAGTATTTATCTATTTGTAAAATAATAAAGCTTACTAATATTTAAAAGCAGGTTCTAAAAGCAGGTTTAATATTATAATCCCTACCGAGTCCATATATGGTAGCAGGCCATGTGTCCCATTCAGTTAATGAGATGCCTCGAGAAATGGCAGAGCCAGTGGAGTGGGGGTTAACCGTGGTGTCCTAATAGCAAATTGTCATGTGTCGTGCAGGTGAAATAGATTTCTGTACTAATCTACCTGATTTTAACCGACCCACTCTTACCAGTTGTAGAGGTGACTTTAAAACCTTTCAGCTGTGGAGCCAGAGGTTGAAAGTAATGTTAACGGCACAAACATGCATAACCAAAAATGTCCGTGCTGACCCTTTTTCTACTTGGAATATTTTGAACTCTTCATCAGATAAATTATGGGATAAAAAAAAAAAAGAGGGGGTCTCACAAGAAGTTTGTCCAGAAGGAAAAGCCAAAATTAACAAGAAGACTATTTGAAGAAAGAGGCTAACATCTACTCTGGTTAAGGATGCGCTTTAACCTCATGTGCTGCCTTCTTGTGTTAAATGATCAGAGATGGGAGTACAGGGAGTTCTTTGTCCCCTGCCCCCTCATATTACCAATGGGGGGAGTCGGTCATCATCATAATGTCCCTATGCATTATCGCTCCCCGTGACCACACCTCTCTGTGCTGCAGTGTTGCTGCTAGTCCCGTCGAGTGTCAGCGTCTCTTTTTCTGCACCCTCAAATTTGAGGTGGTTTTGGGACTCATTCCGTTTGATCGATATATAGCACATGACAGAAGTGACATTGAACTAGTTTCTCTGGAGACCTTTTGGCTTCCACTCACAGTCTGAGAAGCCCAAGATCATCATCTACGAAGAACTCTAGTCTAGCCTCCTGCAGGCTGATTGTTCACTTGGAGGCTGAGGGGCTCCGCTGACAGGCAGCACCAATGGCCCCAGTCAGACCACCAGACTACCATACCTGCATGAGATCGGCCGAACAATGACCCAGACTGCCAACCAACAGAATTTTGAAAATTGATGTCATTGCTTCAAGCCACTAAGTTTGAGCTGGTTCATCACACAGTAACAGGTAACCGAAGTGGGTGGTCTGTTAAAAATGGAAGCTCGTCTCCAATAGAATGTGCCAACTTTTGTAGGAACACAGGTTCAAAAACAACACACAACGTTTCTTCTGGGCTTGTAGTGTCCCTGTTCTCAGTCCTCATGGGTGTTCTGAACAGCATCCTGCATGAAAGGGTCCACAGGTCCTCCAGTTGGATCAGACAATGAGTTCGTTCAGGACCACATGGCATTTTGGACGTGAGGAAGGCTCTGAAGCTATGTTGCAGGCTTGGTGCTTTCATCCTGCCGGAGAGTAGTACGTGCATAAGCATGAACTTGAACACACTTATGTTTCCAGTGAAAAATGTAAACCTAACATCCCTGCGCTAATTAAGGAAACTTGGTGCTGAAGTAGATAGTATTTGAAGCATTTGCAGAACTGGAGTATGGACTCTTGTTTAGGGTTCTTTGCTTCCTGATTAACCGCCTCTGGAGTGGAGATTCCTGAGCAGGGTTCACACTCAAGGCAACCGGGGAGATTGCCACTAACCCACACGCAGGTGTGGATCACTGATTGTATCAGCCTCTTTCTCCAGATAGCAACCTCAGACTTAAGCATAACACTGTCCTATACAAGACTGCTGACTGGAAAGAGGATAGGAACTCTGCAAGGGAGAAGGGCAGAGCAGACGATGGAGGTTGTGGCGGGGAGGAGGATACCCAGGGGCCCATCCAGGAGGAGTTAGGAAAAAACCAAGAAGGACTGGTCTGACTTGACTCTCACTCAGTGTTTTTGTTTTTAATGTTTATTTATTTTTGAGAGAGAGAGAGAGACAGAGCACGAGCAGAGGAGGGGCAGAGAGAGAGAGTGAGACGCAGAATCTGAAGCAGGCTCCAGGCTCTGAGCTGTCAGCACAGAGCCCATCGCGGGGCTGGAACCCACAAACGGTAAGATCATGACATGAACCGAAGTCGGGGTGCTTAACTGACTGAGCCACCCAGGTGCCCCTCCCAGTCTGTTTTTAAGTTTCCTAACCTCCTTCAGGCTGTGGCACATACAGAACAGAAGAGAATATTGATAAGATACAATGGGGGAACATAGAGTCGGCTGGGGCTGAGTATCACAACCACTTGCGGGGACTGTGATTCCCCCTAATGTGTCTCAGGGTAACCAATGGGAAGAGCTGGCTACTTGTTAAAAATAACACCAAAAAACTTCCTTTAATGGCATATATATATAATTAAAGTAAATAAAATTTGACTATTTCAATAATCTGTAGGAACATTTTCACTACTGCTTGAGATCACTGGAAATTCCCTAGGCTGGGCACACCTGGGGCTGGGAGAATGTACCCAGCCACATTTAATCACAAGAGCTCAGTAGGAAGAAGCCAAAAGAGTGTAAGAGAAGAGACAAGTCTAAATATAAAATTGCATGCTGTAGAAAAAAGATTCTTTTATTACTTCCATAAACTCAGCAAATTAGACACTAAAATCTCAATAGCTACTCATGGGTTAAATGAGAAGAGCTATCAGAAGAACTACCGTTCTCAATTAAATTAGGAACGAAAATGTCCCGAGTTGCCAAATTAGCTGTCTTAAATTAGTTGGGTCTAAATAAAATCCAGTCACAAGGGTAAGGATGGAAACTGCATATGCCGAGTGACTGCTGTGTTCCAGAGACTTCTGCATCTTACCTTTCAGCCCATGCAGGCTGACCTATCTGCCATCTTTAAACCAAAAGCCAAACTCAAAGCCCAAAGTCAAAACGAAACAAGCTTGCTGAGCTCCATGCCCCCGAGGGACTGGCACATTTGTTCTCTCTGTGTCACATCAGTTCTTTTCAGAATAACTCCATACCATTTGCCTCCCTTTCTTCATATCCAGCCTCAATTTAATACACTCAGGCTTTTAATCCTAACCATGTCTTGGAAACTGCTTGTGAACAGGTCTCCGGTGCTCTTCTTGCCAAACCCATGGACTAATGTTTTATGTTTTTCTTGTTCAAACTCTCAGGAAATTTTTTTTTAAGTCTATTTATTTATGAGAGAGGGAGAGAGTCGGGAGACAGAAAATTCCAAGTAGCCTCCATGCTGCCAGCACAGAGCCCGTTGCAGGGCTTGGATTCACGAACCACGAGATCATGACCTGAGCTGAAATCAAGAGTTGTCTGCTTAACCGACCGAGCCACCCAGGCTCCACATCCCATAAACTAGCCATTAAAACAGTTGATTACTTTGTCCTTTTAGAAACTCTCTTTTCTAGGTTTTGGAGACACCAAACTCTTCCAGGTTGCCACCTGCCTTTCTGGATGCTGGCCTCTCCTCACTGGCACTCGCTGTTTCTTTACTACCCTCCAGACATGCTTGCTTTCTTTCTGTTTCTGAAACCCGTCAAGCTTGTTCAGGTTTCTCCAGGGCCTTTGCACAAACTGTTCCTTCTGTCTTGTTGCCACATGGAGGTTCCTACCTGCCATTCAGCTCTATTATCATTACCTCAGAGAGTCCCCTGACTTCATTATGTAAAGTCACTCTCCCACCTTGTCTCCTTCTCTTATTTGTTTGTATACATGTATTTGTTTCAAATCCTTACTTGTGAACTTTACTATTTTTTTTCCTTCTTAAGACTTTGAATTCCTTGAGAGCAAACTTACTATCTGTAGCAACCGGAAGATATACATTATAATAGCTAGCCTCCAAGATGGAGTCCATTTATCCTTCTTAGGCTCTGTAATCCCTTCCTATACTGAATCAGGAATGTGTGACCAATAGAATACTGAAAAAGTGACAGCATAGCGTTTTCTGCCTTGGTCTTTTGGGTGGCTTCCTTTGGGGGAAGCCAGCTGCCATGTTGTGAGGTCACTCAAGAAACCCTATGGAGAGGATGTGAGGGCTCTACTTACAACCATGTGAGTGAGCCAATCTTTTTTTTTTTTTTTTTTTTTTTTAATGTTTATGTATTTATTTTGAGAAGGGATGTGGAGGGCCAAAGAGAGAGGGAAAGAGAATCCCAAGCAGGTTCCAGAGCCAGTGTGGAGCCTGACACAGGGCTTGATCCCAAGACTGTGAGATCATGACCTGAGCCGAATCGAGAGTTGGAGGACTCTTAACCAGCTAAGCCATCCAGGCGCCCCTCGAAGCGGATTCTTAAGGCCCAGTCAAGACTTTGGTTTACTTTAGCCCACTCTTATCTGACTGCAACCTCATCAGAGACCCCAAGCCAAGCTAGAACTGCCCAGCCATGCCTGCCCTAAATTTCTGACTCACAGAAGCCATGAGAGAGAATAAATCAGTATTGTTGATTTAAGCCATTAAAATTCTTGTGGTTTGTTAAGCAATATTAGATAATGAATAGGAATACCTAGATTTTATCCACTTGAAGAGAATGCTCAAATTAGCAACCGAATTGCTGCCCCTCACTGAGTCATGTTGGGCTTCAGTGTGAATCCACATTATATCCTCAGCCTATCATCAAGTATTTATTGATCACTTGGCATATGGCAAACACCGCTGAGTGGAGATAGAGCTGAACAAACCCTGTCATCAAGTAGCTCTTTTTTTTTTTTTTAACGTTTTTATTTATTTTTGAGAGACATAGAGACAGAGTGTGAGCAGGGGAAGGGCAGAGAGAGAAGGGGATACAGAATCCCAAGGAGGCTCCAGGCTTTGAGCTGTCAGCACAGAGCCCAACACGGGGATCGAACTCACAGACCATGAGATCATGACCTGAACTGAAGTCGGCCATTTAACCAACTGAGCCACCCAGGCGTCCCTCAAGTAGCTCTTGAGATAGCCTGGAAGACAAGACAATAGCTATTGATATAATTTAGGAGACAAATAAGGGCATGTGAAAAGTTAATGATAAAAGGGAGGTGAGGGATTTCAGAGGAAGGCAAGAGATCTCAGTGTTTGCTTACCAAGTGAAGTTTTCATAGTAGAGAAGGGCATGAATGTATGTGGAAAAAATGGTCTAGATCTAGAAGATTTGTGGTTCCCAAACTTGAGAGTGCATCAGAATCACCTGGAGAGCTTGATAAAACTCAGGCTTCTATACCCTCTGTCCAGAGTTTCTGATCCAGTCTGTCTAGAGTGTGGTCCAAGAATTTGCATTTCTAACAAGTTCCCAGCCGATGCTGATGCTTCTGGTCCAGGGAGAACATACCACAAAGCCTGTTACTCAAGTGTGGTCTACACACCAGCATCATCGGTATCTCCCAGAAGCTTGTTAGAAGTGTAGATTCTCAGGGGGGCGCCTGGGTGGCTCAGTTGGTTAAGTGTCCGAGTTCAGCTCAGGTCATGATCTCACAGTCTGTGAGTTCAAGCCCCACGTCGAGCTCTGTGCTAACAGCTCAGAGCCTGGAGCCGGCTTCGGATTCTGTTACTCCCTCGCTCTCTGCCCCTCCCCCACTCACGCTTTGTTTCTCCTGCTCTCAAAAATAAATAAAAAAACATTAAAAAAAATTCAGAAGTGTAGATTCTCGGGCCCCGCCCTGTACCCACCGACTCAGAACCCAGATGTTAACAAGATCCCCAGGTAACTCATGGGCACGATAAAGTTCGAGAAGCACTGCTACAGAGGAAAGAGGTCATGCTCTCTTCAGCAAGCTGGGCGAGTGCTGGACTTGCTAAACATAGCCGAGGTCAGGCACGGCCTGTGTAGTATATGAGAGAATTCTTCTCTATGGTCAGCCCATCTTGGTTTCATTGATTTTCTCAGGCAGATCATTTTTTTTTCACTCATTGATTTTTTTTTTTTGCAGCTCGAGTCTTCCTCATCAGTTCTCTGCAGGTAATTTCAATTCATTTTGATTCATTTCCTCACTAGCTTGGCATTTCTGCCCTGGCACCAGATGGTGCAACTTAATTGTGCTTGTCTGTGAGTGTCTAGATATGACACAGTTGTGGAAAACTGCAAAAGGTCAAGGGGATACTGCCCTGTGCAAAAGCAGAGAGGCCTGGATGCTTTCTGGAAAACCAGAGAATTTTAACAAGGGCCAGGCTTTTGGGGCCCAGTGTTGTTTGTGCTGTTTGCTAGGTGAGAAGCAGGTGACAACACAATCATGTCTGTGGCAGTGCTTTGAACACATCTGGAATATTCTATGCTAACTCGAGGAATGGGCTGTTTTCCACTGGAGATTATGAGATAGATGTGGTGACATCAGCTTCTCTAATGTTCAGTCCAGGAAATTTTATTTTGAGCTTTTTGTGCTCGAAGGGAGAAGGCCAAGGCATGCCCACGAACAGAGGAGGCTATTGTGTCTGTGGTGTCATGTCAAGACACAGAGAAGGAAAACCCTGCTACTCAAATCTTCTGGTCTCAAATTTTCTTCACTTCCTTTCTCATCTCTCTTGTGGGTTTTTGTATTTTATCCCATTGGCTGAAACCATACCTTAGCTCTTTTTTTTTTGCAAGTAACAAATTCCTCTTTAAAAAGGTATATTTTTTTGGTGGTAACGGTTTCACAGGTATATACTTATCTCCAAATCCATCATGTTGTACACATTAAATATGTATAGCTTTTGGTCTGTCAACCATACCTTGATAAAAGTGATTTTAAAAACAAATAAATGAGGGGCACCCTGTGGCTCAGTCAGTTTAATATCCGCCTTCAACTCAGGTCATGATCTCATGGTTTGTGAGTTCAAGCCCCACATCAGGCTCTGCACTGACAGAGGGGCATGTTTGAAATTCTCTCTCTTTCTTTCTCTCTCTGCCCCTTCCTTCCTTATTCTCTTTCTCAAAATAAATAAACTTAAAAAAATAATGGGAGTTCATTTTTTTCTGAAGGTATTCCTAAGATGCTCTATCCCAATCGATTCAAATGTTTACACATTTAAGGTCTCTAATATCGCAGAGTAATTAATTTTGTTGGTTTAGAATTTTTTGCCATAAATTAATTTATTGTGTTGTACACATAGTAAAAAGAACCTATCAAATGTCAACTGCTGAATTTTCACAGACATGAACACTACTGACATTCGGGTGGATAATTTGTTGTGGGAGCGGCTCTGTGCAATGTAGGATGTCTGGCCTCTACTCTCTAGGTGCCAGTGGCATGCCCACCCTAGTTTTGACAACCAAAGATGTGTCCAGATGTTGACAAATGCCCAGTGGGACAAAAATCACCCCAAATTGAGAAGCACTGTAGACACACACATGTAACCGCTATCCCCGGTTCGCCAGATTTAGCAAATACGGATACAAGAGATCAATTAAATTTGAATTTCCGATAAACAAGAATTTTTAAAACTTTGTCCTCGATTTTGTCTGGCAAGGCTTCACCACCCAGGTCAGGGTATGCAAGAACTTCCAGAACCACAGGGGGCTCCTTTGCGCCCCCTCTCGGTCAATAATCCCAAGGGAAGCAACGTTTGGGATGAAGTCCGTCTTTCCGTTCTCGCGAGATCTGCAGCAGCAGTTAACGACCCTTTCCTGCGTTAGGCCGTTTTCGTCTCCTCTGAGCGGTCTGAAAGCCTCTCTCAGCTCTCCTGAAGAATGTCCTGGAACCCAGCCCTCGTACCTTTTCAGTTTCCCTCCAGGTCCTCGCTGTCCGTGACCTGTACCTGTTCCACCCTGTGCCCTGCCCGTCCCCTGCGCGGGGCTTTCCGCATTCCTGTCACCTCTCACGCCTGCCTGCTGCACCGTTTCTGCATTCTGTGTCCCCATAGGACCGAGAACTATGCTGGCAGAGACAGACCTTTGTGTAGGTAACGGGTTTGGAGGGCGTGTTTGAGAGAAGGAGAAGACAGGCCACCCTGGCCTGTTCACACGGTGGCACGGGGTGGGGAGGGAGAGGCGACATCATTTCTGGAACCTCGATGGCTGTCCCCACCTCCGCTCCCTTTGGCCTGTCCCCTTGCGTCTGACTGTGGGCTGAGACTAAAGGGCACAGCCTTGGTGGCCCTTTCGGAGCGCGAGCAGGAACCCATTCGTGTGGGATCCACCCTACCGCACACTCCTTTTTTGACGTTTGTTCACACACGGGGTTATTTTTTCATTTCTTGATGCACAGGTGCCCCTTCACGCACATTTTATAGCTGGTCTTTGAAACAATTTGGTCTAATTTGCAGAAATCAAGTGAATGTTGCCGGGAGTTGCTGTCGTGAACTAGGCAAGGTTTAGACACCACGCAGTGAGTCAGGGAAGTCTCCAAAACCATCAGTTTTTCTTTTTGAATAGATCATCCTGGTATCACTGTGAAGTTGGACTAGAGGGCAAAGGTCAGTTGGGAGACTTGCAATTTAGGTCAAAGGGGTCAGTCATTCACCTCTTAGTATGAATTTTTATAGACCTATTGCTTCCCTCCAAAACTCTGAGACTAGCAGTAAAGACATGGGAGTTTTATGGAGGTAGTGAGATGACTGCAGGATATTTAGAGACAGTGGATACTGCAAGGGAATTCAGGTGTGGTGTGTGGGGGCGGCACCTCACTGCACGGGGGGGGGGGGGGGGCAGGGAGGCAAGCATGGAATTAAAGAGAGTGGAAGGGACAACGATATGCATGTCCTGGGTCAGCCTGTGGTTGGCATCAGCCACATTGATGGGTATACCGGCATGGGATGGTCGAAAACTCTGAGAATCCCGAGTTACAAAGGTGTGGCATCTCCCGAACATTTGGACTAGTATTTATTAGCGTGTCCAAGAATGAGTCGGAGATTAAAAGAACAAATAGTTTGGAGGTTAAGTAACCAAGCGTTCAGCTGTGGCAGTCCCTGCGGTGCCTCGTGTGATCAGTTTCGTGGAAGCAAGAGACAGTAGTTTACAATAGCAAAGCCCCAAGCTGCTCTCGCAGAAAGGCCTGGGATCCGGGTAGGGGGAAAATGAGCTGGCGGGCTGGAAAGGTCACGAAGGGAAGTTAACCCATAGCATGGAAAACTGAAAAATGACTTGTTACATCCCTTGTCATGGGTCTAATTTGTTTAAAATCAAATCCATCTGCTCATTTCACACCCTTTGTTCCACTTCCTTGCTGCAATCCACAGAGGATTACTCCATGACTTTAAAAACTGGCTGCACTTACAATAAGCTAGTAACTTATTTTGTGTTTAACGGCGTCAGAGATATTCTGGAACATGACGAACGTTTATTCTCCCACCTCTCTCTCTTTTTCTCTCTTTTCTTCCTTCCTTCCTTCCTTCCTTTCTTTCCTTTTTCTTTCCTTTCTTTTTTTCCTTTCTTTTTTTTCTTTCTTTCCTTTTTCTTTCTTTTCTTTCTTTCTTTTCTTTGTTTTCTTTCTCTTTCTCTTTCTTTTCTTTCTTTCTTTCTCTCTCCCTCCCTTCCTCCCTTCCTTCCCTCCTTCCTTCCTCTCTCTCTCTCTGTCTTTCTTTCTTTCTCTCTCTCTTTCTTTTCTTTTCTTTTCTTTTCTTTTCTTTTCTTTTCTTTCTTTCTTTCTCTTCTTTCTTTCTTTCTTTCTTTTCTTTTCTTTCTCTCTCTCTCTCTCTCTCTCTCTCTCTCTCTTTCTTTCTTTCTTTCTTTTTTCTCTCCCTCTCCTGCTCTCCCTCTCCCTTTCGAGAATGAACTTCTCAGGGGCACCTGGGTGGCTCAGTCGGTTAAGTGTCCCGACTTCGGCTCAGGTCATGATCTCACAGTTTGTGAGTTCGAGCCCTGCATCGGGCTCTGTGCTGACAGCTCAGAACCTGGAGCCTGCTTCAGATTCTGTGTCTTTGTCTCTCTCTGCCCCTCCCCTGCTCATGCTTTGTCTCTCCTGCTCTCAAAAATAAATAAAACATTAAAAAAAAAAAAAAGAATGAACTTCTTAGCGCAGCACACTGACTGGGAAAATCCTGTAAGTCTCCTTCACAAAAATACTGTTTACAAGCTGTAGAGTGACACAGGTAGGGGAAAAGTGTTCTGTCATTCCCCTAGGCCTGCCTTTTACTTCCTACATACCCTGCAAGCACTCATTTCCCTCCCATGCTCCATACATTACAGAAAACTTCTTGGCTCAATCGATTCTGTTTATGATCTTCAAATCTTAATTTCAAATGAAGCTTGCCCCTTTTCAGGAAAGAATTATCTTCTATGCAATGAACCAGAGTCCCCTGAGGCATTCATTTGCGATGCATCAATTCCCTTAAGGTCTCCTCACCCATTAAAATATGTACAGTGTTTCTGGTTAACGAATGGATCATTGGAAAAGTGGGATTGCATGCAAGATATAATTCAAAGAAATGCATTTGGAGTTGTTGGCCAATCCATTCATAGGAGCATTTGCTGATTGGGAAAGTATTTTAGCTTTTTGGCTTAATCCTTTGCCACATCACACAGACTAGTAAAGGTCGTTATATTTGATTTGTTGGACCCGATTCTGAAGACAGAGCAGCAACGGAATTTGTGATTTTTGTCACTGTTCTTGATTAAGAAATGAGTGGCTGGAATTTAAACTCACTTGAATCTGTGTGATCTGTGGATATTACCCTTTTTTTTCTTTGCTGAGTGCGAGTTATTGCTAGATGTTATCTTATATTCACTCCTGTCTTTTGAAGGGCCAAACGTTTTGGAAATATAATGTTTATGAAATTAGATATTCAAATGGCAAGTGGTTTAAAGCTGAGGAATGGGTGTCGAAAGATCCCAGCACAAGCACTCACAGTAATTTCACATTTTTCATTACTGAGGTAATTAAAAAATTCCTCAGGGCTGAATTATAGTAAAATTTTATGTATCTTTCTACTAAGCATAAACTAATTTTCTTTCCCACTGGACAGTGTTAATTTAAGTAGGAAATATTTTTAATTCTGTCTCATTTATACATATTATGAAAAATTGCAAGCTTTACTAATTTTATTTAACATTATTTCTTTCTAAGTATTCTTCGATTCAGTAACTGATGGGCATTTAGCATTAGAGCTTAAGTAGAAATGAAAGATGTAATTTCGTTGTCTCACCAGTGACCTTTCCTAGTTCATTCCTGATTCTTAGATGGCCCTGTGAAAGTCAGAGTCGGAACTCTTTATATCTAAGTCCACGAAGGTCATGAAAGTATGCCCGTAAGCTTTCCTTTAATGATAACATCGAGGAATATATGAAATGGTGTGTGATCTTGGACAGGTCCCTAACTTTATCTGTGAAGGAAATTTACTGACCTAAATTCCCTCCTTCACCTAATTCTTCAAGTAGCAAGTAAAATGTTCAATGGAGCCCTTTGACTCTTTTAAGCCACGGGGTGCCATTTTGTGTCATACGGTTCCAGTGGTATTCAGTTTAGGCTTCACGTTTCTGATACTTATGGAAAGGGAGAAATGATTGTAGCATACAAGAAGTGGTGAGAAATCTGATTAAAAACCATTATGTCTACAAATGGCAAGAAGGAACTGAAAGCATCCATTCCGGTGTAATAATATTCTATAATGGCTCACCCGTTGGGAAGTTATGCCCAAGAGAATGCAGTGACAGAGAAGGGAAAGAGGGAGGATGGAGAGAGGACACTGTACCCAGTGCTCGGACTGAATCCATGTGGATCCTTGAGAAACCGTGGAGGGACTTTGCACTTCACGTTGTCAGGAATGGCTTGGGCAGGGAAGGATAGGATATCTACTGCCAACCGGGGTGCGCGGGGGAGGAGAAGGAAGGAGAGGGGAAGGATGACGAGGAAGAGGAGGAGGAGAGGAAGGGCGAAGAGCTGTCATTTATTGTAAGCCCCCCTGTGCAAGATGCTCCGCCAGTCCTGGCCATAATAGGGTGAACTTCACAAACGTTACCTCCTGCGACCCTTATAACGACCTACACTGTAGTAGAAAAGTAAATGCAATGTTCCGACTAGTCACTTGGCTAAATTCCCATAGCTCGTAAAGAGTGGCTTTGAATGGAGGGCCCATTCGCATGCTTTTTCTGCAATGTGTCATCATGTCCTTAGAGATTCCTTCTGTGTGTACTTTTGGTGTCTATTCTACCCCTCTCCGCCTGAACCTAACCCGGGGGTTTCCTAAACCAGCGAGGTAGGAGATTCCAACCTGCAGGTGCCAGGCCTTTGCCCCCACCTGTTCAACTAGAACTTCTCGGGTGGGGGTACATGGGTAATGATGGGTTATACCAGAGGGTATGTGCATTCAATCAAGGATCTCTTGATTCCACTCAGTTCGGCCAGTCATCGTATGCCAGGGATCATTATGGGCCTGGCTCCGGACACCTTGAGATTAAAACACGTTCTGTCTTTAAGGCTGATGGTCATCTAAATAAGCTTTCAGGATAGGAACAAACATGGATGATAAAGTTTCAGATTTCACAAATAGCAAGTGGAAGAGATCATTTTGGAGCAAAAATCTTGCTGGAATCCTTCACGTTTCTACTACTTGAGTGACCCTCCCCTGTCTGCCCTCAAAACCATGGAGCCGGGATGATCTGCTGAAATCAACCCCACAAATCCCAAGGTTTAAAAATTTCCACACCCAAACTTCTCCTTTTCCGTCTTTGAGGTGATCCTTTTTGTTTACCTTTACACATACCTGGTACTATAGAGAGTTGGAAAAGACAGCACCGTAACACTGCTTCTCGTGGAAGTGTCAGCAAATATAGCAGAGACCACACCGTTCAGCCCGTGATCCCCTATTGTAGCCCAGAGAGAGAGAGGAGTTCCTGCTTCAGGGTTTCGAGTCTGTAAAGATCGGGGACTTCCTGATCTTTAGGAAGTGATTGGCCTCCCTGGAGCCTTCTTTTCCTCCTTCCTCCCTCCCTCCCTTCTTTCAACATTCCAGTCTTTTCTAATTTCTTGGAATTAGATTATTTAGAAATAAAATTCATAAGATTAGGCAGGAATTCTGCACTTCTGTGTGACACATACTCTGCTCAACACCCTTTCCTGTGCAGACCCTGGGAACCCCAAGGCTCATTCCAGCCATATTATACCAGGGTGAGGGTGTAATGACTGTCGTAATACTCTGATATTAGTACCATCATTACAGCATAGATCATGTTGTCCAAAACATTACTGTGTATACTGTTTTCAAGGGACGGTCTCTAGATGTAAATAATGAGAGTGCTTTGGTTACTATTTCCACATCGATCCTCTCAAATAGCACCACTTTAGGAAAGCAGAGCTGACTCTGAATCTCTGCTGTTTATTTACCAGCTATTTAACTCCATCTCAGCTGTTGTGCTTCTCTCCTTAATTTACTTTTGCAGGCAGTCTGTTCTCCCTTTCTTCACAATTGGCATTCAGATACTGGGGCACAGTGTCTTACAATGTATCTGTTTGCATGCCTGTCTCCTCCACTAGACTGAAATCCCTGGCAGCAGGAGCCTGTCTTACTCATTTTTGTGCAGTACATGATACAGAATTGTACTCTAGTAAATTAATTTTTAAAAATGATACAGTGGTTAGGTGTTTTTTCAATCAGACTTTTTTTTCCCCCTTCTCTTTAACTTTTCTAAATCTTTCAGGTTGACTGTGCACTACTTACAGAAGAAGAAAAAATATTTCAATAAAATAAGAATGTTTCTTTTTAATCCTATGAAAGCATTTCCATTGTTATATTAAACTGTTAACTTTTAAAAACAACCTAGACAAAGGATAAAGCAGTGTCATGAGTGCGTTTTGCAAATGTTTATATTCTCTTTTGAAACGCATTTGACTGTACGCAAGCACAGGGACCTGCTGGGTAGAAGAAAGCATCTCTCCTGTGCTGGCCAGAGGGCTGTGACCTGTTGCACATCCTCGTCTTCCTTCCTTTTTGACTCTTTTTTCCAACCTTCCCATCCCATCCCTTAAAAATCACCAGCTTAGCCCTAACTCGGTAAACAGAAATTATTGAATGCTAATAATTTCTGGTAAGCAGTTTAGGAGACATTTAAGTCACTAATATAGATGTGATTCCCCCTTTTTTACCGCAATTTCCAGGGAAAGTGCTACAAAGTGATATGTGGCAATAACAAAGTCAGAAGGAAGGGAATATGAAATTCAGCGAGCAGCGTGAATGATTTGCTGTTAGCATGGGGCCCAATAACACTACAAAGCTATAAACTCTGTCGATCTAGATTGCCTAGTTAGGTGGCAGAGATGCAATTTGTCTTTTCTGAAGCCGCCTGCTGCTTGCTAGCTCCATCTCCTGTCACAGCCTATTAGCTCCCCAAGAAAATTGGTAGGAAATTGCCTGCAGATTGTAGGAAATTGCATCTCCAGGCCTTGGAAAAAATGTAGGATAGCACAACACTGACCCTCCCAGAGCAGCTATTAATACAGCATAAAGTGACCTTTGACTTGCCGGGAAACGACTTTGCTATTTGCTGAATAAAGACTGTATTATGTGTGGCTGAAGGAAGGTGCAAATGATTATCCTAGCGAGGCTCCAAGCCAACCTGCTTTTGAAAGCCTAAATATTAGTTAGAAGAATTTTTTTTTTTTTTTGGTTTGTTTGTTTTAGGTGCAGAGTGTTTGAGCGTTGCGGCTCTGCAGGGAGAAGACGGTCCAGTTGGCTTGTTTTTGAAAGCACCTTTTCCCAAAGGTAAAAAGAAAAAAATAAATTGTCCCAAGGAAATGCTCACAGATCTCTCAGGCAAAAATCCAGGAAGTAAATCTTTCAAAGATGAGATTAAAAAACAAAGATGAAGCACATTGGAACATTGTTTTGTTTCCCCCTTGGTTTTGCTGCACATACATCTGGGGCCTCCCCACCCTCCTTCCTAATTGCTTTTTACAATTCCGTCTATGTCTACTCGTCTCGGAATTATTTTCTTTATAGACCATCCCCAGAAGTTCAGACATCAAGATAATTCAGTGTTCCACAGGGGTACATATTGTGCATATTTTAAGCATCATTAACTTTATGTTACCAAAAAAATCAAGATCCTGACATGGTATTTACAGGCTTGCATTTCTACCTAGAAGGATCTCAGCTTGCGTTTACAAGCTATAGTTTTGGAGAAGGAGAAGAATGTTTTAGCTGCTCCTGAATGAGTAAGATGCCTTCATTGGCTTTGAACCCTAAGCATTGTCTGCTAATCCTACCCTCTTCCCCAGTACTGGGTCGTTCACTTTCAGTGCCCTTGGGAGCAAATCCAAAATGGACATACCAGCTTCTCTTCCCTTATGAAGTATAGTGTTACCTCGTTTATTATTTGCACAAATTAAAAAACAGCTAAATGAGACTCCTCTCAGCTTTCCCAGAGTTGAGAGGTTTTCTTTAGGTTTGCTGCTTTTTTACATTTGGTGCTTGCTTCTAGAGAGAAAAGTACTGGACACCATTTCATATCAAAGAACACTGAATTTAGCCCATGAATTTCTGAGCTTTTATATGAGCTCTGATATTCTGCCTGTGTGATCTTGGGTAATTTTTTTAAACTGTTAGGGCCTCAGTTTCATTATGTAAGAAAAAAAATGGATATTCTCTGAGAACCCTTTGATATGTTAAATTCTGTAATAAAGGGTAAAGAGGTTGGGGGGTGGGATTGAAGGCTGAGCTGCTACCCTGCTTTCTGCCTTCTTCTTGGGCTTTTCTTGACTGACTATCCTTGGAGAAGGGGTTCTGTTTGGCCAAAGAATGTGTTTTGCAGTCTGTAAGCATCCAGCTGACTTACCAATCATTGTGAATCAAGACTTGCTTATGTCCACAGAAAGCCCCAAAGAACTTCCTAAGACATGACACCTGGGGGCATACTGATTACCAGGGTGAGTGGACATTGCAACGTAGAAGGTCCATTCCAGGAGTGCTGCTGGTAGTGAAACTTAGGTATATAGTTGCTCTAGCCCCCACATTATAGGCTATGGGACAGAAAATCAAAAGAGGTCCAGTTAACCTTGAAAATATTATGTTAAGTAAAAAAGCCAAACACAAAGATTCACATAGTGTATAATTCCATTTGTGTGAAATATTCAGAACAGGTAAATCAATAGAGATAGAAAGCAGGTGCGTGGTTGCCAGGGCGGGTCGGGGATGTGGAGGATGGAGTAACAGGGAGTGACTGTTTAATGGGTACGGGTTTTCCTTTCAGGGAAATGAGAATATTTTGGAACTAGATAGAGGCGACGATTGAACAACCGTGTGAATGTACTAAATGCCACTGAATCGTATGCTTTAAAATGCTTGATTTTATGTTATGTGAATTTTCCCTCAGTGAAAGAAATATGTCTTGTTACAGTGATGAATAAAGGGACAAATGCAAGAATGTATAATTACTTAAAATATAAAATGGACATTTTAGCCCAGGCAATGTAACTCTTGCCACAATACAAACCACCCTGTAACCTTTCTTATCTGCCTTTGACCAGATCTAACTCTAACCTTTGACCATGATGGTGATTTGAAATGACTGGAAGTTCTGATGTCCACAGTTTCAAAAGCCAATACTAGGGCCAATTTTGAGATGATTTGTGAACACCATTTTTCCTATAGGCTCCTTCAAAATCCATTTCAGGTGCCAAGTCTTTCCTGAGAGGTTCCCAGTCCTTCTAGTTGAAAGAATGAATGGTATTTACCTATCTTTTTAGGGCTTTGCTCGCTTCCTGTCTTGGAGGATGGTTGTTCATTTTTTCAGACATGCCTTACCTCCC
Source organism: Paguma larvata (assembly GCA_030068075.1). Taxonomy (NCBI): domain Eukaryota; kingdom Metazoa; phylum Chordata; class Mammalia; order Carnivora; family Viverridae; genus Paguma; species Paguma larvata. Next base: position 69,130,906 of record CM057832.1, read on the forward strand.
CTGCTTGAGGCCGGAATCACATCCTTCTGACCTCTGTTCTCCCGGACACCAGGGAGTGTGTGCTCAGTAAACATTTGAGCCTTTGCTCTTGTTTTCTTCTCCACCTGAAATGTCTTTTGTAGGAAAATTCCATGGCAATTCTTTCTCACCTTCTATTTAGCTGCTGGATTTTTTTTTAGGAATCTACTCAGTCCCCATTCTTAGTCTCCAAAATTCAGGTTGGGTGGAATGCCTCCCTGTATGTGTGCTGCCCCTCCAAGCATCTTCATGTGTGGGCTCATCAGCATATTCCAAATTTGAGAGTCTCCACAGAGATTGCAGATTTGGGGCCACGTAAACTTGGAGCTGAAGATGACCGTTGGCCATGGGGTGGGTAGAACTTGCCTAGGAATGAAGCCAACACGAAGGAAAGCAAAGCCGAGCAGTGGAGAGAGCCTGGTTCTGAGAATATCATTTGGGTATCAGGGTTCTGCCCGCCTGTGGCCAGATTTGCCCTTGGTCTTCTCAGTTTCACAAGCCAACCATTCACTCTTTTTTGATGAAGCCGGTTTGAATTTGTCATTTGTCATTGAAAGACTCCTGTCTGATGCAATTTTTGGGATCACTTTGGCATGTTCAAAACATCCTCAAGGCGTGCGTAAGATCAGGTATTCCCTGGGAAGCCCTCATATCTTCTTTTTTTTTTTCCAATTTTTTTTTATGTTTATTTATTTGTTTTTGAGATCGAGCAAGAGAGCGAGAGAGAGCACAAGTAGGGGAAGGACAGAGAGAGAGACACAGAATATGAAGCAGTCTCCATGCCCTGCACCATCAGCGCAGAGCCCAATGCGGGGCTTGAACGTACGAACCATGAGATCATGACCTGAGCTGAAGTCAGATGCTTAACCGACTGAGCCACCCAGGTGCCCCACATCTTCTTATATTTTTATTTCATTCACCCTGTTATTTACTATTCTACTTTCTACTTTAAAAAAAATTTTTTTTTTTTTTTTGAGAGAGAGAGAGTGTGTGAGCTGGGGAGAGGAAGAGAGAGAATCTTAAGCAGCCTCCATGCTGGGCATGGAGCCCTATGTAGGGCTCAGTCTCACAACTGTGAGATCACGATCTGAGCTGAAATCAAGAGTTGGATGTTTAACCAACTCAGCCACCTGCATCCCTACTATTCTACTTTCAACAGAGATTTACTGAGCATTAGAACAAAAGGAGATATATGAAAAAATAAGTTTGTTTTCACTTTGAGGGAATGATATTTACAGAAAACCTTCTATTTAGGGAATTTTGTATAATTTTATCTTCTTTAATCCTCACATTAGTCTTGTGAGATAAATAATACTACCTGCATTTTATACATAGGGTAACTGAGGATCATAGAGGATCAGAGGTCATAAAATTATTCAGATGCGTGATCCCACGGTTTGATTGTTTGGACTCTAACTTGAACCTCTTCCTTTGTTCTTCCTACCAGTCTGCCTTGCATTATGTTTTTTTTTTTTTTTTTTTTGGTCTTCTCTAGTAGGCTCTAGATTCCTTAACGGTAGGGACTGTGGCTTACTTATTTTTCCATCAACTACAGCCTTTAACATAGCCTCTTGATAAAATTTCAGTAAGTACTTTTTGGGGTGACTTGATAGATGAGTGAACCACAGCTGAATAAATAATTTGTGTCCTCTGAAATACAAATCATAATTCATATCTCCAGATTCAAATGAGCTAGAAATGCCAAAATGCTATTTCTTAGGCTCAGAGAATTATACACCTGTATAGCCATTTACTTCCTCTGAGGCATCACTCCCATCACGGGAGTGTGTGTGGACCCCTCAGGACTCAGAATCAGTAAAGGTTTACCATTAAGTGAATGATGTTTCAACTTCAGGGCCACTCACTTGCAAGGTCATTTGTATGAAGCTTGTAAAAGTAAACATTTTAAACATATTGTTTAAGATCATGGTCTTTTTCCATTCCAACTCTCCTTCCACTGTCCTTTCTCTTGCATAAGGTGGTATTAGAATGGCCCTATGTGTTGAGAATCTAGTGAAGAGGAAATCGAATTGGGGATATGTGCAGTTTGGAGTTAGTGAGATGTGTTCATGTGGTTCATAGTGAATGTTTATTTAGAAGGAGACTTAGGCTAGGTGTCTCGCTATGGGAATGGCTCCCAAGAAGAGTGGTCTTGCCCTATGAACATAACATCTCGTAGCCCAGCACTGTAAGGGTGTGAGTAGTGGAGAGGGAGAAAAAAAAATGAAACATACAGAGTCTGAAACTAATAAGGACAATTTGTTCAATCCTCAGCTCTTAGTATAAAATTTGCTTCTCATCGAAGCCTCGTAAATGAAAGTGCTTTCCTCTCAGGAATATAGCCTGATAATGTAACATACACAGTTATAAAAACACCATAATTTTTTTCCTTTGTGATGGGAATTGAAGAAAATACAAAATTGGTATAGGGCATTGCAAGGGACCCATGGGAGCGAGGGGCCCTGAAGCTGAAGCTTCCTCCGCTTCATGGTAAATCTGCCTCTGAAAATGCTTTTCAGAATTGTGGTGTGAAGAGGTGGTCAAGGAGGCAAACAGAAAATCGTAGGGAAACGTATTAGGCCAGCGCATCAGGAAGTTACAGATGCCAGAGTTTTACACATCTTGTGACTTTTGTGATATTTTCCATTGAAAAAAAGTCACAACACGTAATCATTCTTTTCTAAATGAAAAATTTCTAAAGAAATACTAAGTATTTTTTTTACTAAAGAGCACCTCCCTCTCTCTGACAAAAATGTAAAAGCTCCAGGCCTGCAAAATCCGGATTTTCCCCTGCCGAGGGTAGCTATCAAATGACTTTGGTTTGGTCATTTCCCCAAACACTTATGAAATTCATCTCATCGTATTTCACGTCCTTTCTGGAGAAGTAGTCACATCCATTTTCTTTTTTTTTTTTTAATTAAAAAAATTTTTTTATGTTCTTTTTTTATTTTTTTATTTTTTTTTTATTTTTGAGAGACAGAGAGAGTGCGAGCAGGGGAGGGGCAGAGAGAGAAGGAGACACAGAATCCAAAGCAGCTCCAGGCTCCAAGATGTCAGCACAGAGCCCGATGCGGGGCTCAAACTCACGGACCGTGAGATCATGACCTGAGCCGAAGCCGGTCGCCCAACTGACTGAGCCACCCAGGCGCCCCTCACATCCATTTTCTTCAGGAACAGGGGACACTGCATGTCCACGATGTCTGTGTTTACAAATTCCAAAGTGGTGAGATTCCTCTTGCTTCCTAACTGTGCAGTAATTTCTTTGGATTCTCTGGAATAATCTCAGCTTCAGGATCTTGGAGAGCACCATTTTTTTTTTTTTTTTTTGCCAATGAGTAGTACACAAGATTTTTTTGGCTTAGCATAAGATATGAAATTGTGTATCATAGTGGAGTACTATTAGCTACAATTTATGCACAAATAGGCCAAGGCCCAGGGAAAAAAAATTGCTTTACCCAAGTTCATGAGATAATGAATATCTGAGCCGCAATTGGAATTTTCAAACTCCCCAACTGTACATGCAATTTGCAGGTTTACAATCCTGTACAAAAAACCAACAGAGAACACAGATGGGCTTCTAACCCCTGCTAATGAGAGCATCACTCTTCATTGCTGGGATAATTAAGCAAATATTTAGTGGTCAGAAACCCACCCAGATTTTAAATAAAATCAGTCAAATCCCAATCCCTTGGGAGATGTTGATTTTGGAATTTTTTTTTTAACTCTGAGTTGTAACTTTGTGTGTGTGTGTGTGTGTGTGTGCATTCTGTGTATGTTCTTATTTTTATGATTTAAAGCAGAGGAGAGTTAGTCCAAGTGCACTCTGCCCACTGAAAAGCCAAATTCCCCAGAAAGACTATGCTTCTGACACTCAAAAGGCACCAGGTCAGGAGAGCATTTTCTCTGTTGATTGCTCTTTTTTTTCTTCAGAATTTTCCTTCTTCCTCACAGAATTAGACCCTTTAAGTAAATTGCAAACAGTTCCCCCTGTGTGAAGCAATGTCTAGCCTAACACACTACCTGACACAATCGTTGACATTTCTTGTGTAAATAAAAGCAGCTGGATTCAGCACTTTCAAGAATGAATGTTGAAAAAATAATGAACTGGGCTTTTTTCTAAGATAAAGCACACTATATATTTCAGAAATTAGAAGGGTATAAAGTAAAAAGGAAGAGCAAATTAATACACAACTATTGTTTACTTTTGTTATAACCCATCCATTTGGTTTTCTACTCCAAATTCTCCTTACTCAGCTATACCTTTTTCTCCAAAGAATTTATCACCTTTGAATAAACTATAGAGTGTATTTATTTATTTTGACTATAGTTTATTAGCTGTCTCTGCCTGCTAGAATGTAAGATCTAAGGGAACAAGAATTTTTATCTCGGCGTATCCCAAACACCTAAGGTAGCACCTGGCATGTAATAGGAACTCAAGGAGTAGATACTGAATGACTATGTTTTAGCACTTGGAGAGCAAAAAATGAATATAATATTGTACTTTCCTCCGAGAAGCTTTATTATTTTTTTCTATGGATTGAAATACTAGAATATTGGCATTAAATATTTATACAATTTTTTCATATCTTTCCTGCTAGAACCTTGATTTGTTTGAGGTAGCAGTATGTGTTGTGAAAACAATCCATTGTCTAGCCTTTCCTGCAGCTTTTCTCTCAATTCTGGCCAGCAAGACCTAAGTTGAATTCTGTTAGGGATATTGAGGAAAGTTTTGTTTTCTTGATACAGACATTCCATTTTCCTCTTTGTCACTTGTTTCTTTTGTGTGTCTGAAATACGGATGTGATGCTTGGAGGTGTAGCTGCCATATTGAGACCATGAGAATGAAAGCAAAATGCTAAAGATGGCAGCGTGAAAAGATTAAAATAGAACAGGATGGCCTACTCCTCAAACTGTCACACGGGAAAAATAAAGCCCTATTTGCTTTAACCTTTATGTGGATCTACGTTACATTGAACCTGAAACAATCCTACAAAATACACCCATATCAAATTGCGACCTAACTAAATATATTTAATAGTTTTCATAATCCCAGTCCTTCAGAGAGGCCATTGGGTAAATTCTACATTTTGGGGTCTCCGTATTCTAGACCCAGGGAGTTTCAGAAACAGAGGGGGAAGGAAGAAGACTGGAGTGAAGAGGATCTCTGTATGGCCTGCTGCAAGGAAAACACCTGTTAAGTGATCTAGATACATTAAAAAGCTAGGTGACAAGCTGGTTTAGCAAGCAGCCACTTCTTAGCAGAGGCTGTTTGTTTTCCTCTCCCTCGTGGCACTAGATTATTGTAGATTTATTGCTATCCGTGTGCAGGGACTAGGTAGAGATACTGAAAGTTCAGATAATAGAGCTGAATCATTTGGAGATCTTTTGTGCTAATATAGTGGTTGTTGCAACTCAACAAAAATATATGATATACATGTATGCTTGAGTGTGCAAGGGAGTGTGAGTGTGACTGTTCTCCTTGCATCCGGAAACTAGCCTGTAATAGTTCTCTCTTTAATTTAGCCAGAATAATCATTCCCACCAGTGACTGTAACTTTGATATTTGCACAACAGTAAGTGTTACTTATTTATCTTTGGGAGATTAGCTGGAGGCAGCACACAAAAAATAAATGCCCCCTTATCTCTGGGAAATTGCACATGCCTCTGTTATGGATTTTCAGATTTGGTATTGTGGTTTTTTGCTTGTTTTGGATATAAAGGTAATCCTGTAAAGAGAAACTTAGGGTTCCCTTCTGCAAAGAACATTTAGTAACATGAGCTGTAGATTGACTGTTTTTTTTTTAAGATGCTATCTTATTATAGAAAATCTCTTTTTAAACCTTTTTAAAATTTAAGATGGCAATTCCTTATGTTTCATTCATCAAAAAGAAATCATTCAGTTATTTCCCTGTTTTTCTACCTCTGCAGGAGAGCTCTGCCACTATGCTCTTTTGAGGAAATTTATCTTTTGAGGAGAAAAATGAAAGGAAAGAGAGAAGAAACAATAAGGCTGTTTCAGTTCTGATCAGTTTTATGTAGCCAAGAAACTGCCAAGTTCTCCTAGAAAAAGAACTATAATTTCAGCTTAAATGACTTCTTGTTCTTGATTCTTCTTCTTCACTTTTTTTATTATTATTTCAGAAATTGATTGCAGAAATTTCAAATATATTTTTTATCTCATATTTTTTAATGAAAATTTGAAGATAAAATTGATTTATTCTACAACAAAACTCAAAAATTCTATCACTAACCAGAAACATGTCCAGGAACAAGTATTACCTTAATTCTCTCTCAGAAGTCATCTTAGTATTGGAAAGTAAATCGGAGCTTACTCCCACTCTCCCCACTCCAATAGTCGTACTTCGTTCTCTTTATCGGTAGAGTCCTGAAACCCAGAATAAAGGTGGCGCACACAGCTAGGTCAGGTCCTGTGAGGAAGTCGTGGCCAGAGTTGGTGTGTCCAACCTCTGGGAAATGGAAGTGATATGTCTGCCTCCTGTTCTTCTCCTTTGTTCATGGCATGTGAATGTGAAGGCTTGACCACTTGAAGGAATTTTTTTTTTCCATGTGTATTTTCTTGGGAGTCACACAGCCAGAGGGAATTCTTTTATCACACCCATATAATAGATGGGGTTTGTGGGTAGAAATTCTCAAGGCATAAGTTTTTTTCTCTTTCATCTAAATCCAAAGCCAAATCTCAGTGAGGCATATATTCCCAGCATCGCCCTCTGTAAGGTACAGGGAGTGTTTTTTCCCCCCCTGCCCTCTGGGAGTGCATGTATTTGGTGAGAGGGTGGAGGTGTGGGGAGCTTTATACCCCAGCTTTTCAGACTGACCTGTTCTCTTGCTAGAGCTGGGGTGCAGCCCAGGGAAAAATGAGTTCTAGGCCTCGAGAAGATTTTTAGATAGTCCTAAGACAAGTTCTTTCTTTACTGCTTGCTTACCTTTCTAGAATCACAGTTTTCATCTCTGGCCTCCAATCCATCCTTGTGTTTTCCTGCTAGCGAAGCCATGCATTCCAATGACATTTTAAATATTTTATTCAGCATTTTAGCTCCGCCTGGAGGGATGAATCTGCCATGTTGCTGGAAACAGAATCCTAAATTCTGTTTGTTTCAACTTCAAAAAATAATGCTTACTTAATTACTTTATAATCATCTATATTACTTCTTTTATTATTCCCTCATTCCTTATGTTAGAATGGGTTTCCCTTCATTTCCTTCTTTCCTTTCTTCTTCTATTCCTTTCTTTCTTTTAATTTTTTATTTTGTGTTCTTTCCTCCTCCTTTTCCTTCCTCTCCCTTTCCTTCTCTTTTTTTCTTTCTCATCCTTCTTCCTTTTTAAAAAAATCCCTGGATCTAGAGCCCAAGGTAGCAATGGATTTTAAGGAAGAGGTAAAAGAGTCACTATTTACTTCCACATTTATTGAGTGCCTACTGCACTGTGCTAGGAACTGATGCTCTATGGATGAATAAGGTCCTGCCTTCAAATACCCAGTTGTGTGGGGTGATGGTACTGTGTGGGGAGCTGTAGGGGGAAGTACACAGCAGGAAGTGAACATGCAGTATGTGGGAGGGTTCCTAACAGAGGCCATCTTTAAGGATAATGTGTACATGGGAGTTTCTGTTTGAGAGACCTCCCATGAGCTAATGCTGTAGGAGAGGAGTGAGTACAGGAGTCCAGTCCCTGGAAATGGAAGTCTGTCTGAGCACAAACACTGTGTTATTATTGCTTATGTTATCTATGCATGGATTTTTTTTTTTAGTCTTGAAAATCACAATACATTTTTCCTGTGGCAGTGGAGTTAAGCAATCACATCTAGGAAGAAAAGGAGGAATCTTCTGCTTTTGAATGGGTGGATAAAATGATCAGGGAGCTCCAAATTCAAGAAACAGAGCCCCAGTGAGTCAGGGGATATCCTTTTCATCTCAAAGGACAAAAGAACTACCCATGGTTTCTTTACAGTCACAGCTTGGTGACCTCAGATAATGCTTTGCAAAAGAGTAGGCATAGCCCATTACAAAAAGTATTTTGTCGTACTCCGATACTGAACATATCCTCATTGAGATGGGTGAAATAATGACCTAGAGATAGGATTCTTTCTCCAGGTTCGCTTTCCAGTGACCATTATATAAAGTGAAATACTCATGCTTTGCTCCAAGACAAGTAAACTTTTGTTTGTATAAAAGTACAACGTGAGAAGGCAGACCATTCAGAGAACAGCAGGCCGATGGACGTTCCTCGCTCTGTCCTGCCTCTTTGCGTGGTGTACCGGTTGGTTAGCCCGGGGCCCCGCAGATGACATACTGCATGTGCTCTTGGTTGTAGATCACAGCTGAACAAACTGCTCTGGGGTGTGAAAGGTCAGCACAGTGTAAACAGAAATCAGCAGTGACCTATGGAGTCGTCTCAAGACATAATAAATACCGTCTTCATGGTCCTTCCCACCTTCTGCTGATTCAGGTATTCTCTAGCACCATGTGGCTTGTCTCTGGAGCAATATTTCAAATCCAGCAGACCATTGTATTTGGAGCCGATTTTCTCACTATGCTTTTAATTTTGGCAAAATAACTTTTAGCTCCTTCTGAAAATGTAATCATATACAGGGAGCTTCATTGAGAAAGAATAAAATACTTTTAAAAACACTCCATTAGCTTTGGCTATCATTAGTTTTGCTATTCTGGAAGAATTTCTCCTAGGTTTAGGGGATTATAATGGATTTTTTTTTTTCAATCCAGAATAGAATTTTGTGGCAGAATCATTAACTTTTCCTCTCCTTGCAATCCCCCAACGACCATTTATTTTTCTGTACCCCTTTATAGAGGGGCATCCAGGCCAGTATTACCTCTTGCTAGAGTAGGGATGGGCTCACATTCATCCTGTTCCCTTCCCTGGGACAGCCACGAGTCAGTCAGGAGAACCTGCTCTAGTCCTTGCCCGTGTTAGGTGAAAAGACTCTCTCAGATTGTGCTTTGCCTTCAGCTAGCTCATACTCACCTGTGGAGGTTTTTTAAGACAGGGTTGCTCACCTGGACCTGAGGTACATGAATCTAGTGAGAGTAGACCATACACTATGTTCCCTGTGCACTCCAGGGCAAAGTTTAGGGAAGCTGTGTGATTGTGTGTGAGAATGCTTCCAATTCCCATCATATGTGAGATTTACATAGATTTGCTTGTCTAATGGGATGGCCTTGCAGAAGACCTAAAGCCACTCATAGAATAATACTATCCGACACCGCGCTGGTAGACATAAGTGTAGAGGGTGATAGGAGGGAAAACTTCCCTCTGCTCCAAGCCAAACCAAACTGAAAGCCCAATCCATAACCTACAATAACTTAACCCAGATGGTCGTATTTTCTTTAGACTGCAAACCATTCCCAGTGAATTCATTAGTTTCAGTGTTTCTTCTTTTCTATTCTTGTAGTTAACATTTTGGCTTGCCAGATTCTAGCCATCCAAGAACAGGAGAGATCAGATGCTTCAGATTAAACAGTTCAAAGTCAGTGACATTTGGTTAAAATAAACAAATGGAATAAAATGGACTGCAGACTCACAGGTCTAAAAGTTAAAACTCGTCAACTGAGACTTAGTGCTATTAGATGGTTGATTTTACTCAGAAGTCAAGAGCTCATGAACAATAAAGACAATAACCACAGCACCAATGAGAAAATGGGGCGATTATGTTGAAGGAATGGTCCAATCTCACCTGCTGTGCGGCATCATTTTAAGTCCTGGCAAAATTTCCAAGTGAAATAAAGCAACAAAAACAATGAGAAACTAAAACAGTGGTTTTAGTGGTTATTTATGTCTTCAACTTGGGGGGTTGTGATGACTCAAGGTAGAAAATTGGATGAGAAGGAACAAATGTAAAAGTTAAAGAGGAGTAAAGAACTAAGAATAAAGTTAAAGTCTGGTTTAGAGAATTATGTGCATGTATTTATATTTTTCAATTTTTCGTCTTGTACTAGATGCATTTAAAAATGAAAAACAAGGGCTTATGACTGGCTAAAAATAACTTCAAGACCCATTACCGGTCATTTTTACCCTACACCCTTTGATTTTCAAACTCATCACCTTGCTTGGCAAATTAAGATCTTCTTAGCCTACTCTGAATACTATTTCTTCTTTGGCCTTCATGTTCATCCTGTATATTTGAAACTGTCCATGCTTATCTCCCTATATGTCTTTACTGCACTCACTGGTTAAATCTAGCACCTGCCTAAACGTTTTCCCAATTTAGAAGATTCAACTTATTCTTCAATACAAAAGAAAAACATACCTCTTCCTGGACATCTAGCCACCATTCTGCATATGTCCACACGGACTTTGTTGGCATATGTACTTTACAAGGGCAAGAATACAGTGTTTTGTAAGCTTGTATGGCTCTTCCTCCTATGCCACAACCCATATGGGCACTCAGTAAATGTCAAATCGAAGCGAATTGCTTTCCAGTGCATTTATTGGCAAACGTACTTCAGTAGGTCAAGATCCATCTCTTTTTGCAGTGCTCAGTGGTTTTCTTTTTGAATGCATTCCTGACCAGGCCAGAGTTGTTGGATGTCTCTGAAAATTGTTCACAGCTTGCTAAACAAGGAAGCAGCATGATTGTATTATTGCATTGCAGACATGTCTCAGGTGCACACATCAAGGAAATTCCATTATGCTTTACAAATGGTTGTTCTTTCTCTTCTGTTCTCATTTCTTCCTCCTCCATTCCTTTTTTCCTCCCTTCCTTCCTTCATCCTCTCTTCCTTATCCCTCCCCTCTCTTTCTTTTACTTTCTTTTTAGCAAAGCCCTCTTACGAACTCAGACATTATTTATAACAGGATCAACAGCAATGAAGGGCTGTCTTTTTCAGCCTGGCAAAGCTGGACAAATGCAACTCTGCAAGCCTGGCCTCATACTTCCATTGAGGAAGGTGTCAACAAGTATGAGCCGAGTCAAGGCTGGCCCAGCTCTCTGCATGGGGATGGCATTGGCTCCAACAGTGGGAACACTGAGTTTCTAGCTTCAGGCTTTCAGTTCCCTCTATAGCTTAATGGCTCACAGCCCTTTTATGAGACAGCTGGATAACAATGTGCTTTTATGACAGCCTGATTCTTTTTCCCCTTTTAAATCTCAAACTGTACTGTATAAGACATTCAGTCTTCTATCGTTCCATCAACAAGGCCTGAATGGCCAAGGCAAGTGCTCCCGAAGCACTTGTTTATTTCCTTGGATTTTTTCCCCTCACAATAAAAGAATAAGGGGAAAAGTGAGGTCCTGAATGTGAAAGGTGGCTGGTAAAGGCCTCTGTGTGAGGTCCTTAGTGAGACAATCTCATTCTAAAGATCTGGGTGACTGGAATTTCCTTTCCTCCCATCCCCCGCAGACATCCCCTCCCCAACAACCTTCTCATACAAATCCTTAAGCATTAAGTCAGGCGGAAAATGAGTCTACTCTACATTTATCTTCCTGAATGGCAGTCAACTCCCGCTTAATCTTTCAACATATATTTGTTCAATGGATCAACAGATTGTGTAAGCAGCATGACGGTTGGGTTTAGAAATGTGTCTGCTCATGTTTGGTTTGTGCTGAACCATTGACCATTTTGTTTGTGAATCCATCATAAATTATATCTCTCAGTTACCCAGCACTAGGGATGGGGACAGAGGACAGTGCTCATACAGGTGGAAAGACTTTTAGTCACTGTCATTTTCCAGTATTGAGAATGCTGACTTGTTTTATTTTGGAATGCTTTTTAATATTTTTAAAGTAGAAAACCTCCAATTTAATTCCATTCTCTGTTCCCAGAGGTGTCTCATACGTATTCTTTTGCATATTCTTCTTACATATTCTTTCTCCATTAAAACAAAGTAGGTTTTGAAAACACAGAGTAACTAATAAAATAGTGTAATATATTAATAAGAAGTGAAGAATTTAAAACCTGTGACTCTCTGGACATATTCAAATTACTGCTCCTTAAAAACCAGAAGAGTTGTGTGTTAAAAGAATGAGGCATCAGTCAGTCAGTTCATCACACAACTGATTTGACCTTTTTTTTTTAATGAATTGTCAGTTTCATTAAATTTTCAAATTATTATCCAACCAATCAACCAGATTACTTTGTTCCTCCTGCATTAAAGGCAACGGAAAAAAAATATAAAAAGCCAGGCAAATTTCCTGACCTCAGTATTTTAAATCAAGTTGGAGGGAGTTATGTATGTTTTTTTTTTTTCAAAGGTGTTATGGAGATTCCTAAATAAAAATCAGGGGATGGGAAAATTTGTGTTGTAATGGTGTAGTTTGTGTACAAGAAGGAATAGTTTGCAGGGAAGTTTTATTTGAAAACTGTTCAGCAGTATTTATAGATACAGAATTGTGGGGGCACTGAGCATATAATGCAAAGAGTAAGATAGATTTACTTGATGCTTAAGATTGAAATAGGAAGAGTGGAAGTAGAGGTGTGAATGAGGAAGGGGATTTGATGTCAGCCATCACGCCCCTGTCACGCCCAGCTCACGTCCAAGTTAGGCCTGAGGTAGGGAGCTGCAAGAAGACCTGCCAGGTCTTGGAAGTAAATTTTGCATGTCAGAGTGCATACTTGTTAGTTAAAAGGACATTTCCATAAATTTTAAGTGTCATATTCTGACATTTCAAAATGGAAGCATAATTATACTATGACATAATCAAGGTGAAATTCTACTTTTAATGGTAAATAACATATTATTTCTTAAAATCTATTGATGTTGTATTTTAACTATTCAGTCACCCCTGTGCTTCTGTTGCCATTCTGACTCCTACCAATTCTGTCAGCTTGGGGAAGTGTTGTTATCCTCATTAGAAAGGGAAGGAACCTGCAAGTTCTGTTAGACAAACACCCGAGGTCATGGAGCTAGTTATAGAGAGACTTGACACCAGTGTCTAGGCCTCTTGATTCCTAGCCCTGGGCTTTATCCTCTTTTGTATTCAGAATCCTTTAAAAAATATATTTTTTAATGATTATTTATTTTTTGAGAGAGAGAGAGAGAGAGAGAGAGAGAGAGAGAGAGCCAGCATGAGGGGGGGAGGGGCAGAGAGAGAGGGAGACAAAGAATCTGAAGCAGGCTCCAGGCTCTGAGCTGTCAGCACAGATCCTGATGCAGGGCTCAAGCCATAAACTGTGAGATCATGACCTGAGCTGAAGTCAGATGCTTAAACGACTGAGCCACCCAGGTGGCTCATAGCATCCTTTGATTAAGTTTCACAATGAAGGGTAAGAAGTTGGATTCGAAAACTCATCTGTTGATTCTGTTTTTCTGCTGGGAAATATTAACCACTGCTTTTCTTTAGCTCAAGATATGTTTTAAAATTTTTTTAATGTTTGATTTTTTAATTTATTTTTGAAGGACAGAGACAGACAGAGCTGAGCTGTCAGCACAGAGCCTGACTTGGGGCTTGAGCTCATGAACTGTGAGGTCATGACCTGAGGTGAATTTGAATGCTTAACCGACTGAGCCACCCAGGTGCTCCAGCTCAGGAGATGTTTTAATATTTATAGGTAAATTAATCTGTAGATGCATAAACAAATTGTTTTTTTTGCAAATGGAGATAACCTGTTATGGTGATTCAGTACTGAGTGATGTCTCTACACATGTTGAATGTAGAGTAATGGTAATAGAATACATCATACCCCATAAACAAAATACCAACAAAAAGTCCTTTAGGAGCCACTAGGTTGAGAGACATTCAGGCTTCGGAGTGTTTTCCCAGATTCGATGGCATTGAAAGGCACGAGAAGCTGAGTCTGAGTTCTTAGACTCAAAATTGGTAGTGATGATTTTCCCCGATTTCAGGAAGAGAAGCTCACTGAAGCCAGGCCAAAAAAGGAGCAAGGATTCTTATGAGGTTTCATGGGTCTATCAGGAAATAGAGCTAGTAGAGGGGACTTACAAGCCCTATTGCTGGGAGGACATGGAAACCATGACCTTTCCTTGAGCAATTCAGATTGAGGCGAACTTTGGGTTAGGTAGCTACCCTGGGTCCAATCACCTGAGGGACTCAGGGTGTTGCACATCACTGTGTCTATTCTGAAGAGGATATGGGCAGAATTAGCAATGGTCTGTATCTTTCATTAAGAGTATTCTATTTATTCTGTTTACCTTACCCTACAGCTAATGGACTCAGTAGACTCTAAATGTTTCCCGCAATTTGATTAGGGTTGATCTGATTATTTATAATTGTTGAGAAGCATAACAACATTTTGTTTGCACTGCAGTTTATTATGCAATATTTGATTTCCTCTAAAAACAGAGGGAAATTGTAATATTCAAAATGACTGTATCAGTCAATGGCAGGGACAGAAATTTGAATTCTCTGGCCATATGAACTACGATTGTTCCAGTGCTTCCTAATAGAAGAAAAAAATCATGAATTATTTAGGTATATCTGGTAAACATAGACTCTTTGCTAATAAGGGCCAGAGAAAATATATGAACTCAGTTTTATCCTTCTTCTTCACAGAGATGTTCCTGAAACAATGCTGCTTTGATTTGGCTTTCTTTGTCTCCTCTCACATTTCAGGAGAGGAGTTTCCATCATTTAGTATGAAAACTCTGGGAATCCTTGAAGTCTTTCCAGGTTGATGTTATGGGCGACTGAATTGTGTTTCCCCCAAATCCATATATTGAAGCACTAACTCTCAATGTAACTGTATTTGGAGACAGGGACTTTAAGGAGGTAATTAAGGTTAAAGAGGTTGTAAGGGTAGGGCCCTAACCTGATAGGACAGTTGTCCTTAGAAGAAGAGGAAGAGTCACCAGGGAACTCTCTGTCTCCGTGTGCACACAGAGGAAAGGCCATATGTGAATAAGGCAAGAAGGAAGCCAGCTACCAGCCAGAAGGAGAGGTCTCAATCGAAACCAGCCCTGCCAGCACCTTGCTCTTAGAATTCTAACCTCTAGAACTGTGAGAAAATAAGTTTCTGTTGGTAGGTCACCCAGTCAGTTATTCTGTATGGCAGTCTGAGGAGTCTAATACAGATATTATTATATATGAGGAAGCTAAACTGCAGGGAGATGAAGTAACAAGGTGTTACGTGGCAAAAACAGAATTAAAAAAAATTTTTAATGTTTATATTTGAGAGACATAGAGGCACAGCGTGAACAGGGGAAGGGCAGAGAGAGAGGGAGACACAGAATCGGAAGCAGGCTCCAGGCTCTGAGCCGTCAGCACAGCGCCCGACATGGGGCTCGAACTCACAGACCGCGAGATCATGACCTGAGCTGAAGTCAGCTGCCCAACCGACTGAGCCACCCAGGTGCCCCAAAAACAGAATTTAAAAACAGCCCCTTCTGAATCCATATTGATGGTCTTTCTCCTACCTCTTCTGCCTGTTTAATTGCCCCTAAAACTTAAGTGTTGAAAGCTCTCAGTGGTGTGAAATTTATAGGGGGGTCAAAAAGTTTGGAAGTAATGAAACGCTAGCTGAAACTAGAGGCAGAACCTGACCATCTCCTGGTTGTGTGGAGGGAGCTAAAGAAACACCCTGGAGACTGCGCTCCAGGCCGACTTATGGTGCTGAGTCATACTAAGATACTTCCAAGGACAGTGGAGAAAGGGGGCCATTGTCATTGTCAACTGGAAATAGAATCGGGAAAGATGGGAGGAAGCTAGCAAATCTGCAGGCTTTCTCCTCCTTGTATTCAGGCTGGACATAACCAGACTACTTGGAGTAATCCAAGAAAGTAGATCTCACATAGAGGAGGTTAATATTTGAGTAGAATTGGCTTCAGCATTCACTGTTAAGATTTTGAAATGCTGCCAGTTAATTTAACAACAGTCTGCCTTAAAAAAATGCATGGGTTTACTTAGCCTTCATTTGTATTTGTTAAGCAAAGCTTATCAGCACATTTCCTCTTAATTTTTTATCTTCCTTGTACAATGTTCAGTGTTGAATTTCATCAGTATTTTCTTTTTATCTTTGAATGATGGAAACCTCCGATATTTTTCCCTTTCCTCTGTAGAGAGAAGAGGAACATTTAGAATTTGCCCCGGAGATACAATGTCTTCCAAATATTAGCTCAGGGAATAGAAAGGCTCTGAGTTGCCATGTGCTGTTGTTTGCTGGAATAAATAATCATATAAAGGCCTTGCTCTTTTCGCTCCTTTCTCTTTCAGCAGAGTTCAAACCAGGGTTATTTGCAGGTATTCTCTTGAATCCAGTAGAAAGACTGTGAATATCTTGGCGTTTCAATCTTGCTTTCGCTTTTTCTTTTCCATCACCACATTCCTTTTTATTTCTTTGTAGGTTCTTGACCTTATTTCTTTATTTCCTTCAAATAATAGGAACTCTTTAGTGTGTGAGTGTACACGTGTGTGTGTGCGCGCGCGTGCACGTGCATGTGTATTGTCAACCAAGAAGAGGCTGTAAAGCAAGCAGAGCATTTATTTTGGGTCCTAGGAGTTGCGATCCAGAAATTAAAAATTGAAATTGTGCCCCAGATTACAAGTTGGAAGTGCAGATTTATAAAGGCAGAAACCACAAGGTTACATAACTTATTTTGAAGGAATTACGTGTGGTGCTGACAAAGTTAAACTGTTTGACTATCTAATACAGGATTGGCTATTTAGCTAACAGGTATTACATTATCTCTATTTAAGTCCAAAGTAGAGCGATATCCTCCAGAAGGTGGTCTAGGTGCAATGGACAAAAGACAAAAGTCTGTGGTGTCCCAAAAATTGAAACAGGGGATATGCATAGGCCTTTCTTCCTCAGTATCCTTCAGACTCTGTTTTGAAGGACTCTCTTAGCAATTATTACTTCACTTTGGAATGTTCTTTCTTAGTGCTTCTGTGTGTGTATGTAGATGTATGTATCTGTGTCTGTGTGTTAGGGGGAAGAGGTGGGTATGTGGTGTTTTTTTTCCTTTATTTTATTTTTATTTCTTTATTTTTTAAATTTAAATCCGAGTTAGTTAACATATAATGTGATAATGACTTCAGGAATAGAATTTAGTGATTCATCACTTACATATAACACCCAGTGCTCATGCCAACAAGTGTCCTCCTTGATGCCCCTTGCCCATTTAACACATCCCCCCACTCAACTCCCCACCAGAAATCTTCAGCTTGTTCTCTATATTTGAGAGTCTCTTATGGTTTGTCTCCCTCTCTGTTTTTATATTATTTTTGCTTCCCTTCCCTTATGTTCATCTGTTTTGTATCTTAAATTGCACATATGAGTGAAATCATAAGATATTTGTCTTTCTCTGACTTAATTTTGCTTAGCATGATACTCTCTAGTTTCATCCATGTTGTTGCAAATGGCAAGATTTCATTCTTTTTTATCCCCAAGTAGTATTCCATTGTATGTATATAACACATCTTCTGTATCCGTTCATCAGTTGATGAAGATCTGGGCTCTTTCCATACTTTGACTATTGTCAATAGTGCTGCTATAAGCATTGGGGTGCATGTGCCCCTTCGAAATAGGATACCTGTATCCCTTGGATAAATACCTAGTAGTGCAATTGTTGGGTTGTAGGGTAGTTCTATTTGTAATGTTTTGAGGAAACCCCATACTTTTTTCCAGAGTGGCTGCACCAGTTTGCATTCCCACCAACAGTGCAAAAGGGTTCCTCTTTCTCGGCATCCTCGCCAACATATGTTGTTGCGTGAGTTGTTAATGTTAGCCATTGTGACAGGTATGACATGATATTTCATTGTGGTTTTGATTTGTATTTCCCTGATGATGAGTGATGTTGAGCATTTTTTCAGGTGTCTGTTAGCCGTGTGGATGTCTTCTTTGGAAAAGTGTATATTCATGTTTTTTTCCTGTTTCTTCACTGGATTTTTTGTTTTTTTGGGTGTTGATTTTGATAAGTTCCTTATAGATTTTGGATACTAACCCTTTATCTGGTACGTCATTTGCAACTATCTTCTCCCATTCTGTTGGTTGCCTTTGAGTTTTGTTGATTATTTCCTTCATGGTGCAGAAGCTTTTCTCTTGATGAGGTCCCAATAGTTCATTTTTGCTTTTCTTTCCCTTGCCTCCACAGACGTTTAAGAAGTTGCTGTGGCCGAGGTCAAAGAGGTTGTTGCCTGTTTTCCCCTCTAAGACTTTGGTGGCTTCCTGTCTTACATTTAGGTCTTTCATCCTAAATGTAAATTTATTTTTGTGTGTAGTATAAGAAAGTGGTCCAGGTTCACTCTTCTGCATATCACTGTCCAGTTTTCCCAACATCATTGGCTGAAGAGACTTTCTTTTTTCCACTGGATATTTTTTCCTGCTTTATCAAAGATTAGTTGACCATTTGTGGGTCCATTTCTGGGTTCTGTATTCTGTTCCATTGATCTGTGTGTCTGTGTTATACCAAATACCATACTGTCTTGATGATTTCAGCTTTGTAATACGCCTTGAAGTCCAGAATTGTGATGCGTCCAGTTTTGGCTTTCTTTCTCAGGATTGCTTTGGCTATTTGGGATCTTTTCTGGTTCCATACACATTTAAGGATTATTTGTTCTGGCTCTGTGAAGAATGGTGGTGTTATTTTGATAGGGATTACTGTTTTTTTTCCCTTTAAAAACAACACTGAATGTACTATTGTTAAATTTGCAAAGCTCTGCCATCTGTAATTATAATTGCTAAGTATTGATAGACTACAAGTCAAATAAATGAATGAACTACGAGCTGCATATCAAATGCAAATAAAGATTTTTAAATATCTATTGCCCCCATGGATTACTGTTTAGAAAGTGAAATGTATAAAATCCATTGAAATGCCTCCAGGAATATGGGTTATGACACTTTGGGCTGTTTTCTCCAGTGTTCACTCATGCACCTGCTTTTAAAAACAGGTATTTGTTTTTCTGTTTTGAAAGAGTAAACACCTTACAAGCTGAAAGTCATCAAAACTCTGCCTTTCCCTATTCATCATACGTTACGTTTGCCAAGTACAGATTAAGGCAGATTATTAACCTACTCAATTACAATGGAACTCCTATGGAAATGTCTGTAACAACCGCATTAATATCTCATTAGTTCATCATGTTAATGTTATTACAATGGTTACCAATGGAATTGGTACTGATTGGTACCTAATTTTGAAGGATTGTTGCCCCGAGCATCATTGAAGTGAGAGGCTCAAGAGTAGAGGTGGAAATCTGCTTCCTGTCTTCTTCCCTAAAAAAAGAAAATAAAAGAAAAAAGAACAAATGTATAATCCTGGCAAAACATGCTGCAGAGGCTGAATGAGACTCAAGGTATAAATCTATTTTGACAGGTGTAGTCATTATTCTCATCATCTAGGATAGCATTGTTCTTTTGTTTTAATGGCGGAGATAGCAGGAAGACAAAATTTGCCTTTATGTGAATGCACCAAAATGTAACAATTAGCTAGTAAAATTAAATTATTACTAATGATGATAATAGCATGTCTGTATCTTTACAATGAACGTGTAGCTCTACTTATTTACATCTTTCCCCAGAGGAGTTCAAATAGATTTACAGAAGTTAAACCACTCCCACGTCTCCATTCATTTGCATATATAAAAAGAAATAAAGCATAAAAGCTGATTGTATCATTTTATAAGGAAAATTATGTCTCTGCACTTTCATGCCTTTGATTTAGTTGGCCATTCTCCATATTTGGAAGGTTTGCGCAGCCCTGAGGTCAGTGGCACCAAGGCTGGAGTCTAGACTCCACGACCTGGGGTGAATATTATTTGCTGTATGCCCAGAGTCTTTGGCCCTGTGGGGGAGCAGATGGTGATGGGGGTGTCCCACTCAGCAAATCGGTGCTGGCCTTTAAGACAGATATAAAGAAGAAAAAGTTGGTTGCTGATGCTGTCTTATTTTCTATACTATCCCCACCTGTCTTTTTACTTTTGGCTCAGACTCCAGAGCTTTCATGGTGTTTTCAATGAAATTTTGGGGGTTTTTCACAGCAGTTAATGTTTTGCTTTGCTTCTATTTTCTCAGTGAAAAAAAACCCAAATTGTTGGGAGGTTTGCAGAGAAAGGAGAAATTATGAGATAGACCTCAAGAAGAGGAGGAAAGTGAATTGTGTCAGAAAATGTTGAATAAGGCTTATCCTTATTAGGCTCCACTCCAGATTTGCACACAAAGTGAGTGACTGGTGAGCCATTAGTGTTGTTGTGGGGCTTTCTCCTGCTATGTTCTGCTGCTTGGATGTAGGAACCCAGTCAGATTGGGATGTTTCTGGGTGTTTAAGACAGAAGGAGAGAGATACAAGGACATAACAGACATGCAAGGGAAACATTATAATATTGGATTGTGGAATCCAGGGTGAGGAGGCAAATAAGAGTTTATAACAGAGACAGTGAAATGTAGAGGCACTAGGTGGGAAGTCCCAATATGGTTAAAGAATTATCGGATCAGGATTGTTGGAGGGATGTGCAAGAACAATAGGAAATAGTGATCTAAATAAGGTTCTTAAGATTGAGATTTTGGAGGCAGGATGGGCAAGATCTAGGATAATGGCAAGATCTAGGATATTAATATGGGAGGCAGTGAAAGGTAGATTACTCCAACAAGAACAAGTTAATGTGGTAATCTAATCTGATAACACATGTTTCCTGTCACTGGGGAGTTTTAGAGATTTGGGGAAAAAAATAGAGATAAGGAGCAAGGGGAGATCCTGGCCTATCTTTAAGCCTCGTTAAATATTGGGTATGAGAATAAAAATAGCCACTGCTTGAAAGGGCTGCTCTTTTTTCTTTTTTCTTTTTTTTTTTTAACATTTACTTTTATTTACTTTGTGAGAGGACAGAGAACAGGCAGGGGAGGAACAGAGAGAGAGGGAGGCAGAATCCCAAGCAGGCTCAGCACCGTCAATGCAGAGCCCAACATGGGCCTTGAACTCATCAACAGTGAGATCGTGACCTGAGCTGAAATCAAGAGTCAGATGCTTAACAGAATGAGCCATCCAGGCGCCCTGAAAGGGCTGCTCTTTAAGTGGTACCTGAAAGCTCCAGCTGCAGCAAGAAGGTGAAGACAACTTCCAGAGTGGAGGTCACCAGCATGTGGGACTTTGGGTTCTGGAGGGCATATAGTGCAAGGTGTTAAGGAGTCATGGGGTGGGGGTGGGGTGGGAGAGTGAATCAGAATAGAAAAAGTCCAGGCACACATGGGGATTGAGTCTGAGTGGTAAGAGATGAATCTGAAGAATAGAAAGAGTGAGAAAAATTATTGTAAGCCCCTGATATTTTGGAATTTGTAACCATAGCATAATCTAGCATAAATTAATCAATGCAGTCCTTTACAGGAAGGGGCACATTCTTCTGTTTCCCCTTCTCCCTTTCTCCTTTGTGCTGCTTGGAATATGGATAAGAAGGTTGATGCTTTTGGACTATGACTTACCTGCTAAAGATTGCTGAGCTGTAAGAGAAAAGAAAGTCTTTGGTGACTATGAAGTGGCCACACCTACATGGGCTAGCTACCTCTGGATTTCTTTTTTGAGGCAAAGAAACTTCTATCAAATTTAACACAGGAGAGAAAATGATGACAATCCTTCCTTAATTAAAATTGTGGTCAAAAGGGAAGAAAGAGCTAAAATGGGCAAAAAGACTGTAAAGAGAGCGAAGCACCCCCTTGCTATAAATGCATATTTTTCTTTAAATTCTATTTCAAGAAGTTTAAGAAAAACTTGTAAATGAGACTGTTGAGTAATCCTGGCAACCATGAAGTATGCTGGAAGATCAGATATGGGAGAATGCCATTTTGCCATTCTACTTTTCAAAAAGAGGAAGAGAGATTCTGCAAACTATTGAATTATGAGCTTTATTTTATTTCCTGGAGTTCCAAGAAGAGGAAGTGGTTGGGTCATCATTACAGTAACCTCATTTCCTTCTTTGACAGATATATTGGACTATGGTGCCAGGGGAAATGTGGCAGAGTGTACTTTTGAACTAAAGCAAGGCATTTGAAGGGGGCTTTCAGAATGTCTTCATAGATCAATTAGAGGAATATTGGTTGCATAGAAGATTGAAAGAGTGTATGAAGGGTAGTTCCTATGGGACAACCTGCAGGTTGTTTCTATTTTTGCTCCCTGCCTTGGTGCCAGCTTCATCATAAGGGTTGGCTCCCCCTTGTGGTTAAAAGATGGCTTCATTAGTACTTGCCAGGAGCAGGGAGAGGTTCCTTCAAAATCATTCCTCTGAAGAGTCAGGAAGCTTCTTTCCTGGCTTATGACAACAAACCTTTTCCCATGTTTCATTGACTCCAGTTGGATGAGGAGTCCATCCCTGAACCAATGACTCTGCCCAGGGAAAAGGATACTCTGCTTGGCTTAGGGCTGACTGGCTAGAGGTGGATTTGGCTTCCTCCAAACACATTGGCTTCAAGGGTGTGATTATATACCTACCTATGTATATCTATATCTATATCTATATCTATATCTATATCTATATCTATATCTATATCTATATCTATATCTATATCTATACCTGTATCTGTATCTTTATATCTTTACCTATATCTATATCCTCTATATCTATGTCTATATCTATATCATTTATATATCTACATCTATATATAGACATATATCTGTATCTATATATCATCTATATCTATGTCTATATCTATCTAGACATGTATCTGTATCTATGTATATATATCATCTATATGTCTATATCTGTATCATCTTTATCTGTCTATATCTATATCATCTATATATCTATGTCTATGTATCATCTATATCTATATCATCTATATCTATGTCTATATCATCTATATCTATATCTATGTGTCATCTATATATCTATGTCTATATCTATATCTAGAGAGAGCTGAGTAAACAAAAAATGAGGGAGTGGGTTATTTTGTGGGCAAACACAATATTCACTATTATGGAAATATTTTGAGGGTAAGATTCTTGAATTCTATAAAGTAAAAGTTAAAAATTTGATAAGACAGGCATTCTGATAGATCTGTCAGGATTACCTTAGCTGCAAAATATACTCCAATTAATCAAATGAGTGAGCCCAAGGAGCAGGATTGCTTATCATTATCTATCTCATGGCAGAGACATTTTGGCCAAAAACTATGATATTTGGTTTAATTAAGGTTAACACCTCTAACTTAGTATAATTGACCAATATATTTATGTTCTTTAGAATATTCGAGGGGAGTTGTGTTCTCTGAATGAATAAGAATGACAATCATTCTTTTTTTAAATTGCAGGATGGCATGTATCTAAAATTTGCAACAAATTGCTCAGGTGTAAATTAAAAAGCAAGTGGCTATATTTTCTTGCTGTTTAAAATAGTGGTTTTTTAAAAAAAAAGTTTATTTATTCATTTTTAGAGAGAGGGAGAGAGACCGAGAGCATGAGCAGGGGAGGGGCAGAGATAGAGAGGGAGAGAGAGGATACCAAGCAGGCTCTGTGCCACCAGCACAAAGCCTGATGCTGGACTCAAACCCATGAACCATGAGATCATGAGCTGAGCCGAAATCAAGAGTCAGACACTTAGCTGACTGAGCCACCCAGGCACTCCCATAGAGACATATTTTATTAAAAATGCTTAGAATTGTTCAGTATTTTCTGCTGTTTTTTAACCAGTTTCTCTGTTACATGAGGCAAGATATACTAATGGTCACTGGTTAAAAGTCCATCTGCTTTATAGTCCTTATTCTTTATATTTAACTGAGAAATCAGTGTATGCAATGTATTGAAAAAGAGACCACAGAATTTAGGTTGACATTTTGTGAAATAATAGATCTGTAGTTTGAGGAAGTTGAGAGAAAGCCCCTTTTGTAGATAAATCATCTGTTACGGTATGGTCTGCAAGATATAAACTTAAGGACTACAAAAACAATAATTTTGTAAGGTGAGATCCTGCCATTCAGAATATGATTTAGTGATTTCCATTAGCAGAAGATCGTCCTTGGAGGCCATCTTCATCTGCAGATAGTTCAGTATTCTATAACACCTGTGTTACTCAAACTGTGTTCCATGGACCAGAAAGATCATTATCACGGGGAGTTTGTTAGACCTACACAGTCTCACCTCCATCCTAGAGTGCTGAATCTGAATCTGCCTTTTAACAAGATCCCCAGGGGATTCATGTGCTCATTAAAGTTTGATCATGGATTACTGAATCTCAGGGAGATTTCCATAGTCCACACAATAGTGGGGGGGTGGGGGCTTATCAGCCAAAAATTCGTGTTTCTTGCAGGTTCTTTTGTGAAACCTCTCAGATGTATCACAGGATTTTCATTTTCATTTACAGTGATGACTACATATAATGTTTCCTACTAAAATCTGTATTACTTTATTATTATTTTACATGAGCTATCTCTAGAAGAAAGGCTTTGAAGTCTGGAACTGCCACCTCCCAACCATCCGACTTTAAGCAAATTACTTCAGCAGTCAAAGCCTAGTTTCTAGTTTCTCTAGAAACTCTAGATTCTAGAATAAATCTTTAGAATATCATCTCTAGATGATACTGATCT
Source organism: Paguma larvata (assembly GCA_030068075.1). NCBI lineage: Eukaryota > Metazoa > Chordata > Mammalia > Carnivora > Viverridae > Paguma > Paguma larvata. The sequence goes on from CM057832.1 coordinate 69,155,358, forward strand.
TATATGGTTGTGAGAATGAATTGAGGTAAGGTGGGTAAAACATTGTAGCCCTGGGCCTGGTACATATAAGGAACTCAGTGAATGTTAGTTCCCTGCATCCTTGCTGGAACATGCAGTCCTTTGAAACTTCAGAGTTATCTGCTGTCAATGATGTAAAGACTACTGAAAGTCTTCCCCTATTAGCAAAACTGTAATGTGGTTCCTATAAAACATTAGATTTTAAACAGCTCTACTTACTAAGTGATTTGCAAAATGATATTTAAATAATTAAATAGAATTGAATTGTTTAGTGTGGTCCATCTGGATGCCAAATTGCACTTGCCAGAATGATAATTTGGATTTTAACATAATTGATACTTTACTCTTCTTCCTGAGTCTGATTTATCAACAAGCTTTGCTTTTTTTTCCCTGCTACTTAGCTTTTACTCATTGACTGCTGCTGGGTTCTGCTAAAAAGTCTTCACCTTGCTAAGTTTCCTAGACTTCCCCGCAAATCTTGTTTAATGAGGAGTCAGAGCGTTCTGTTCCCTGGTACTCAGAAATGTGGCTGGATGTGTTCTGACGAGTTGTTAAGTGATTGGCTGAGAAGCTGCTCCTGAAAGATAGCCTGGGCTGAGGCTATCTGAGTCTGTAAACTCCTTGGACCACCAGTAGTTCTTTACAGTTCAACTCTTCCTCTGTCATAAATCCCTGACCACACCATCCCAGAATAAGTGAACTGTGAAATGATAGCTAGACTGCATGGCAGTAGTCAAGGCACAGAGGCACCTACGAGAAATGCACGGGCAAATCCATGTGACAGATGATGTGGTAGCCACTTATGGACCCTCTCTTCGTATGGTTTACAGGTCCACACCATCCCTTTCTACCCAGAGAACTTCATGATGTAGGTTCTCAGTATATTATCATTTTATTTAAAAAATTTTTTTAATTAAAATATTATAAAGTATAAAAGAGAACATAACAAATACCCGTATTCTCATCACCCAGAATTAACTGTTAATATCCCATGTCATCATCATTTCCTGCCCATTTCCCTTCCCAGCACCTCCAAAGGCAACTGCCATCAGTAGTTTTTAATAGCTCTCTCCATATCTGTAACCAGTATGGAATGTTATTTTGTGAGTGCTTTCTGAAATGTACATAAATGGTCTCAAATTATATCAGTCTTTCTGAGCATTGCTCCTCTCCCTTCAGCATTATGCTTTTGAGATCCAGCTATGCTAATAGGCCCGGTTCATTCCTGTTTCATTTAACAGTAGTAGAGCTAGAAATAGAATAGTCTATTAGAAATAGTCTACATTTTGCTCTTCTCTTTTAAGGATTTGTAGGTTGTGGCTGATATAACTGGCAGCCATCAGTAGATCTGTGAATGTACTGGCATTTCTGTTCCTACCCTAATGGTTTGCTTATTTAACTAATGGCTGCTGTCTTCATTAGAGATTAACACATTAATTGAAACAGTACTTACCCTCTTGGTAACGTGATGAATTACGTTTTTTATTCTTTTATCCTCAAGGCTGAAAGGCAATGTGTTCACCCGTTGGGGAGCTCAGAAACCCTAAGTAAAGGACAGTGTATTAAACAGCCCATTTGGTAACAACAGGAGAGTCCACTTACGTGTCCTCTTCTATTTTGTTGTCTCTTGTTAGACACAGACCAATGAATAAATTACGTCCCTGTTTAGGCAAGTCCAAGTTTACTCCACCCTACACAGCTTGCCTCTCTCTTTGGTGGCTAGAGAAGGAGGTTTCTGTGGCTTCTGCCTGTCAAAAAAATTTTGTTTACGCTTATTAGCAAAGTCAACAGAGTAATGATACTAAGGTCTTTGAGGTCATCTTCATACCACACTGAATGGAGCAGTTATTTTAGTGGAAACATCATCCTCTATATAAACTGTTATTTCCTAGTTGCCTCAAGTCTCTTTATCTTCTGACACCCTTTATTAAGAATGTATTCTAAATTGTCAAATAAAAATGTAGCTGTGTAAAGTTTTCCACTGCGGTTAATGACCTTAGATGTTGGATTAGGTTCTAACATCAGGGGAAAGGAGCCTGTAAGCCGGGCCGAGAGAGAGAGAGAGAGAGAGAGAGAGAGAGAGAGAGAGTGTGTGTGTGTGTGTGTGTGTGTACACACGCACGTGTACATGCCCTCTCTGATCCATTCAGATCAGGTTTTCTTCTCCATTGCTCTACCATAATCCTTCTGGTTAGGTCGCGTGTCAACTATGTATTGCAAGTGATGAGGTTTTTGGGGTGATAGTGAAGTTTGTGGGGTCCAGAGCTGACGGCCAAGAAAGAATTCTTGAAGACGTCTTTGGTGCAAAAAGGTGGTTTTATTGAAGCATGGGAACAGGACCCATGGGCAGGAAGAGCTGCCAGGGGACCATAAGGAGACACTGGTTATATACTCTGGGGTTGGGGGAGGTGAAGTCCAGGGGAAGTTTCCAGTGAGATTTTCATATGCTAAAGAAGACTCCCAGGATCCTGGAGGTCTAGCTAGTGTCAAACTAAGGTGGTTTTTCCCTCTAGCAAAGCATTAACATTAAGATAGTAGGGAGCTCCTGGAGAGACGTTTTACTTGACCAGCCTCAAGTATTTGTCAGTGGGCTGCAGGTTTTAAGGAAATTTAGTTCTATCTGCCACTTCCTCCTGCCTTTGGTTCCCACATCGCTATGGGGGGGGGGTTATGGAGACTTAGGTCCTGCAGGACTCTGATCTCCATCAGTTAACCATTTGTTTTTCCCCTTTCTTTTGTTCTTGGGCAGCCAAGAGTGCCGAGGAATATCATACATATTCTACCTGGGGTGAGGGGCGTTTGTGGCCTGTCAGCTTGCCTCAGGCTCCCTCATCAGCCAGGGCCAGTAGCTAATTCTCAATTTTCATCTCACTCTCCTCTTAAAGTATTTGACATCATTGTTCACTTCCTCCCTGAAGCACTTTCTTCATCTGGTTTCCAGGGACAGTATTTTCTTTTCTCTTGATTATCCCGTTTTTCAGTCTTTCTTGTGAGATACCCTTCATCTTCCAGACTTGTACAATGTCAGTGTGTCCAAAGGTTCAGCCTGTCCATTTTTTTTCTCTTCTCTCTGTACCTAATTAGACATGATTATATCTAGTCCATACCTGTAAGTACCATTTATAAGGTAACAATTCTCAAATCTGCAGTCCAGATTTCTCTTTGACTTTCCAACTCATATCTGTCTGCCTCTGTGGCAACTTCTCTTGGACAGTGGATTACAACTCTTCCTTAAAGAATGTAATACTGCAATCTTGAGTTCCATATCCCAATCTTTTGTGACTCTAGTATTCCCATGTCAGTAAGTGGTCCTTCTGCTTTTGCTCAGGCCACAAACCAAGGGGTCATTCCTGGCTCTTTTTCCCACCTTTGTACTTCACTCTGTCAGCATTTCTGTTGTTTTTACCTTAAAACCATGTGGTGACCATCTGTCATCATCTCCACTGCCACCACTCCAGTTCATGTGGCTATAGTCTCTGGCATGTAGTGTGCCGACAGCTTCTAGTAGACTCTCTTTTCCACTTGGCACTTACAGACTGGTTACTGCATAGAAGCTAGAATGATTCTTTTAAAACATAAATTCAATTGTAATGAAATAGAAAGTCCTTACAATAGTCTATCAAGCACTATTAGATCTGGCCTTTCTGAGAGCCTTTGTACTTGCTATTTTCTCAGCCTGGGGTACTCTTTGAAGATATTTTCATGGTTTACTCCCTCACTGCACTCAGGTTTCTGTGCAAATGCCACTTTCCTGACCACCTTGTCTAGAGAGCACGTTCCTTCTACTTCTCCCTTTCCCCTTAACCTGCTTCATTTTCTTCCTGTTTAATCATGCAGAATGTTGTCTTCCACTAGAATAGAAAGTCCCAGTGGGCAGAGACCCTTTTATTCACCCTTTTATTCCCAGGCCTTGATAATAATGCCTGCCACATGCATTTGTTGAATGCATTAACGAAGGGAAATTCTATTTCATTCTGCCCCCTTTTCTATATTTTTATAGTTGTAATCATTTGGAAAACACATCATTTTAGAGAATGTCAGGATGAACATCTAGTTCTCTTACTCCTATCCCCATCCTGCCCCTGACGCATACACTTTTTCACAGGCATTAAGAAATTTGCTCAAGAAACACTAATGGTTTTACAGATATTTTGGAAGCCATGGTACCTCACTCACTTTTCAGATTCCAGTCGTCTCTTAAATGTTTTGTTCAGCGTCAATGACTTGTGGATGAGAAAGACATAAAATAAGCAAAAATGATATGTGTAGGATACCTTTGCTTGTTTGGAATAATGAGAAATGAGGAAAAGACAGGGGTGCCTGGGTGGCTTAGTCAGTTAAGCATCCAGTCGCCTCAGGTCATGATCTCACGGTTCGTGAGTTCAAGCCCCGTGTTGGGCTCCTCACTGACAGTGCCAAGCCTCCTTGGGATTCTCTTTCCCTCCCTTCATCTGTTCCTCCATTGCTCACACTCTCTTTCAAAATAAATAAATTTTTAAAAACTTTAAAAAAGAATGAGGGGCACCTGGGTGACCCAGTCGGTTTGTTGTGCCCAAATTCTGGATCCCAAGAAGACCACCGGGGAGCCGGGACTGATGCAAACACAAAAGGGTCTTTATTCGAAGCTGGAGCTCAGACTCTTGCACCTCCCAGCACAGCGGTGCAGTAGCAAGAGCCCTGAGCCAGGTTTACACAGGCTTTTTATCAGGATTCGAGTACACTTTTTGGGCGGGGATGGGGATCCTTTGAATTGATTGATTAGCATTCTCGCGGGCTAGTTTTTGATTGAGTATTTCATATTTGGTGGGCGCGGGCTAGCTATGGATTGGCTTAGCTTGGGGGTCCCATGCTAATTCAAAGGGTCAGTGCGTGCGGGCTGAACGCTGATTAGCTTTGCTAGGGGCTACTCTAGGAATCTGACTTCCTGTGGTTTCCCTGGAACTCAAGGTGGAGGCAGGGTCTGCTAATCAGGGTCCAGTCCCACCTGGGGTGGTGACGGGGACTGCTAGTCTGGGTCCAGCCCCTTGGCTACTCAGTTTACTGGAACCCGGGGCAGAATCCAGGGCGACTTGTTTTCCTGGAACTCGGGGCCCAGAACTACTCTAAGATGGAACTTAAACCAAAATGGAGTGGCCTTAGCCCTAACAGCACTATACTTTCACAACATGGCAATTCCCTAACACAGCAAACAGGGTTCATAGCAATCACAGCAAACGGGTCAGGAGTCTAGTGCATTCCTAAGTCTCTAAATCTAATACCTAACAAGATTTAACACACAGCAACTTAGTCTAATACATAGCAAACTAAACAGGTCTCACAGCACCCCAAGAAAAGTTTCACAGTGTTCACAGCAAACAGCAATCAAAACAGAATTCTCAGCAATCGTAACAAGGTTCATAGTAAACAGAAGTCTGGGGCACACTATCTCTAACACAGTACCCCTCTATGTTTACTACTTAGCAGAAAAGAGAACTGGCTTCAAACTGATGCAGGGCTGTCACTTGGGACAGGAAATTTAAAAACGCTCTCTTCAGGTTAAGTGTTGGACTCTTGGTTTTGGCTCAGGTCATGATCTCACAGTTTTGTGAGTTTGAGCCCTGTGTTGGGCTCTGTGCTGGCATGTGAAGCCTGCTTGGAATTCTCTCTCTCTCCTTCTCTCTCTGCTCATCCCTCACTCAGGCTGTCTCTGTCTCCTCTCAAAATAAAGAAATAAACTAAAAAAAAAAAAAGAAATGAGGAAAGACAGTCTAATAAAAACATTCTTAATCTTGCATACGTACATATATTTACATGTTTTAAAGTATATGGTTCTTGGTGCATATGCATAGTAAAGTTTGTCAAGTAAAGGTTCTCTTGGATCTGTTTTAGTGATTGTATATGTAACATTTGTAATTAGAGTTTTATCTGTATGCAAATGAGCACAAAAAATTTAAGAATGATTGAAAACAGATGAATTTTTTTAGTGAGTGATAGTTTATGTTTCTTCTACTTGGTATGTAATAAAAGGGGCAAACGTTAGTCTTGTGTGTTTAAATCATTGAGGATGTTGAATTAAAATTTTCCAAGGGGTGCCTCGGTGGCTCAGTCGGTTATGCATCCGACTTCAGCTCAGGTCATGATCTCACAGTTGGTTTATGGATTCGAGCCCCATATCGGGTTCTGTGCTGACAGCTCAGAGCCTGGATCCTGCTTCAGATTCTTTGTCTCCCTCTCTCTCTGCCCTCCTTTGCTCATGTTCTGTCTCTGTCCCTCAAAAATAAATGTTAAAAAAATTAAACAAATATAATTTTCCAAATTGAAGAGGTGTTACTATAATTTGAACAGTTAAAAGGAGAAATCAAGACTCTGGTTTTTTTGGTTTCAGACGTGAGAAAAGTCTTAAGGTGACTTCATCTTGACCCTTTTAAGGACTTCCGTTTCTTCATAGAAGTCACAGAAGCCAATGTAATTCCCTAAATTAGGAAGGTCATTACTTACCTTTGGCATTTCAGGTAATTCCAGAGTAACCCATTTCTTTGCTCACCCTGATTGGCTCTAGAAACTGTGAGAGAAGTGGTTGGGCTAATTTAAAGTTGAAAAGGATATCTCTTTCTGATCATATCTCTTGGCTTAGTAAATTATCCCCTAGAGGCAAAGGAAGAATGGTAAAATGTTAAATACCACCACCATGCAAGCAAAAATATTAGTACTGTGCCGAATCAGATAAACTCTGATGGTATATATTGCAAGAGTGCCGCAGAGACTAGAACAGTAGTTTCTTTGTCATGAACACTGGTGGGGATGCATCAGTGGCTTTGGGATACCTCTGATTCTGGCGGAGAGTTTCCCCCTGGATGTCCTCCTGGCTCCTCTTTCTCCTGCTTCACTCTGTGGTGTCTTCATCCTTCATCTTCTCCACCAGCCAGAGATGATATCAGGTATGTATTTGATGTACATTCAAATAGTGTCATATCCGTCTTCTGGGGTGGCCTCCAGAGTCTAGGGGTTTACTTAACCATGGTTGGAGCCTGCAGGCAGGGCCTGGAAATGGAGGTAGAGGGGTACTTTTGACTGATAGGAGAACCCATGAAAAAATGCATTACGGTCTGACAATTAATCTTTTGATCATGTGTGGAAAAGAAAAGTTCTTTTTTTTTCTTTTTCCTCTTTTCTCTGGTTTTGCTGGGAGAGTCAGAGAACAGTTAGAGGGATGGAAAAGGCCTTCATGGGGTCTGGCTTGGCAGTGGGTATCTGATAATAACAGCAGTCAAGTGTCTTGCACTCTGAAGATTTATGTACCACTAGAATATCTCCTAAACTTTGTTATAATAATAGTGTCTATCTCCTTCCTAGTCTTGGGTGACATTCAGAAAACCTCTTATCCTACACTTAGAACATGCCTGCAACCAACCATGCAGTTAGTTGTGATAGGATGAGGAATATGTCTAGTCACGTTGAATGAAGAAGATGATTATTACATTAGGTACTAGATTCCTTCGAAAAGGAAGGCAGAAGAGACGAGGGATTTAGCAAAGCGTGAAGAAATTCATGCTCAGGTACAAAGAGATGTCTGTGCACAGTGAAATCTACCCAGCTGCTAACAAGAGCAGACTTGTCCAGCTCTACTAGTTCCATGAAATGACACGGGGTTCCCTTCTTCCTTATTTTATACACAAGATTTACTGTGCTGTGCGACCTGTTCTGAACTCTGCTTTTAAACTCATTACTATATTTTGGAGGCTGTTTCATAATATTCTAGATAGAGCTGCCTTGGTCTTTTCAATGGTACTATAATATTTTATTATTTTGATATACTATAATAATGTAAAACATAATCTTCTATTATTGAATATTTGGATTCCTTCTCATATGCAAATATGACCTTTTCAAGGGAACGCTCTAAATAAATTTTTGTGCATGCATTTTTGTATACATTTGCAAGTGTATTTGTTGCATAATTTCTTGGAAGTGGAATTACTGGGTCAAGCATTTTATGTGAATATTTTAATTTGGAAAAATGTTGTCAAGCCATCTTTCATTAAGAATATGCCAATTTAGGGGCGCCTGGGTGGCTCAGTTGGTTGGGCGGCCGACTTCGGCTCAGGTCATGATCTCACGGTCTGTGAGTTCGAGCCCCTTGTCAGGCTCTGTGCTGACAGCTCAGAGCCTGGAGCCTGCTTCAGATTTTGTACCTCCCTCTCTCTGTGCCCTTCCCCTGCTCATACTCTGTCTCTCTGTCTCTCAAAAATAAATAAACGTTAAAAAAATTTATAAAAAAAAAAGAATATGCCAATTTATGCTTTGTCTGCTCTACACAGGATGCCTCTTTGCTCACTCCTTTTGCCCATACTGGGTGCTACTGAGTGTTTTGATCTTTGCCAATATGATAGCTAAACCATGGAATCTTGCTACAGTTTTTATTTGTATTTCTTTTATTATTAATGATATTTAATATCTCTTCAAACATTTGAAAGTCATTTTTTTAATTTCCTTTTTCTCAAACTATCTTGTCATGCTTTTTGGCACTTTGTGTTTTATCCCTTAAAAACATAGATAAGTTAATGGTTTATCTATTTTACTTGTTTGTTCAAAGAACCAAATCTTGAATGTAATTATTAGTAGTACCATTCTTTTTCTGCTATCCAACTCATTGGTTGCTGTTTTCAGCTGCATTATTTCTTCCTTCTGTGTTGATTTAAAAAAAAAAGTATTAAATGAAGCAAGACTGGCAAAAAATGATGCAAATAGCTGGTGGTGGGGGATGAGTATATGGGAGTTTATCATAACATTTTTATACTTTTGTGTCTGTTAGAAACATTGTAGAATAATGAATACCCAGATCAAGTTCTATGCAAATTAATTTCAAGGCCTCACAAAGTAAATGATTTTCTTGAAAAAATATAAATTAATAAAGACTTGCTTTCTTTTTTTGTCCCTTTTTTACTTTTTTTTTAAAAAGTAGGTATTTACTGTGTTTAAAAAAGTAAACTTTTAATATAAAAATTTACATTTAAAGAGAAGTTGCAGAGATAGTGCAGAGACCTTGCAAACCCTCTGCTCACTGGCTCCCGTTGTTAACATCTTACCCTTCTATGCTGTATTTGCCAGAACTAAGAAACCCGCACCGGCACATTACTACTCGTTAAATAGCTGACTTTTATTTGGATTTTACCAGTTTTTCCACTAATACCCTCTTTCTGTTCCAGGACCCAGTCCCAAGTGCTACACTGCATATGATTATCCCGTCTCCCTAGTCTCCTCTGGTCTATGACAACTTCTCAGTGTTTCCTTGTTTCTCGTAGTCTTCTCAGTCTTGAGGAGTACTGGCCAGATATCCTCAAGAATCTTTCCCAGTCTGGTTTTGTCTCATGTTTTCCCCACAGTTAGGTGGTGGTTATAGGATTTCGGAAAGAAGAGCATACAGGAGAAATGCCTTTCTTGTCATATTTTATCAGGGCACTTGTGATATTCCTATAACATCATCAAGAATGTGGACCTTTACCATTTGGTAAGGTAGTATTACCAGGTGTCTCCATTGCACATTTCCCCCTTTCCCTATTCTGTTCTCTGGAAGTGAGTCACTATGTCTAACTCCGCAGCCCCTTAAGGGAGGGTAGTGGTGGGAGTTAAGCTCTATTTCCCAGCATTTTGAGACCTCACATGGCCCTTGTACCACCTGCCGAGTGCTTGAGCAAACTCCTCCCAGTTTTAGCTGCTCTTCCTAGACTGAGCAGCTCACTTTCCCGTGAATACTTGTTGGCTATTTTGGAGTTCTTCCATTCTCAGGTCTTTAGATGCCCTTTGCTTAGACAGATTTTGTGGCTATTGGTGGTTTGTCCCTACCCATTTATATTTTGGTGTTCATCATTTGTTTTAATTGTTGCCCTTGAGTGTAATCTGGTTCCTTTGTTTTTACATGTAGATTCTGAGAGATCCAAACCCATGCTGCTGCCTCACTGTGCTTCACTCTTCTCAATCCCTTACTCAGGAGTTTGAATGAAGCTGTCACTTTGTATAGATATCCTACCTGGTAGATCTTTATGTATTGTAACTTTGACAGTGAGAAACTTTTTAATGCTGTGAATCCATTTTTAAATAATTTCATTTTTTAAATCCATTTTTTAAAAATATTACGATCATAGCCTCTTCTCTTCCTTCCTCATCTCCTCCCTCTCCCCTCCTCCTTTTATTTCTTCCTTCTGCCACCTGTCTCTTTCTTTTTTCATTTTCTAGCTTTGCTTTTACCAGTTTGGAATCACTGTGTTTTAGGAGTGGGTCTTGTATAATGCTAGTTATTGGATTTTGTCTTATTGTGAGTAGCTGAATATATTTGGAATATATGTGATTATTCCATTCATAATTATTAATGACAATTTTTTTTGGATTTATTATGGCATTATATGTTATGAAATGTTAAAGTTTTCTTTATTGATTTTGTTTCTCATTTATTTTCCAGTCTGTTCTTTGCGTGGTATGTACTCATAAGATAATAATTTGTAAGTTTTGTATTATTTTTCTTTATGTCATAATTACTCTTAGTGTTATAGTAATGTTTATAATCCTCACTAGTGTGAGCAGTGAAAAATAACTTTTCCTGAGATTTTTTTTTCTATTCTCTCTTCTTCTTGCCTGCTCTGATTCAAGCTGACCGTATTATCTTTTTCTGTTTTCCTAGGAAGTGTTTTACTTTAAACCTTTCAGTTCACTTCTAATTCTGTTACTGGATTCATCAATTTAAGTGATGTAGTTTAATTTTGCCAATATAATTGAACTCCATTCTCTAAACTTTTGCTGTTATCTCTAAACTTTTGCTATTAAATGGAATCAGAGGAAATTGACATTTATTATGGGTTAAAATGACAGAATATTGGCTGTTTCATGGTTGATATTATTGAATGACTACTCAGAGAAGTATTTCTTTTCTATTTTGACCAAAAAAGACAGGTTTCATTTTAAAAATTTTATTTATTTTCATTAGTGAAGTATAGTTGGCATATAACGTTATATTAGTTTCAGATGTACAACATAGTGATCTGACAATTCTATACATTTTTCAGTGCTTGCCACAATAAGTGTAGTTACCGTCTGTCAGCATACAGTGTTATTACAATATTCTTGTCTATGTTCCCTCTGCTGTACTTTTCACCTCTGTGACTTATTTATTTTATAACTGGAAGTTTGTATCTCTTAATCCCCTTCTATTTCACTCATATCCCTACCAACCTCCCTTCTGGTAACCATGGGTTTGTTTTCTGTATTTAAGAGTCTGGTTGGTTGGTTGGTTGGTTTTTTAGATCCCATATGTAAGTGAAGTCATATGGCATTGGTCTTTGTCTGACTTACTTCACTTGGCATAATATCCACTAGGTCCATTCATGTTCTTGCAAATGGTAACATTTCATTCTTTTTTATACCAGAGTGTTGTGTGTGTGTGTGTGTGTGTGTGTGTGTGTGTGTGTGTGGTACATAGTACATATTCTTTATAAATTCATCTGTTGATGGATACTTGAGTTTCTTCTGTATCTTGGCTGTTGTAAATAATCCTGCAATAAACATAGGGGTGCGTATATATTTTCAAATGAGTGTTTTTGTTTTATCCAGTAGTGTAAATACCCAGTGGTGTGATTGCTGGATCATAGCGTAGTTCTATTTTTAATTTTTTGAGGAACCCTCATACTGTTTTCCACAGTGGCTACACCAATTTTCATTCCTACCAACACAGCATGAGGGTTCTTTTCTTCATATCGTCATCACCACTTGTTACTTCTTGTTAAAAAACTATTTCTTTAACTTTAAATTTAATGACTTTCCTGAAGTTAACATCTAGAGAGATGTTTATCTCTCTGATTCATTACTTCATGGGATGTGGTATAAACTTTCAATCTGTAGTTTTAAATCTGCTTTTATTTAGGATAGCTATCTAATCATATCTTTGATTTTTTTTCTTCTTTTCTTCAACTGATTCTCGTTTTTCAGGAACAAAAATTGTTTGGATTTAGGATTTTTGTCTGTTTTATATCTGAATCTTCCATTTCCTCTTTGATCCCATAAAATTCTTTATTCATATTAATTTTATTTTATTCCCTTTTTCTCAGTCCTGTGTTTTCTTCTGTGTCTGTTCTTCTTTTTGATGTTTCCATACTAGCTTTAATTTCTGTGATCATTTCATTTTCCTCCTCCACTTCCTCCCTAAGCACTGGGTGCTTCACATTTAATCTCCTTCTTACATCTCCCCGTTTCCACCCCCTTGAATGTTCGTATCTTGTGTGTGTGTGTGTGTGTGTGTGTGTGTGTGTGTGTGTGTGTGTGTGCTTTGTTTTTAAAGGACATTTATTTAACTCTCTGAAGTCTTGGATATGTGTTTGATATTTCCACCTGCTTCACTAGTATTTTTTATGATGTTCATTTTTTTTTGCCAGTATTTTTTCCACTTCTTTTCTTTTGTCTTTTACTATAGTATCTTTGACTAGGTTTTTTTTTTTTTTTACCACTTCCTTTATATTATCCCAATATTTGAATGAAGAACCAGATATTTGGAGGTGTTTTATGGTGACAGTATTCTGGAGTAGCAGAAGGCCTTGCAGGTACACAGTCATGGTGAAACTCCTTATGATTTGAGGTTTTAAGTGTCAGCTAGTTGACTCTTCCATCTCTGAGGCTGACAGAGTTTAACATCATCTCAAACTTCGGTACCTCTTCTCTCTCCAGTGTTATTAGCAACATAACTATTTGAAGGAATGATGGCAAGTCTATGTGTTTCTTTTTCTCTCTTGGCTTCCTTGTTATTTCTCACTGCTAAAAATGGTCCAGGGAAGTTCTCACCATCACTACATGTCTATCCTGTGGCTTCTACCTTTAAGGACACCACCTGCTTTGGATCAGTGACCTCTCAGTGCAGTTGTTCCCTCAGCATTGTTCTGTGCTCCTGTCTGATAGTCACAAAATTTGGGTACTCTTTCTCATATGGTTTGGTTCTCAATCATAGATGTATCCAGGTTTCATCCAAGTTGAGGTTTACCTTTCTGCCTCTTAAATGCCTTGGTGTTTTTGGTAATTTCAAAGAATAGAGGGTAGAGACATCTTGTTTTTGCCAATTAAAAATTGAAAGTCTCTGCATCATTCACTTTTGAAATTCGTTATGTGAATTTAACATGGGATTGAGAGGGAGATTCAGAATCATTCTTCTAAATTACCTCGGACAGAGAGGTAACCATTCAGAATTAGAAGTACTCAATAAAGTAGGTCATATAATTTTTCACCTAAATATGATGTGTTGGCTAATTCTGGGATAGTCTAGCACACTTAAATTAATGAAGGGTGTAAGGAAATGTTAGGTATTTTTTTTTCTTTCAGAATAATCTCATTTGGAGAAGTCATATAGATCACTTACATTTATGTTCAAGTAAATTTAAAAGATTTTCAAAAGATTTTAATTTCTTAAAACTATATCATACTGTGATAGCTAAGAGGCTGCTCATTATGGGTCTGTACTTTTAAAATTTATTCATGAACAGTTTTTAAAAGTGAAGCTACAACAGACTTGTGAGAGATATTTACGAATGTCCAACTTAGCTCTCATATTTTGTAGATGAGAGAATTGGAGTTGGAGAACACATTTCATGTGTATCAGAGCAAGTTCTAGATGAGCAGTGTTCTTATAAATTCAGGTGCATTGTCATGACTATGTTTCCTGATATATCTGCATGTTATTTTAGATATTTTTTACACAATATTTTTCTTTAATCTTAGTCATCTGTTTTATCAAAATAAAGTTACTTAAAGAAGAAATTTTGTGTAAATATTGGTACAGATCCCAAGTATTTAGTAAATATTAACTTCCAACCCCATGCTGTTTCCTTTGTATCCAACTCTCTGAGAATCTGTTCTTTGATTTAGGGTCTGATCATTCTAGCCTTTGGTCACCTTGACTTCTTAGTATCTAAATGTCTAGGGACTAGGTTTTGTGGGCAAAATACTTTAAAACCTCTCCGTGAAACTGGATTATCTTTAATTTTATCTTTGTCTAATAAATCATCCCATTTCTACTTCCTTTTCTACTGAGATACACTTTTCTCTCTTCAGTGGTATTCACCATGGAGCGAGAAGGCATATTGGAACTCAACTGCCTTTGTTTTACTTGTAGGCAAACTTGTCAGAAGGTTGACTTGGCAACAGAGTATCTTGCAACCTTGGACTAAGACCTGGGCTCAAATCTCATCTTCTTACTAGTCTGTGACCTTCAAGAGTTTATTAAACCTCTTTACAGGTCTTAGTTCACCTGTTAAATGAGGATAATGATACCTGCTTTGGAGGATTTGGTGAGGATTGAAGGATATAATGAATACGAAAACACTAAGCATGGTGCTTGTTAAATAATTGTTCAATGTGGTGCTATTATGACTCATTACTGTTGTCATGATTATTAGTGGTAGGTAGTATTGCTGTTTATGATGGTACTACTACTGCTGCTGCTGCTCTCAGAGTTACATGAATCATTTAACCACACTAGGTGAGCAATCTCTCGTTTTGAAATACGCTTAAGTTCAAAGTACCAAAAGTGACCAAAAAGAACTACCTGTCTACCCAAGCTGAAGCATACCAAAGTCAGTATGTGCATCTGCTAACTGGTGTGGTTCGAAGTGTCTACAAATGTGTCCTCAATGCTTTGTGTACCAGCCTGGAAATTGTCATAGACTCTAGAGAGGTAGTCAAGTATATAACAGTTAAGATATAGGCTCTGGAGCTAGATTGCATGATTTCTAAACCTGACTCATCCGCTTAATTGTTGTGTTACTACAGGCAAGTTACTGGAATCCCTCTGTGTCTCAGTTTCCCCATCTCCAAATTGGGGCTGATAATACTTGCTTTATTAGGTCTGAGAGATTAAGTGAGCTGCCATATTTAAACCATCCAGATTAGGTTCTGACACTGTTTTCACTTGTTTTTCCACTCTTGGGAGCAGTGGTTTGCCCTGTGTCCTCCCCTTTCTTATGAATCCAAGAAGAGTTATTGATTTTTCTTTCTCTTCAGCTTTTTCCTTGCTGTTAGAGTGGAGTGGCGAGTCCAATTCCTTACATGTGGAATTTGAAACTGACGTATTATTGAATATTCAAACAACAGGATGTTATATTCTCATACGTGCATAAGCACACACACATATACAAAGCATACATACATGCCTCTGATGTTAATGAGGTTACTCTGAGTCCAGTAACTTAAAACCAGTGGTTAGGAGTGGCGTGCTCTGATGAAGTGGCATCGGGGTCGGGAAGGGCCTGGAGGGGGAAAGACTCGGACATCCCCGGGAAGGCACAGAAGGCCAGGAACTAATCTCAGCACCCCAGTTAGGGTGCAGTAGGATAGGTGACATGAAAAGAAGAATGGGGATAGAGTGTCAAAGGTAATCATAAAGCGAATAATTCCTTACATTTGCAGGGGAGGTTATCCTTTCCCCAGTACTTCATCTCCATTTAAATCTTGCGGTAACACTGGGAAAAAGGAAAGTAGAGAGGTAATGGGACATGAAAGGAAAAACTCTTCTCCCTCACTGTTTCATTTCATAGACTCTTGGGTCTCTGCTGGTAACATCAAGGAGATTGGGGCCTGGGCGACATGTTTGAGCTTTTCTTAAATATTAGACATTGATGAAACACTCAGTATGGCTTAAGGAAGGAAAATTTGAGTATCCCTTATGTTTTTCTTTTTTTGTTTCCTATCTGTGATCATCAACATGCCATTTTCAGAGAGCGTATCACTTTATTTGAATTTCTGCTTAAGGGTATCACATGAATATCAAGACTCTACATTCCCAGTTGTGTGACTAGATTAAAATAGCCCATATCCATCTGAAGCCGACTGCCTGCCCTGTCGTTAGCTTACCCAAAGGTACTTCATAACTAAGTGAGAAGGGCAAATCTTTAGGGAAAATTGAGGGTGCGGTCTGATGCACAGAGGCATTGCTGACCCTTCCTCCATTTGATCTTTTCACCCAGGGCTAAGAAATGGCACAGCTCTGGGCTAATGAAGCCATTCTCTGGATCTCAGTAGTCCTAGTGGCCTCACTGAGCAGGTTAGCATAATTGAATCTGCTGTTTTAATATCAACCTACTTCAAAAATGTTGATAGAATATCCTTTCTGTCTTGGTGTTCAAAAATCCCTTAGTAAGTGGTCATTAAGCCTGTTTCTCTGCCTTTCCCACTCTCTTCTTTTCTAGGACATTCTCTTGGCACTGGATGATAGAAATATCCCAAAACCTTTGCACACTTCAGAAATATGCTGTACCCTGAATAAGACTCACAAAGAAAATGTTGACAGACTGTGCATCAGGCCCATAAAATTCAAACCTAAAAAAAATTATGGGCCTGGGTCAAAGAAGCTATTTCCAAGAAAACAGTTGGACTCTGTGCAAAGGATTTTTGACACAGAACATACTCTTCTTTTAGACAATCAGTGGGAGACTAGCTGGTCCCCAGCCATGCATAAATCTGTCCATGTGCAATTGGTAGCAGTTCCTAATTGAGGAAAAGGAGGGTGGGAATGGACTGGGCAGAGACTGGCAGGCGGGCAGAGCCGGAGCGAGAAGCCCCGAGCTTGCTGCCGCCCTTCCTGAAAGCCTCTACCACGGACTGCACCAAGAATAAATCACCACCTTTTCTGGAGCTCAGGAAAATAAGACCATAAATAACGAATAGACGCACCCGAGTGCATTGTGGAATGGCTAGATATTGAGAGAAGAGCAGGAAGAGCGTGTCCAGGCCAGGAGAAGGGCAAATCGAGCAGCATTTGCTGAATACAGTGAAAAGCTGAGTGGCCCAATTAATTTTTATGAAAACTCTTCCTTGTATTCTGGCTATCCAGCCTGTACTCTCCAACAGAGGGAAAAAAATCAATGCTCTTGATTCCTGGTGGGTAGTAAATTGTAAATAGCCTTGGATGGGGGGCATTCATTGCTGTCTGAAAGGCTAATTTCCAGGGATTGGTTCACTCTCCATATTTCTCCCCCTGAACTTTCTTCCTCTGGGTTGGAACACTTAGTGCCACCATTGGAAAGCCTCTTTTATAAATTTTTACTCCATTATGTTGTAATTTTAACATCTCATGCATTTGGCACTTAGAACATTTTTATAATGGTCCTTGGTTTATTTTTGGCTCAGTTTTACGGCTTTCTGCCAGGCCCAAACTTCTGCTGTATAGCTGACCCAAAATAGTTTCCAAGGCTCAGATGCAACTTGATATCAAAATTTTATCCTCACGTGTTCAAGTTAGCCCTGTAAAATTTGAAGGCTCTGCAGAAGTTCTCATGGATAGTTATTAGATACAGGATGTGTCGTACCTTTGCTGCATGATATAAAAAGGTAGGTGTCCATGTCACTTGCAGGTAAACCCAAATTAAAGATGACTCTGCAGTAAGGTGCTTTCTTCAAGTCCAGAAAAGTTCCGGATGTATAGAAATAGGAATGGGGCTGACATTTAAAGTCAGCTCCATAGCCAGCTAGGCCGGGAGAGTCCTCATGCATCTTCATCATCTTCATCGTTTTATCCCTTATAACTGTGTGTCGCTACTTCCACCATCACCAGCTAATAGTGGTAACTCTTATTGTCTAATCATGTGCAGTGTGCCAAACCCTGTACTATTTGTGATCTTGTTCAAGTATTTCATTAGCTGTTTATAACTGCAACTGTTTTCACCACTGTTTTATAGATGAGGGAATTTGTTGTTTGGAGCAATGGCCTCCAAACTTAACTGTAGAATCCCTTGGAGGGCTTTCAAAAATCCCAGTGGCAAGGCAGCAACCCATACCTATTACATCAGAATGCCTGAAGATAGAATCCAGGCATTAGTATTTAAAAAAAAATAACAAAAATGACAGGTGATTCCAGTGTGCAGCCTTGTTTGGGAATCACTGGCTTAGAGAGGTTTAAGAGATTAGCTGAGGGTCACCCAGTTAACAAGTGGCTAAAATGAAAGGGGTCATTTCAGTGCAAACTTTGTGGTTTTTCTAAAATATCAGGCTGCCTTTCATCCCCCTGCTGGGAAAATTGTAAAATATATATAGAATAGAGTCTATGGACCTTGCTCTCCAGAACATATGGTCTGAGGAGGAAAAATGATATAAGTAAAGACCAAATAGGCATTAAACTGTGTCATGTTTGTTATGAAGTCAGTAAAAGTTTGTCTGTTGAGCTAGCCAAGCAAATGGGTCTGTTTGGATTTGGCTGCCCTTTTTAAAAGAAACACTGAAAAAACTCACCCTAACGAGGAAAAGTTGAAGAGATAGGTTAAAATCAGAGATAGAAGCTGAAGGATACTGTGACTGATTATCTTAGTACCAGGAAAACTGGATCCTTGGGGAAATTACATCATGTATTCATTCATCAAAAAATAATTTAAGTGTTATTGCATGCAGGGTACTTTAGACGTATTTGTCTCACTAACCCAGAGAGGTGTTATCACTCCTATTTTACAGATTTCGAAACTGAATCTCAGTGAAGATCAGACCTTGAGCTTCCATAAATAATACGGGTCCGACCTGGGACCCACATTCAGATTTATCTAACTAATCTTAACAAGGTCCCTCTTAGTGCCAAGGGATGAGATAGGTGCTGGTGATATAATGATGGATAAAAATATAGTCCTTGACTTCACTGACGTTTAAGTTTAATGGAGAAACTGGAAATTAACCACATTTCATAAAACAAGTAAAAATACAAATGTGTTCTAGTGTATAAAGCAAGATGCATTGTAGGTGCTAACTAGGTAATAAGGGAAGGAAACAGGCAAAGGGAACAGCCTATAAAATTTTCCTGTGCTAGGAGAGAATATGGAAATAAGGAGCACAGAAAAAGAGGGTGAATATGTTCCAGATTGGGTTAGAACTGGAGAGGTGACCTTCCTTGGTGACCGTTGGTAGGAAACACTGTGGGAAATGACATCATCTCTATCTACTGAAAGAATCACTCTGGTTGCCTTGTAGATAATATTTCACAGGAAGGCCAGAAAGAATTGTCAGTGGCTATCAAGTATTTTTTGCAGATGATCCTCTGTTAATTTTTTTAAAGTTTATTTTATTTGTTTTGAGAGAGAGAGAGAGAGAGAGTGTGAGTGAGGGAGGGCAGAGAGAGAGGGAGAGACAGAATCCCAGGCACGCTCTGTGCTGACAGCACAGATGCGGGGCTTGATCCCACAAACCATGAGATCATGACCTGAGCCGAGATCAAGAGTTGGACACTTAAACAACTGATCCACCCAGGCTCCCCCTTTGTTAATTTCTTAATACATTTCTTAATACATGTTACCTCATGACCCAGTGTATACGATGCACACATGAAATTAAAGTGTCAAGAAAAGACCTACCTTCTTTATGAATGATGTGTTCTTATATTTTCTCTTCTGTTTTGGCTAGAAGAATCTATTTCATTAAAAAAGTACTGGTTACCATCCACTACCTTTAATATTTATTTGTTTATTGTTATCAGTTAAAAATACTGATTTAGGTATAATAAGCTACCAGTTTATTATTTTAGGCTCAGTGAGAGGTTGATAGAGATAGAAGTTGATAGACTAAATGTATATATATCTATAGATATATATTTTAATGTTTATTTTTAATGTTTATTTCTGAGAGAGAGGGAGAGAGAGAGGTGGGGAGGGGCAGAGACAGAGAGAGGGAGACACAGAATCTGAAGCAGGCTCCAGGCTCTGAGTTGTCAGCACAGAGCCTGATGTGGGGCTCGAAATCATGGACCATGAGATCATGACCAGAGGCAAAGTCAGCTGCTTAACTGACTAAGCCACCCAGGCACCCCGATAGACTAAAAAAATAAGAGATAAATTTGACAAGATAGCAAAGAAGGAACAAGGTCTATCAAGGGTGACATTTTCTGGCTTGAGAAACTGTATAAGATGGTGGTTTCAAAATTGGGGAAATGATAAATGGAGGAAAACCATGCTTTGTCGGGGAGGATCACGGATTTGACTTTGGACATTTTGGGTTTATAGTGCCTTTGAGACCCCTAGCAGGCATTGTTCATTGGAGGGGTCTGGACTAGAGATATACATTTTTGTGTAATTAGTCCACGATTGTAGAAGAGTCATGGATAAGAGTGCCAGGAGAGGGGTGCCTGGGTGGCTCAGTCGATTAAGCATCCGTCTTCGGCTCGGGCCATGATCTTGCGGTTCGTGAGTTCCAGCCCGGCATGGATCTCTTGGCTGTCAGCACAGAGCATGCTTTGGATCCTCTGCACCATCCTCCCTCTCTCTTTCTCTCTCTGCACCATCTCCCCCCTCACCCCAACTCTCTTTATCTCTCTCTCTCAAAATAAAAACCCAAACATTAAAGAATAAAAAGAATGCAAGGAGACATGGAATATGGAGTGAAAGAGGAGAAGACCCAGGCCCAAGATTTGAGGAACTCCAGAATTTAATTGTCAGGTAGAGGAGGATAAACCTGTGAAGAGATTGAGTTAGAGCAGTTGGAATGAAGAAAAACAAATGTGTTCTGTGTCACTTAAAGCCAAGGAAAGAGTGTTTCAAAAGGAAGGAAAAGTCAGCAGTGTCAAATGCTGCTGTACAGGGTCAAGTGGGATGAGGACAAAAATATCTATTGTTTTTGTGGACACGTGTGTCATTGGTGGCATTAGAGAGTGCTGTTCTGATGGATTCATGGGGATAAAGGCCAGATGAAAATAGTTGGAGGCAATGGAGAGGGAGAAGCATCCATCAACTTCTTGTGAGATTGTCCCGGCACCTGGGAGAGGCAGGAAACCGAATGCAGAGTTCAGGAGAGGCATTTCTGGACAGGCTTTTTGTAGCAACAGGAGAGCTCACTGCTTCCTCACAGGGTCTTGGGTCATGGAGGCTCCTTCCCTTCTGGAGGCTCAGATTTCTCAAGTTGTTCCAGGATAAGTTAGTTAATTCTCTAATCCAAAATTGAGGTCATGTGTACTGTTGTTATGTATGTATTTAAGGGAACAGGAAGTTTAAGGTGAAGAATGGATGCAAAACCTGGGACACTGAGTAATTGTGACCCTTGACCCAGCTAGGTCCTTAAAGAAGGGCCTTTGAGTATCTCTCATGTGCCCTATCACATTCTATAAAGCCCTCTGTTAAAGAAGCAGAGGTGCAGAGAGGTGAGGAACTTGTCTTATGTAGCAAGTTTCAGAGCTGGGATTTCAACCCAAGTTTTCTGACCTAAGACTCTGTTCTCTGGTCTACAGTGCCATGTCCACTGCCCAGGGAAGGGTCCATCTCTGCAGAAGTTCAGTTCTTCTCTTTGTCCTTTATACATCTGTAGAAGAAAGTGTGGCATACACAGGCCGTTTTCAACAAGAAGACGTTTTTCTAAGCGTCTTCTCCTACCACTAGAGCATTTGTTATTCCCGCCCCCCGCCATGGATAGGTGGTAGAGTTCCACTGTAATGATCCTGTTCTGCCATGAGAAATGGATATTAGATTCATCTAAGCCATGAAAACAATACAGGGCTAATAATAGCAGAAACAAATGAACAGAGAACCATAGAATAGGGACATTTATTTACATTATTTTCTGTCCTGAATTGTCTTGTCAACCATATGTTGACATCTCTGGAATGTTTTGTTCTGTTATTCCTTTCATATCAGTAAGACTGAGATCATGAGAATTTTACATGTTCTCTTGTTGACACTTTCTCAGTAATGAAGGCTACCACTTAAAATACCATGTAAATATCAAATAATTTGCAAACATTTTATCTAATCTTCAAAACAGTCATATGAAATAGGATTTGTTGCCTTCATTTCACAGATGAGGAAATGAGTCTATGGTGGATTAAAAATGGCTGCAAATTCTTTACCACCCTTCCATTGAGAGGCTGGGTATATCTCTCCCTTTGCGTCCGTCTGAGTTGGCCCTTGATACTGGCTTGATCAATAGCATGTAGCAGAAGTGGTATCACATGCTCTGGGTCTAATCTTGAAGACACCTGATAGCTTTTGCTTTTGCTCCAGCTGCCATGTAAGAAATTCAAGTATCTGGAGACTGTCTTGCTTTGAATAAGTCCATGGTAGCCATGTGGAGAGGCGACCTGAGGAGAGAGAGGGGGAGAGAAGAGGGTAGAGAAAGAATGAGAGAGAGAGAGAGAGAATGGGAAGAGAGGGAGACTTGGCCAGCACCAGCTCTTCTAGCCGTCTTAACCCAGGAATTGTCTTGGATATTCCAGCTCCATTAGATACTGTTTGGAAAAGAACCAAAAAGATTAACTAACAGCCAGAACATAGACCCCAACATATGTCCAGAGTTGGGTCATCCCAGTTATTCCCAGCTCTCTGTGCTACCTAGTCGGTGGCCACAGATATTGTGGAGCAGAGACAATTTGCCCCTCTGTGCATTTTCCAGACCCACAAAATCATGACTGTGATAAGATGGTTGTTGTTGTAAACTACTGAGTTTTAAGGTGGCTTGTTATGCAGCAATTGGTAACTAAAACCGCACTGTATTAAGCAATTTTGCCCTATGACAGAGGAAGGAGCAGAGCCTGGATTGAAACCCTCATCTATCTGACTACAGAGCTCGGGCACCTTCTTCTGCGTTGTGTGGTCTTGTCTTTGGGACTTCTAGATTGGTGTTTAACTTCTCACTAGATCTTCTGCTACATTTCTTTTAGCTTAAATCCTGAGCATACAGGAAGGGGAAACAAATGTTTGTTTTTCTTCAACATTACAACAAAAAGTTAAATAATAGGCAAATAAGATCTGAGGTTAATTCCAAGCCTGCTGCTAATTCTTCTTCCTACACATTAAGATGTAATTTGGTAGAGAAAGTAGAAGTTCCCGAAGAGCATCCCTAGTCATATCTTCATCCCTGCACACTCCCAGTATTTTCCCTACCTCTTGACTTTTTCTTTAAGTTTAAAAATAAAACACAATGAAGATAATTCTGCCAAGGGAAGGAGGCAAAAGAAGAGTGTGCAAGATTAATACATTACTGCATTTTCAAATTACCATGAAGTAGGAGCCCATAGAGCTATTTTGTTGTATCTTTAGGAAATGGCAGGAATTCCACATACAGGAGAGTATGGGATGTTCCTATAGAAGAGGTTCTGTGTTTCTGAAGTAGCAAATGTACCAGGTGATGATAGCCCTGTGAATAGCTGTGTTTATCAAATTCCTAAGCAAATACTCAAGCAGAACTCCACATACAAGGCCAGATCACAAGCTGGAGGTTCCCCACGGCACTGGTGAATTTGCAAAAATGTCTGTGGTTTGCGAGTGTGTATGTGTTTAAATGACACATCATTTATGCATCTATTTCTAGTGACCACTATATGCAAGTAGCAGAAAGGATTAGTCCATACCTCTTAACTAATGCTGCATAGGCAGTGGTGGTAAAGTTGTGAGAGACAGCTTCTCCATTCATAAAAGAATCATATTATGTAACTTCCAATCCTGGGCAAGGAAGACATCAATATTGAGATGCAGGCTAATGTTGATTGTATAGGGAACAAATATATGGCATTTACACTGGTGTTGTGGAATAGATCATTGCTAAGCAAAGTGAACACAGGAGGAGTATACTTCCTGCCCTTGCCGATGTGAATTTGGCATTGTGAGATGGCTCATGGAATAGAGTAGGAAAATGACAGTGTGTGGGCTCAGATTCTAGGCCTTTAGATGCTTTGTGTGTGTCCATACAAATTTCTGGGAGCCTCTGACCTCTTCCCTTTATAAGGGAGGGACCTTTTAGTGAGGGACCAAGATGAGCACTTGTGAAACAGTTGTCTCATCTGACTTCCAGCCTGAAGCAGAACCTTATGGTATGGTCATTGAGTTCTAGGTTGGTTTGTGACAATTGCTGATTGATACAAGTGTGTATCAACTTTTGTGCAAATTTTTCCCCCTGAGATTGTGCTAATGGATTCCCTGCTGTGGGGGTTCAAATTAGGTGAAACTCTAGAAGGCCTATTAAAATCTTACCTTTAGTTTACTCAGAGCAGTAAGTTTGTGATTAGAGAGGATGGTTGTCATCTGAGGGTAGGTTAGGGGATGATGTGTAAGGTTACAGGACGGCTACAAATGAGAGTCCAGCAACTAGGCATCTGTCACAAGGGAGATGGGGAAGTTCTTCCATAGTGAGGGATTTATAGCTGCTCTTTGAATTATATAAATAAACTAGTTGAGCATGTGCAGTTGAGGAAAAACACTCTGACACGGCCTGCTGAAAGGGAAGGATAAGAAGATAGAGTTGCTGCTGCCACAGGAAGCTGAAGGCCTACTGTTCTGACATGTCTTGTATGAAGAAAGAGAGCCGAGTTTCCTTTAGAGTTGGCTAGATTCACCTGCTTGAGGAGTTGCTGTGTTGCTGGCCCACTTTATAAGCTTCAACCAACAGAATGAAATATTTTCTGAGATGCCAAGGTTTTCCCTGGCCATCAGAGGAAGACTGGCCTGGGCAGATGGTCAACCATGACCACAAAACAGCTTTGCCATTTTTTTCAGATCATATGCTCTGGAGGGAAACAATTTTGCCTTTTACTATGGACACATCAGCATCTCAGGAAAAGCATTCAGAATTCAGTCACAGATAAATACATCTTCAAGGCCTGTCTGGGTGCTGCTGGTTTCCTCGCCTTTGCTGAGTACCAATGGTAGAACGCCAAGCAAATATTTAGGGCTTCTTTGTGAGGTTGGATTAAAATATGAAACAACAACTAATATTTACTGAATGACTAATATGTCCTGGGATGGATGTTTTAAGTGGCTTACTTCATTTGCTTCTTATGCAATATTCCTATGAAGCAAATATTATCAGAACCATTTTGAAGATGACATTAATTAGTTTATTTCTCGCCACACAGAATTGTTCTCTTGACCTAGGATTTTTGGTTCTCCACCTTGTCATCTTTTCATAATGCCTGATATTTAAATTTCAACTTTGAAGATAGAACTTGGTGGAGGGATGGTGGTTGACTCTGTTAGAGACACATGAGGGTCAAGTAATTATGCTGTAACCTTAAATTTATACAGTGTTTTCTGCCAATCATACCTCAATAAAATGGGCAAAAAAAAAAAAAGGGAATGCAGGAGAAGGCAGCTCAGACTGTCTCATGGAGTTGGAACAAGGGAGGTGAATGGATGAAGTTGTACTTCTGAAACTTCAGGCTTTCTGCATGTTCTTGAAACTGAATTAGGATGAATATTTGCAGCAGGCAAAGAGAGTGCAAAGGTCTCCTTAGCCTGCAAGCCTCTCTTCACCACCTGGTTGGTGCCACCAAGAAGACTCCTGATATCTGACCTACAGTGACTTTTGTGTAGTGCTGAGAACCCTTAAAACTGCAGAGGCCTTTCTAACCTGGAGTGCACATCTACTTTCCACTGGCACCTTTGATAGCTTCTCAGTCAAGGGGATCATAAGAACTGCGTTTTAACGTCTGTTCTGCTATGTGATCGTGGGCAAGTTTCTTAGTATTTTTCAACTCCTCTGCCTTTATGTAACATGAGGGGGTTAAATAATATCAGTGCCTTCTTCCTTTTAGCAGCAAAAATATATTTAAAAAATAACATCTGATATGGAATCCTAATATGTAATGAAGATTAAACTTTTCTGGATGAAGCAAGGATTAGGGACCCAAATCCATGCCCCTTCTGAAGAAGCCCCTGGGTCACCTTTGAGAAACCAGAGGTTTTGTGGACCAAGTTCAAAACTGCTGTTCTGGGAGCTCTGTAGGGGTTTCCCCAGAATTCATTGTGTAGGATTACAGACCGTGGTAGTCTAAATTGCTTTCTAACTGTCCTCCTGTGTTGCTTCTTGGATATTCTTTTAATAGTCTAATGAACTGGCTCAAGCCTTTATCCCTAAGTTTCTCCTCTACCTCATATCTGAAGATCCATATCCCCCAATTTTTTTTTTAAGTTTATTTATTTATTTATTTTGAGAGAGACAGAGAGAACATGTGTGCAAGGGGAGGAGGGGCAGAGAAAGAGAGAGAATCCTGAGTAGGCTCTGTGCTGTCAGTGTGGAGCCCGTGTGGGGCTAGACCTTACAAACTGTGAGATCATGACCTGAGCTGAAATAAAAGTCTGGACACTCAAACCACTGAGCCATCTAGGTGCTCGAACACATCCCTTAGTCTTATGTTGCTCCAGTTCTCATGAACTCACATCTCTTTCGTGGTTCTCTTCCTTCTGCCCACATTCACTCAAACATGAATAGCAGCTGCCTTCCCTCTGGTTCTCCTCCAAGAACCACTCACATACGGTTGTGTGGGCAGTTGCTTTCACTTATGGTTTGGCAACAGTGGAAGGTTGTGGGGGGTCATATCACCTTACAGCACAACAGATAGCTCAAAACTGAAATTTAACCGTCGCTTTTCTAAATAGCCCCAAAGCCATAGTTAGCACTGAAAATTTATGTATGATCTTTTTGCCTTGGAAAGACTTTACTCTAGGATGCTGGGTTCTCTCACTGTCCATATGTTCTCCATCCTTCCTCCCCCCTTCTTTTGAGGCCATTCACCTCTCTGGGTACCATCCAAATTCTTCTCATTTATAAAAAATATAAGAAGGCATTTCTTTCTTTCTTTTACTCTCTTCTAGACTACCACCATTATTCTACCTAAACGGCTCATCAAGATATTTTGCTTAACAAAGGACTGTTCTGTTCCTACGAGAAATTCTGCCAAGGTCCTTTAAGATGACATTCCTCTGCTTTCCAACTGTTAGTTATGAAATTCCATGAGTTACTTGTATTAAGAGATAGAAAGATGAAACAGGCAAAAGCTTTATATCCCTGCCTCTAGGTTGGTCAGAAACATAAAAGGCTGGAAAACCAGCTTTTTAAAGACATGGACTGAAAAGTAACTTCTGATGGCCTGCCCAGCATTGCCAAATTCAGCCTGGCCAGCCAGCCTTGCAGCCCTGTGCTTCCTCTCTATTTAGCTCTGAAATAGTTAGGTGGCTTTTCCAAGCCTCAATATATATATTTTTAAGTGTTTATTTTAATTCCAATAAGTTAATATACAAGGTTATATTAGTTTCATGTGTACAATATAGTAATTCAACACTTCCATGTATCACCCTGTGATCATCTTGACTGTGCTTAATCCCTATCACTTCTTTAACCCATCCCAAGTCCCCCTCCCCTCTCTTAACCGTCAGTTTGTTCTCTATAATTTAGAGTCTATTCTTTGATTTGTCTTTCTCTTATTTTTTTCCCTTTGCTTGTTTGTTTTGTTTCTTAAATTCCACGTATAGGTGAAATCATATGGTATTTGTCTTTCTCTGACTTATTTAGCTAAGCAGTGTAGTCTCCAGATCCGTCTTTGCAAATGATGAAATTTCATTCTTTTTTATGGCTGAATAATATTCCATTATATATTTATACTACATCTCCTTTATTCATTCATCAATTGATGGACACTTGGGCTGCTTTTGTATTTTGGCTATTGTAAATAATATGCAATAAACATAGGAGTGCATGTGTCCCTTTTAATTAGTGTTCTTGTTTTCTTTGGGTAAATACCCAGTAGTGCGATTCCTGGATCATATGGTAATTCTATTTTTAACTTTATAAGGAACCTCCATTCTGTTTTCCACAGTGGCTACAGCAGTTTGCATTTTTACCTACAGTGCACAAAGGTGCTTTTTTCTCTACATCCTCACCAACACCTATTGTTTCTCCTGTTGTTGATTTTAGCCATTCTGATAGTCATGAGGTGATATCTCATTATAGTTTTGATTTGTGTTTCTCTGATGATAAGCAATGATGAGTATCTTTTCATGTGACTTTTGGCTATCTGTATATCTTCTTTGGAGAGGTGTCTATTCGTGTCTTCTGCTCATTTTTTAATTGGATTATTTGGTTTTTGGGTGTTGAGTTTTATAAGTTCTTTGTATATTTTGGATACTAATCCTTTATTGTGTATGTCATTTGCAAATATCATCTGCTACTCCATAGGTTGCCTTTAGTTCTGTTGATTGTTTCCTTCACTGTGTGAAACTTTTCATTTGATGTAGCCCCAGTAGTTCATTTTCGCCAAGCCTTCATACTTGCCCAGAAAAAGAGGATACTTTGAAATGTTAGGTGCATACTTAGGGGGTAATTGTAAATGTTCTAGAATTTTTAAACTTTTTATTATCTTTACACAAATGGAAGAAGAAATAGCACTAAAAAAACCCATATTCCTGTTGCCTCTCTTGATCAGTTTTTATATCATGGCAAATCCTGTTTCATCTAACTTCACCGACAGATGGATCATTTTGAAGCAAATCCAAGACATTGAATCATTCTATTCATAATATTTTAGTATGTATCTCTAAAAGTAAGGACTATTTTAAGACAACATAATCATGTAGCCATTATTATACCTAATAAAGTAATAATAATACTGCTGTATCATCAAAAAGCTAGTCAGTGATCAAATTTCCCATTGTCTAAAAAAACGTTTTTAACAATTGTTCAAATCAGAATCCAAATAATATTTGCACATTGCAGTTGGTTGATATGTCTTTTAATTTTCTTGTAACTTACAGGCTCTCCTCTCTCCCCACCCTCCATTCATTGGAAAAGCTTGGTCATTGGTTCTGTATAGTTGTCCATAATCTTGATTTGAGATTGCATATTCAAACTATCATTTAATAAAATCCTTTTTCCCCATATCTATTAGAAACTGAAAGTTAGATCTGGAGTCTTCTTTTTATAGGTGGTGGTATCTACTTCCACTAGGAGGCCCATATCTGGTTATCATTCTTTTGGTGACATGAGGAGCCATTAATGATAATTTCCTGCATTTGTTAGTTTAGCAGGGCTTGTACACTGATGACAATTTAACACTATAATTTCTCCCTAATTTGTAAGGTGAAATATTTCTGTAAGGAAATACTTTCCCTCATCAACTGTTTGGTTATCCTCAAGTATAGTTAGCATAGGAAAGGCAAGATATATTCTTGATTTTGTTGTTGTTGTTATTTGCGTTTTTAAAATGTTGAATTAATTCCCTGCCATTCTCCAAAGGTAGCCAATGAGTAGTTATCTTAGCATCATAACAATCTAATTCTTTTAAACATATATGATGTGTTTTAATCCATTATAGTTATTAGTAATATTAGTATTCAGATTGTTTCATCTTTGGCTGTGTAATCCTTTTCAGATTGGCTCTTGGTCCTTGGGACAACTGTGATGGTCTTTATTTTTCAAATAGAAATTTGAAACAAACAAAAAAGTCATAGTATAGAAGAGTTCATAAAAATTATAGTATGAACTCTTCTATACTATGATTTTTTTTGTTTCAAATTTTTATTTACATTCTAGTTAGTTAGCATATAGTGTAATATTGGTTTCAGGAGTAGAGTTTAGTGATTCATCACTTACAGGCAACACCCAGTGCTCATCACAAGTGCCTTCCTTAATGCCAATCACCCATTTAGCCCATCCCCCACCTATCTCCTTCCATCAGTCCTCAGTTTGTTCTCTATGGTTAAGATTCTCTAGGGGCATTTGGGTGGCTCAGTCAGTGAAGCGTCCAACTTTGGCTCAGGTCATGATCTCACCATATGTGAGTTGGAGCCCTGCGTCGGGCTCTGCTCAGGCTCTGTGCCAATAGCTCCAGACCTGAAGCCTTCTTCAGATTCTGTGTCTTCCTTTCTCTCTGCTCCTGCCCCACTTGCACTCTATCTCTTTCTCTCAAAAAAAATAAAAATAAAAAATAAACGTTAAGAAAGAGTCTCTTATGGTTTGCCACCCTTTCTTTCTTTTTCCTCCTTCCCCTTTGTGCATCTGTTTTGTTAAATTCCACATATGAGTGAAATTATACAGTTTTCATCTTTCTCTGACTGACTCATTTCCCTTAGCATAATACACTCTAGCTCCATCCACATCATTGCAAATGACAATGTTTATCCATTGATTTTGTTATTATTATTTTTTAATGTTTATTTATTTGAGAGAGAGAAGGGGGGAAAGGGTAGAGAGAGGGTGACATAGAATCCAAATAGACTTTAGGCTTTGAGCTGTTAGCACAGAGCCCGACATAGGGCTCGAATTTACAGACTGGGAGATCATGACCTGAGCCGAAGTTGGATGCTCAACTGACTGAGCCACCCAGGCGTCCCAATTTTTATCCATTTAAATGTTCCAGGTTCATCTGGCATATTTTATGCCAGAGGCTTAGAATGAGTTGGTTCTTTGTGATGGGAAGAGGTAGTTAGAAATCACAATCTGAGTGTCAGAGTGCTCGTTGGTACTGGAATGGTGATTATTTCTAAGACTTTTTAGTGGATTATAAATTATAAAATTATAATATTATAAAATTAAAAGCGCCATATTATTTTTGACCTGATGTTAAATAAAAGTACATTTATATGGAAGCTCCAATAAATTTCTATTTCTGCCATTCTCTTTTCACATATCTTTCCCTGTATCCACTTGACTTACAGACAGACAGGACATGGTCCCACATGACTTTTCCAGTAGAAGCGTTTGCTGATTTGTAAGGAGCAGTGAAGAGGCTGAGAAGCTAAACAGAGATTTTAGCACTTTCATGAGGCTGGGATGAAATAATTGGAATTAAGGGCCTGCCAAGAAGAAAGTCTTTCATTTGGGATTCCGAAGGGCTGAATCTTAAAAATAAATGACGTGAAAATAGACCATCTGCCACAGGGACTATATTTCAGCTCTAATCACCTCTCTCCATGATGCATTAAGATGATCTGCTCCCCACCCTGGCAGAAGCACACCCCTGGAAGAGAGAATATATTTTGTAATAAATATCCCTATTAAAAAGCTGTGTGTGTGTGTGTGTGTGTGTGTGTGTGTGTGTGTGTAATATCTCTCTCTCTCTCTCTCTCATCTATCTATATCTACAGTTCAATAAGAAAAGATACAGACAACCCAATAGAAGAGTGTGCAAAATACTTGAACAGGCATTTCACAAAAGGCAATAGTCAAATAACCAGGACACATATGAAAGGTCCATAGTCTCATTATATTTCATCACAGAAATGCAAACTAAAATCACAAAGATATAATATGTAGTACTGATACCTGTAGTACTGATAATATGTAGAATGGCTAAAATTGAAAATTAAAAATTTGGAGGGGTACCTGGGTGGCTCAGTCGGTTAAGCATCTGAATCTTGATCTCAGCTCAGATCTTGATCTCAGGATCATGAGTTCAAGTCCTGTATTGGGTTCTGTGCTGGGCATGAAGCCTACTCAAAAAATAAAAAATAAAGAAATAAATAAAATTTGGAAAATACCAAGAGTTGGTGAGAATGTGGAACAAGTAGAACTTTATCTTACAGAGCCGGTAGGAATGCAGATTGGCACAAACATTTTGTAATACTGATGGCAATATCACCTATGGCTGAATACCCAATTACTCTATGACCCAATAATTCACTCTCAAGTATATACTCAACAGAAGTGCATAGTATGGTCCTCTAAAAACCATAAATAAATAAGTGCACAGTGGCATTTTTTAATATCGCCAAACTGCAAACAACATATCTACTAAGAGTAGGATTAACAATTAAATTGTGGTATATTTATACAATAGGATATTATAAAGCAACAAAAGTGAAACTGTTGTCACATACAACAGAGATAGACTTGACAAACGTCATGTTGCATGGAAGAAGACAGACATATAAGTGTATATACTGGTTGATTCCTTTATATAATGTTTAAAAATAGGCAAAGCTGGTCCGTGGTGCTGGATATCAAGATGGTGGTAAACCTGGGAAAGGAGGGTGGAGTTAGGTGATGGAGAAGGCATGTGGGGGGCCTCCGGGTGCTAGTCATGATCTCTTTCGTCATTTGGGTGGCAGTGACACTTAATGTTCATTTTTTGATTGATATGTCCACTTTTCCTTTCTCTTTTTTGTTTTTTGAGAGAGAGGGTGAAAGTGAGTGAGAGGTAGAGAGAGAGAGGGAGATAGAGAGAGAGAGAGGAAGAGACAGAGAGAAGCAGTACTCACTCAGAGCGGGTCTTGTGCTCACCTGGAGCGGGTCTTGAGATCACCCATTGTGGGGCTTGAACTCACGAACCATGAGAATGTGACCTGAGCCAAAGTCAGATGCTTAGCCGACTAATTTCCTAATTATTATCTTCCAAACCTACGTACTACTTTATTGACTTCAACATCTTCCAGAAAGTGTCTGGTAGTTATCAAAGATACGAAAGATACCAAAAGCTAAGAAGCTATTCCTGAGAAAGCAATAGCCAGAAAGATGTAACCCAGCTGGAGATGGGTAAAGATATGAGAAAATAGAACAGTCACAATAACAGTTTTCTTGAGCTTCCATATATACGTACTCTTTTTTACATGTTCTTTTACTTAATATGTAGCCAAAAATAATACCATTTTTTTCTTTTCTAACAACAAAAAACCCAAATAGGTACTTACTGTACTAAATCCAGAAATACTGGAATATATAAAAACTGAAGGGAAAAATAGCTATGTACTACCAATAATTCTGTCGCCTTAAAACAATCTTTGTAAACATGTTGTTGAATGATCTTCCATTCAACAATCTCTTAAAATATATTTACAGGACTTGAATTCTACCTACAAATTTTAGTTCCTGTTACGTTCACTCTCATGTATACCTGGCAATGTATTCTGCTTATCTAAGTTATCTAAACTGAGAACAAAGATAATCAGCTGTGCCTTGCTATGAAGGGAAGACCTGGCTGGTGTTAAAATCCACAGAGAGCAGCCACTGAGAAATGAATTGAAGGGCTGTTTCTATATTCAGAAGATTATTTTTGAGAGACATATTTTTCTCTGCTGTTCAGGTCCCAGAGCTGAGTACTTTGGAGGCCAGTAATTAGGTAGTTAGGGAATTCTCTGAATTCCCCAGAAAATAACTTCATTTTTTCACATTTCTGCATTGTAGATGTGGAATAAGGCAGAGTTAGGTGGCATAATGGAGTAACAGGCTCTTTTGTATCTTTGCTGGGACGCTGTAAGGTTATAGGTGGTACCTGCTCAGAGGGAGTTTTCTTTGGCATTTCATCTGCTTTGGAATCTTCCTTTCCATTGTGCTGAGCTTAATTTGCAGAGTGCATATTATCGTCATTGCCTGCCAATCCACGAAGTTCCCAGAGGGTAAGCAAGGTTTAATCACGTACACCCCAGTGACATTTAGGGACCCACACTGTTCACATGTTCTTATCACTTTCCTTAACTCATCTCCTTATTCAGGGCACAGGGTAACATGAGATGCTGCCCTTGACCGGTGTTTCCTGTTCGCACCTGTTCAGCACTGTCTGAACAACATAGAAGGAAGGCCACGTGAAGCTCACTGGTGAGTGCGTTTCTTCAGAGTTCTTATAGGAGGGGGCAGAGTTTGAATAAAAGACAGCATAGTTATAAAGCACTTAAATAAATTGTGGTGAATGCACCTGGGAGCAATATTAGGCCAAGTGAAACAAGTTGTCCAGAGAAAGACAAATACTGTACGATTTTACTTATATGTGGAATGTAACAAACAAATGAACAAATCACACAAAACAGAAACAGACTCAAACTGATGGTTGCCAGAGAGAGGGGGGTAGAAGGAGGAATGAAATGGATAAAAGGAATTAAGAAGTACAGAATTCCAGTTATAAAATAAATAAGACACAAGGATAATATAGGTAATATGGCCGGTAATATTGTAACAACTTTGTATGGTGACAGACGGTAACTAGACTGACCATGGGGAGCATTTTGTAATGTATATAAATATCGAATCACTATGATGTACACCTGAAACTAATACAACCTTGTAAGTCAGTTATTCTTCAGTAAAAATTGTGGTAAAATGTACATATCGTAATTCCAGTGTCACTGAGTACATTCACACTGTTGTGCAGCCATCACCGCTGTCTAGTTCTGGAACTGTTCCCATCACCACAGAAGGAAACCGTGGGCTCATTCGCATCACTTCCCATTCTCATGCTTCCCTGTGCCCACCCCCACCCCCACCCCCAACCCCTTGCAGTTACTATATACCTGATTTCTGTCTCTGGATTTGGCTATAGTGGATATTTCATATAAATAGAATCATATAATATATGGCCTTTTGTGTCTGACTTCTTTCACTCAAAAATGTTCATATATGTTTTGCTCGTATCACACTTCATGCCTTGTTGGGACTGAATGATATTCCGTTGTATGGATATAGTACATTTATTTATTCTTTCATTGGTTGATGAGCATTTTGTTTCCACCCTTTGACTGCTATGGATTGTGCTGCAATAAATGTTTGCGTACAAATATTTGAACACCCGTTCTCAATTCTTTTGGGTGTATGTCTAGGAATAGAGTTGCTGTATCATTTGATAATTTTATAATTAACTTTTTGAGGAACCCCCAACTGTTTATCACAGTTATAAAGAAGTTAAGCCTGGAAATTTCTGGAGTCCTGCTTAAACTATGTTAAGTTAGGAAGTAGTTTCAAAAGTTCTCTTTCATTTACTTATTTCAATCCCCCTCACTTTTTCCAGGGTCCAATTTCTTCATGCTGTCCCATGGATTTCCCATGCTGTCCCAGGGCTTTTTGTTTTTTTTTTTTCCTAAAGCAAACTGTTCTGGCATACTTTTTTTTCCCCAACTGCCATCTCACTATCAAGCTTACTTATTCTTTTTCTTCTTCTTTCCTGCACTTAAAAAAAGACTAATTCTACTGTGTTTGGATGCTTACTGAGGGATTACTTCCGTGTATTTAAAGCTAGGATGAACATCAAAGTGGCCTAGGATGCTTTTGTTTCAACATGCCATTACCTCTAGCCTCTCCTACTAAGCTGCATATTCTGGAAGGTGAGGCTCAGTGTGTGCATTTTGAAAAGCTCCACCAGACGATTCTGTTGCAGACATCTGTTTAATAATAATCTACCCAAGAGACACAGGATTGCTGATGCATAGGAGCACGTGTACCCCAATGTTCATAGCAGCACTTTCGACAATAGCCAAATCATGGAAGGAAACTAAGTGCCCATCAACTGATGAGTGGATAAAGAAGATGTGGTACATATATACAATGGACTACTACATGGCAATGAGAAAAAATGAAATCTGGCCATGTGTAGCCAGATGGATGGAACTGGAGGGTATTATGTTAAGTGAAATAAGTCAGTCAGAAAAAGACAGATACCATATGTTTCCACGAATAGGTGGACTTGGTGAGACTAAGCAAAAACCAGGGGGAGGGGAAGAGGGGAAAGAAAAAAATGACACAGAGAGAGAGGGAGATAAAACATAAGACACTCTCAAAGACTAAGAACAAACTGAGGGTGAGGGAGATGGGGGGGAGAGGGCGTGATGGGCATTAAAAAAGGGCACATGTTGGGATAAACACTGGGTGTTTTATGTAAACCAATTTGAAAATAAACTATTTTAAATTAAAAAAATAATGGATCAATGTGTTGCCTTCATAATTTTAAATTTAATAGAGTGTTCAGAGTGTAATACTTTATCCCAAAGATTAGGACTAATGATAATATTTCCAGCAATAACGCAGGTAGCTGGAAAAGATGTTTGGACATTTGGGAGCTGTAGAGAGGCTTGAGGTGCCTTAATTTACCTTGAATTAGGGAGCAGGACTATTCTTCGTGACTCTAGGTGCATATTGTTGGTTGTGGTTGAAAATAAGCTGCCCCCATTAGAAAAGCAGATTCCTGAATCTTGCAGAGTTAACATGAAAGGACAGCATGAATTGATTGGAAACTGCAGGGATTTGTTTAGTATAAAACAAATTAGAGATCTGGAAAAAACAGTTACTTGAGTATGCTTCTAGAAGGGAGAACAGAGCTGGGTGGAAATGGAGTGCTCTGAGAAACAAGAAGAAACATTGTATCAAAGCTTAACTATGTCAGGGCTCTTTTACTTGTAGACCAGTCGAGGTGGTATTGGAGTATGGGAATTGGCTGAGAGACTGAGGGCACTGTTAGCAGTCAAAAGATGGGATACAATCCTATAATTTTTTAATTCAGAAATTCGTGATTATTTGGTATAACTTAGATTCTGTTTTTATGCTAGATAAGTACATTTAATAATGTATTTTGTTTAAGATATTTATCTTCATGTAAAAACTAATACTGCACATTAATTTTTCCAGCCGATTTTGGTTAGTCTTAGAAACGTATGTTCTACCACTTGCTGGAGTCATTTCCTATGAGAGTTTTATTCACAGAGAAAACCTTAAGAATGTGATGAGCCAAAGAGTCTTAAAGCTTCAGACATCCTGACCCTCATTCCCAAATCTATATAAAATAGATAATGGGATTAATATCTCATAGAGATAGTTTAAAAATGACTTAGCTAACATTTTGTGAAGCTCATGGGAAATTACATATTTCTTTATATGATACTAACAATGAGAAAAAAATCTCAATACTTTGAAAACATGTCAGAAATACTACTAAATACGTTTAACATAACTCAGGATATCAGTTAGTTGTTGCTCAGTTGAAACCCTGGGCTAGGACAACAGGTGTGCCAGACTCACACATGGGCTGAGATATGAATAGTGGTGCTAATTACACTTAGCAGTACTGGTAGCCAATTAATGTAACAGAGAATCCCACTAACCCTAACTTCATAGCAGCCATGCTAAAAATAATATAATCCTAGTGCTGACTGATACACTGATTTTATTTGCCTGTTCAGCTACCATAATGATATATATAATTTTATATTCTCTGATTCTATCCGTATTGGAATCAAGATGGAATAAAAACAACATTGAAAAATATTGGACAATTTCTCCTATAATAGACATTTAAAAACTGTGTGTTGAGTTGTTTTATTCTATAGCCCAAAAAGGAGGGGTTATCTGGTTAAATTACATAGTAAACAAACTAATTCAATGCCACAAACAGGTATTAAGTACTACTTTTTCATTATGTATTTTAATTTGGAAGTTTACAGCTTGAAAAATGCACAGGTTTCACTCTTAAAAATATTAATATGAGTGTCCTTTTTGCTATGACAATTTAAGCAAACACTAACCATACCTCTACTATAAAAGCAAGCCACAAGCCAAAACACATGTTTTCGCAACATTGGTAATGTATAGGCCCACTTTAATGATACTTTCACTCATTCTTCCCACATCGAATTAACTGATCTTGTTTTAAAATAATGGTACTTAAATACATGCAAATGTAACTAGGGTAAGCTTATTATGGTTATAGATGATAAACAGTTATAAAATCAAAATGCATTTACAAATTAAATATCAAAAAAATTACCAAACCAATGAAATCCAGATTCGACACTCATTTAAGAAAACTTAGTTGCTGAGTACAGTAGTCTCTGAGCCTTTATTAAGTTCTGCCTAGTTTTGTATCCCATTTCTGTAGTCAAACAATTGAGAACTCACTGTTCACTTAGTTAACCAGGATTTCATCTGGCTTTCAACTGGCACAGTATGTCATTTCTATTAATTCCTCATCTGCTTTCTCTGCATTAGCGCATGCGAGTTACAATAGTACTACTGGATGTGAGTGCAACAGAGAAATGCAAGCACAGGCACTGACATAGAGTGGAAGCCCTCATTAGTAAGGTGATTATCCAAGTGGCCCAAACATGCTTTCACACATTTTTTTATACATCAGAAAACACCAAATTAAAAAATTCTGTTCTAGGCAATCCGGCAGGACTTTCTTCCACCCTCAAATTGCTCTGGACTGCTGTTGCGCTTGTCCTATTTTTCTGGTTCTAGAAGTGTAGTTCTGCAACTTGACGTCAGCACTCATCTCTGACCTCTTCAGATACTCTAGTTCCCTAGAATTCACGTCTGGTATTTTGGACTCATGAACCCCTTCCATGGACTTTGCCTTTTCTGACTCTGGTAGCCGGAAAGGGGGAAAAATAGGTTGAGTGAAAGATGGCACACAGAGAAACTCCTGCTGCTTTTCACACTCCTCTGTTCATTGCAGTCTATTGGGAAGCCCACTAGGCACCTCATACATGGAATACATTAACCGCTGCTCCCCTATCTTCCTCTTTCCCTCTCTGTTCCACACTGCACTGCTGGATCCGGGCTCTAAAATGCATTCTAATAAAGACATTCACTTTTTTTTCACTTGCTCTCCAGTGAGTTTATTCTCCCCCGCCATGTATGCAAAACCCTTCACAGTTTAACCTCAACTTACCTTTACTCCCAAGCACCACCACCCCCTGTGGTACACCACGGTCCAGCCAAATTGGATCACTGTTTGTTCCCTGTACTTTTCTACTTCTGTCCTTGCTCATGCCATTCCGTCTGCTTGCAACGCCTCATTCCCCCCATCTGTGCCTTCTGAAATCTGACTCGTGGCTTAATGCCCAGCTCAGATGCCTCCTCCTCTGTGGTGAAAGCATGCCCTGACCAAAGCTGCTGGAAGCGAGGCTCCCCCTTAATTCTCAGGGCACTTGGTCCTTCCTTACATTTCCAATTTCATGCTGCTTCACATTAGAGCCATGTATATATATGCCTCACCTATTGCTCCTTGTAGAGTGTCAGATTCCTGGAGGCAGGAACCAGGCCTAGTTTGCTTTCCTATTTTCCCCACTATCTAGTCTAGTGCTTCTGGCATAAAAGAAACTAAATGCTATTTTCTATATAAATAGGAATCTGAAAATCACAATTCTTGAAGAGGTGTGAATAGTTTAATATGGCTGTAAGTAATAGATGTTATTTTACCTTCAAAATAGCATCTACTAGTAAAGTCTGATAAATTTTTCCACGTTTCAGGCCAGATAGTTATTTTCATGCATGATCAATAACAAATTTAACAATTTGTTCAAAGATAAAAAATGATCATTATGAAGAATAGGCAGCCAGCTTGCACTCACTAAAATGAAAAGAGACATTTTATGCACATGGAGGAGATCTAATGAGAAAACAGAGCAATGGCCCAAAACCCTGGTCCAAGGACGTATTATAAACCGTCTAGAAGCTATGTTTACTGAAAACAGCTGACTTTGGGTGTCTCTCTATAAGGCCCTGTACTTTCTGGCAATCATTTTTTGCTGCCAACTTTGAAACATGAATAACTAATTCATATCAATCTGTTGACTCCACTGACTTGACTCAGTTTTTACTTATTTATTTTCTCTAAGTGTAGCATACATTAACAGGAAAATGGAAATACATAGGGATACATTCTTCTACTAAACTCTGACATGAAACTGAGGTCAAACTTATCATTCAGAGAAATGTTTTGGATTTTGGATAAATAATTTTCTTCTCTTTGGCCCTATTAGTGTAAACAGCTTTATGAATGGGCACTTTTTCCCCCTGGTAGAGTTTATTTTCAGACAAGTCTAAACACATCACTTTCTCCTTATTACATCACTGTTGGTTGCCAAAATTATAACGTCCACCATGCTGATGTTCTTAGTTATGAGGAAGACTGCATGGAAGGAATGTCTTAATAATGAGGAGGGCCTCATGACTAGCATTAGTTGACCAAAGACTCTATAGATGTGTAGATAGCTGCCTGACTCCTGAGAAACTGACCATTGTCAGTCAAAGGTTATTGCAGTTCTGGAGGCAGTATGAGCAACACATCGTTTCTGGCACCGGGGTGGGAGGAGGTACAGTGTGGTGCTATGAAGAAATTCCAAAAAATTTGGACTTTCCTTGGAAAATTAAACATTAAGCTAACAGCTAAGTGTTAAGCTTCACAGGTTCCTGTGAAGGAAAGCTTTCCTCTAGGATTGATTGAAACCTAACTTAGCATCATAACATACGTAAAGAGAAAACAAAAAGAAAGAAAGAGGGGATGTTTTATCATCCAGGGATGTACCAAGTAGAATCAGTGAGACGTACACATGGGCTGTGGCTTTTCAAACACTGTATGAGAAGAAAGCCTCCTAGCCAGTGGCTGTTTAGTTCAGTTTACTGGTCGTATTGGTAAAGCTCTTGGTGAGAACACATCTAATATGGAAATGGATCCAAATAATTGTAGCTAGCGCACTTTAGTTCCCATTGGTAAAACCGTTTCTTCTGTCAGCTATAGACATCTGGACATCCTGACCTGGTGCCATCTGCTTTTGAGTCATTTGGTGGGTACTTTCTGATTATAACTTGCCTTCTCATGTAATTTTGCTTATGACAAGGAGTTGTACTCATGGTTGCTTGTACAAGAATTCTAATTTCCGTGACACTTTCTTGAGTCAAAATAGTAAATTTGGTAACTTTGTGACTTGGGTTAAAGTAAATGAATCTATCATCAGCACTTACAGGATCTCCTTTCTAAGGCTGTAAGGCTGAGAATCAGACTCTGTACTCTGCAAACAAATTCACCAAGGAACTGAGAGGCTGTTGGGGCCACTGCCCAGAAGTTTAGCCAGATGGAGGTGGGGGGTGTGATTGCTCCAAGCATGTTCTTTGAAAGTAGAACATGCAGGGCCCACGCATTTGGATGTTTGTGTAGTTTGTTCACTGCATAAGGATATCTGCTGAGGGTAAGTGGGGCTGCAATCTGGCCCCTGCTCAGTTCTCAAAGCTCTGCTCAGCAGGCCCACCTGGAAAAAGGGCTCTTTTCTTGAATTTGCAGAAAGTCACAGTTTGGTTCTGAATCAGAGACTTTGCAATGGTTACAATGCTCATGAAAAGGGTCTTAGGGCAAGTCAGTTTGTGTATGTATTTAAAACATCCCTGGTAATACCCTGAGATTCTGAGCAGGGGTCTCCAAATATGTGGATTATTTATCATTATCAGGAACAAATTAAAAGTATTATCAAGAAACTATTATAAGTATGTAATATACTATACATGTATATTTATAACGTATATATAATATATATGTTATATACATGTATATATAATATATATATAACTATACATGTATATTTATAACATATATAAATATATGTTATTTATCTAAACTAGATGTT
Source organism: Paguma larvata (assembly GCA_030068075.1). Classification (NCBI taxonomy): domain Eukaryota; kingdom Metazoa; phylum Chordata; class Mammalia; order Carnivora; family Viverridae; genus Paguma; species Paguma larvata. The sequence continues at coordinate 69,196,202 of CM057832.1, forward strand.
CCAGTGTGCTATGTACATCATTAAATATACACAGTAATATAAAGGAAGAAATAAAATAAATGCAAACAGGATTTTGTGGACTTCATTCTGGAGATCATTGATGTAAGGAAGATGATCAAAGTGGGCTCTTCCTTGCCCTGATGCTGCATATACATCTACAAAATTTGTGGGGACATGCCCCTTTCTCCCCAGAGATTCATTTTCCTACTCCCTATACCACCACTTCACCCTGAGTTCAGAAAGCCTTTTACATGTCTGTGTCAAATTCCAGTCACCTAAGCTTCACATTTTCAGAGATACACCAGATATTCTTTGCAATAATGAATTCTAGCAATTGATATTTTGGTAAGACCTTAGTCTTGACCATCTTTAAGTAAACAATTAAATTAATTAAACATCAGAGAATTTTAAAAGCTAATTTAATGAATAAATTTTAATTATGATCTTTTGAGTTTTATGCTTCTGAAAGATGTCCTCAGAGTGTATGGCAAAGACAAAGAAGAGTAAGTTTCTGAAAATGCCACTGTCACTACCAACAGTAGCAGCAGTAATACATTTTATCTTTTAACTGTTTCTTAAAAGGAGACAAATTAACCAAGTCTGTTGTAGAAATTGGTCACCGAGATAAACGTTTCCTGCTACCCTGACAGATTTCCCAAAGTTTCGCTTCATTATCATTGATCACTTTATCAGGTTGTCAGCTTAGGGTAGTTGGTGATAAAACTACAGTACCTTTCTTGTCTATGTCTATATGTTTTTTAGTATTGGCACCAGACTCTGTCTGCCAGAGCAATTCCATGGAGAGGATTAATTAGCCTGGTTATGACTCCAGAAGGTCTGTTCAAAGAGACAGAGCCTTGTATAAATAGGGTTAACCCCTCAGAAGTTACTGGAACTTCAACATTCACTTTGCATCTTACTGGAAGTATGTTCTTCAGAGGCCAGAGGAGTGTTCTTTATATCTACAGGAACTTGTAACAGGAAAAATACTTTCTGTTTCTACTTGGAGAAAATTATTCCTTAGGTTAATATGATAAGGAAAATGAAGTAAAGGGGAAAGTATCTTTCTATAGACTTCAATTATCCATCGAAGTGAGTCCTTTCTCTTGAATCCTTAATATTTACTGATATTTGACATGTGCTGGAAGTGAGCTTTGCTTGGCAATTAATTTGGTCCCCCTGTCCCCAATGCTCAGCACTACTTTTTTTATATCTGCCTCTTCAATCTCCTTGGAAACACCAGGTATCTGTTGGGAACAGACCTATAGATATCATAATCTAGAGCCAGTTCATATTATAGACTTCCAAAGGAAGAATTCTCAATGATTTAACTGTTATGGATTGGTATAATCACTATGATCTATGGGAGCCATGTGTGAGTATTGCTGGTATGTTGCATGTGTGAAGGACTCAAGTATAAAGAATTGGTTTTTAATTGAACTACTGAATATTATTCATAATACAGTACCTATTTATTTATTTATTTATTTATTTATTTATTTAAATCCAAGTTAGCTAACATATAGTATAGTAATGATTTCAGGAGTAGAACTCAATGATTCATCACTTACATATAACACGCAGTACTCATCCCAACAAGTGCCCTCCTTAATGGCCATCACCCATTTAGCCCATTCCCCCACCCAACACCCCACCAGCAACCCTCAGCTTGTTCTCTGTATTTAAGAGTCTCTTATACAATATCCATACATTTAATGTGTATGTGTTTACAGAGTGCTTACCCACATTATTTCATTTTGATCCTTACAACAATTCAGTGATTTAGGAAGGTAGATATTATTTTCATTTCATTTATGAAGAAACGGTCTTCAGAGGGTTAAGTGCTTTCTAATCACAATCACAATCAATCATAATCATAGTTAATAATAATAATAAGATGATGACGATAAATGGACTAATCTTTCCAGTGATTGCTAAATGTATATATTTAGCTGCTTATTTGACATATTTTCTAGTATATGTCTTAAGCAACTTAATTTGTCCCAAAGCTTTTCCTTCATATTCGCCAGTCTTCAAAAGTAAATGGCATCACCATCCTGTGTTGTATATGCTAGAAATGCAAAAATAATTCTTGAATTTTCTTTCCGTCTTAGCAGTCCCTCTATTCCAAACCATAACCAATATACTAGATTACGTCATCACTTCCGAAACTTGTTTTCTTTCCGCTGCCACCGCCAGTACCCTAACTGGACTACCACGGTTTCTTGCTATGCCACAACATCACCTCCTACATATCTCCTATATCTTACTCTTACCTTCTGTCAGTGTGAGCCAATTAATATGTAAAGTGGATAATGTTTCACTCCTGTTTAAAAACTTGCCATGGCTTCCCATTGTTCTTGGGGTGTAAAATCTGTATGCTTTCTGCTGATTTACATGATCTGGATCTTTCCAAGCTCATTTTGTGCCTCTATACAGCTTGCTCATTATACCTTATCTACTGTAATCTTTCTTAAAGTTTCTTAAACATGCTGAATTTACTCCAGAACCTTGGCACAGTCTATTCCTTCTGTCTGGAATATTCTTTACAGGGTCGGCTCCTTACAGTCTTTAGACCTCAGTTTCAGTATTACCTTTTCGTAGATGCCTTCCATAAAAAATTAATCTAAAATATCTCTGTTGTATTATTTTATATTTTCTCACCTTTTGTTTCCTTCATAACATTTATCACACTTCACATTTTGGAACTCACTTATCTTCTTTCCTGGATCCTGAGCTCCACCAGGGCACTGGCTTTGTCTTTCTTATTTATCATTCTATCCTGAGCTCTTAGCACACTGGCGAACACATACTAGGTACTCAGGTACTCAAGTACCCAAGTCCTTGAAAAAATGAGCCATTTAGTTCAAATCCTTCATATTAACAATGGAAAATTCAGATATTGTTGAGGTGAGTGTTTAGCCCAACCCAACATAAGGACTTACTGGCTGGATCCACACCTTCCTTTCCTGGCATTGGAATTAGTTGGAGAGTGATGCAAAGGTATTGGGAATAGTTTCTCAAGCCCTTCATTCAGGTATTGGGTGAGGCTAGCTTCATTTTAGGCTAAACATTTGATTTAGGTAAGTAAAATGTTAAGACTCTGCAGTCGGAATTTAATCAAGATCTTTTATTTCTCAATATTAGAACTTCTTTTTTACGACCATCTCACATTCCTAATGGCTTGACTAATAAGAATAACCTAAACCATGAAGGAAGTTTATTAATAAAAGTCAATTTTTTGAAGGATCATTCTGTATGATCAGTTTGGGAAGGCATAATTCTTGAAAAATGTCTGAATGAGCACTGCCTTTTCTTTTACATTTTCTCATCTGAATCCTTCTCCTTTAAAGCTCGTAGGAATCCCTGCTGGGTCCTTCCGACAGGAACAGAGCTTATTCTCGAGGGATATCCCATGACAGGGCCAAACCCTTAATGGCTAGCCTAGAATAGATGTGAGGATATAGGAGGGCATTCAGGCAATGTTTGTTGTGCTCTAGTCTTACACTTATATTTCTTGCCTGCGTGGCACCTTACACATGGTATTTGCTCCATGTAGTCAATGCTGCTGGCCCCATCGAGAATTCCCTTTACGGGGTCAGTGTGCCTGTCTGCCACTGCTGTAAAGGTGGGCTGCAGACGGCTCAGAGCTGTATGTGTTCTTGGCCTAAGAAGCTACCTCATCTAAAAATGCATAGGAGGTATGCTGCCGCCATCCCCATCCCAACTGAGAGCAGCCCATAGCCAGTGACTGACAGACTGGGGTGAAAAAGTCTAGGCTCCTTGCTCAGGGTTGGACAACTCTATGGTACTATTCATGTTCCAGAGTTCCCTGTGGGAGCTGACAAAGGGTAGACTTCAGCAGAACCGGCATCTTGGCTTCTCCTGTGCCATTCTTTCATCCCTCCCTTACAGATTTTACCTGCGAGTGTGCCCCCTATATTGCTATATAATCACTTGTGCAGTACACCCTGTCTCAGACTTTTCTTCTAGGGAACCTGAGGTAGAGCACTTATAAGTGTATTTGGGAGCCGTTGCAAATGAAATGATTTGAGGAATTCTGTTGGTGGCTTAGAATACAAACCTCCCCATTACCATGCCCCCCGGCTGTGAATGACAGCCCCCAGGAATGGGGTATACCATAAAGTTCTTGTTTTGGATTTCAGCCTGGTCCATCCCAGCCATTAAAGGGATTTGTACTGGGGTGCCTGGGTGGCTCAGTCGGTTAAGCATCTGACTTTGGCTCAGGTCATGATCTTGCTGGTTGTGAGCTCAAACCCTGCGTTGGGCTCTCTTCTGACAGCTCAGAGCCTGGAGACTGTTTCAGATTCTGTGTCTCCCCCTCTCTCTGACCCTCCTTTGCTTAAGCTTTGTCTCTCCCTGTCTTTGAATAATAAATAAAAAAAAGTTAAAAAATTAAAAAAAAAAGTACTGGTACTATATACTTGACAACATGTCAGTCTCCAGGGCTGAAGTGGAAGCAGAGTGGTCTTTTGAGTATTAAGTCATCCCCGGTGCCTGTTAATTTCAACATTCCTATTTCATTTATCCCCAAAGAAGTCCATCTTGTAAGAAAATAATATATTTAGTGCCCATTTACATGCTGCCTCTTTGGTTCTTCTCTTCCTATCTTCTGGGACTAGACACTTTTCTTCTCATCTTTTGTTATCTGAGTCTGAGAAAATTTAGTCCTAGAAATCCTGATTTAACCCAGAAGAAGTTGAAGAGGCAGAGAATGCCCCTTGACCCAGAGAATTCTTAGGAAGTATAGTGACAAAACACTGTTCCAGGTCGAGCTGCCCGGGAAGCAGACTCAGTGGAAATGAACATGCATGAGGTCGAATCGGGAGGCATCTGAAGCTGTGAACGGGAAGAGGAGGAAGCTGGATTGGGCAGAGGGAGACGTTGAAAAGCAATGCATTTTCAGTGGAAACCTCAGCCAACCCATGGGGAGGTTAGAAGCTGGACTGATTCTCAGAATCTTTCTGGCTTGGGCAAAGGAGCAGGGCCTTCATAACCACCACATCAGTTGTCCACTGGATGTGGGCTGCCTACAAAGGGAGTGATCGTGAGTGTCTTCCGCAGAGGCAGTCCTTGTATGAGGCTGGCAGTTAAGGGCTGTCTGCCTTTCAACATTACCAGTACTGGTGGATTGGTTCCCTCAATCTAGAGAGGAATCTAGGTGGTGCAGGCATATGTGCAGTCACTTTTGCATGGAGGGAATTCTGGGACATATAGACCCCTGGCCTACTGCTGTAGGATTTATTGTGTGTGGCCTGCAGCCTCTCAAAACACACTCAGCCCAAAAGCCTGTCTCTAAGAATGTAATTGGAAAGCTCATGCAGGTGGGATGGATGCTGGCTCTTACTGCTTCTGAGTTATCGTGGTTGGTTGAGGCTGGATTTGAGCAGAGGCTTATTTCTCTGGTGCCTTCTAGCAGCTGGTCTAAGAACAAAATAGAGTTGTTTGAAGTTCTGCGAGCCCTATTAGAGGATGGTGTTTTTGTAACATAAGATCATAAATTCTATTCCTAGTATCATATGATTTAAATTTAGCTGGAAGCTGGATTGGCTGTGTGTCTTGACCACATATCTATTAAAAGAAAGCCCTGGGCTACAAGAGAAAGGCTTGTCACAGCTTCTCCAAGTGTTTTGGAAACCTTGAAAGGAGAAAGACTATTTGGGAAGTGAGAAATGTAACAAATTTGAGTAGACATGGGACTCTTAGATTCAGGAAAGTTTCAGTAAAAACTATCAACTAATTGATTTGCTCAAATATAAGACTTGAAACACTTTGTATTTTAATTTTTTTATAAAGGTTTTCTTTTAAGGTTTATGTATTTTGAGAGTGAGAGAGTGAGGACAGGGGAGGGGCAGAGAGAGAGGGAGAGAGAATCCCAAGTGGGCTCTATGCTATTGAGAATGGGGCTCAAACCCACAAACCGTGTGATCATGACCCAAGCCGACATCAAGAGTTGGACGCTGAACCGACTGAGCCACCCACACTCCCCAGAACACTTTGTATATTTATTTTCATTTTTAAAAACATGCATTTTTCCTTTTGTCCTTGTGATTTTTCTGAGAAAAGTATGTCTAGAGTTAGTATTCCTTTCTGTAAAATGGAAATGATAGATGAACCACCTATGACGTTTCAGAATTAGGAGTTGTAAAGCACTTTACAAATTAGTACTCTCACACACAGTGCTTGGATAAATGGTACTTGTTTTAAGTCCAGTCCATCAAATTCAGTGGAATTTAATCTAACCTCCAGACTTCTTTAATCCTCTAACTAAGCATCTGATAGACCAGCACAGATAGGAAAATGGGCCAGTATATTGCCAAAAACCCAAAAGGGGGTGTGTAGCACATTTTGCCTTAAGATTTTCATAATCTTCTCAGTGATCACTGTGCTAATTGGGTAGCACATTTAGCCTTAAGGTTTTCATAATCTTCTCAGTGATCTGTTCAGGAGAAACAAAGCCTCTTCACTTTAGACAGTACCTTTAACAGTAAGTGACTCTGATAGAGCTTTAATCTTATCATGGTTTACAGCCATGATATGTGGTAGGGAACCCTCACTCCCAAGAATGGAGTTCCAAAAGGACCTTGAAAATTCCGGACTTCAGGGTGCCCTTGTTGGTGATCTTGTATCAGTGGGAAAACGCATTTGGAGAAAAGACAGTCTTTCCCTTGTGCATATCCACGTGGAGAACCAAACAGAATACCGAAGACCTAATAAGGTTTAGCTTTCCTGCAATATAAATAATTTAATCAGATTAATGACATTGTTCTACCTGAGGGGTTCCATAATTAGTGGATTATTGAAGCCACATGAAAGTTATCTGCCATTAGCACCTGGAGGAATTCCTGTTGTCTTAGACTGTGGAATCGCACGATATGAATATTCCTGTCATGCAAACTGTAAGGATAATAAGCCCATGGCATTTTGTAAGCTATATAAATCCACAGATTTCACATTAAATATTTAAGGCACAGGAGGTGTTATTTGTTAGGATGTAGAAAAAGGGAGTTCAAGTGCCTCAGCCCTTATTTTCCCTTTCGGGAAGTCTCTTTTTTAGTCGAAGGTACTTTTATGCCTACATTATTGCGTATTCCCCCTTTTAATTGGGATATTGTTTCAGTTCCTCTGGAGGTATTCTTTGGATTTTGTATGAGAAACATTCAAAATATTTTTACAGAAGATTTGTCCTTTTCATGATAAAAAGGAAATTCATACCGGGGTGCAAGCAGCAATGAATCAAATGGTATTTCAGTATATGGCAAATGCTAGAATTCTGTGGGAAGATCTTCTCATTACTCTGTCCCTAAAATATTTGAAAGCCAAGGTTTTTTAGCTTTGTATGTTCTGTTTCTCTCATTTACGTGTTACTTATCTAAAAGACCAGCTCGGAAATGCAGACCTATTATTTCACGTTTCCTATCTTTGTGAGACCTTTCATGTAAACAAAATTCATAGATCAGAAATATAAAATACTGTGTAAGGCCATGTGTCTAAGTGGTTGGTATAGAAAACACAGTCATCATAGTTCGTAGAGAGTTGGTAAAGCCGGTTTGATTGTAGCAGGATGTGGTGCTGACCAGATAGGTTTCTAGGTTAGAGCACTTCTCACTCAGTAAAGGTGAAGCCTTCTGAATTAGGTTCCATTCATTTAAGAGAAAATATCGGGTTACATCATACTCGGATGGGTAGGTTGAGGAGAGATGAATGAAGGGACTATTTGTAGACACCTAGGCACAGAGGGTTAAGGGAGCCAGTAACCAGTGGTGCCCCATCCCAGGGTAGCAACTGCGGAGAGCCCTTAGGGCACGCAGGCCTGTAGGTGAGAGGGGAGGAGGTAGCTTTCTGTCTCCTACAGCTGTAGAAGAGCAGTGCCCAACAAGAATTAACGTGAATTATCACTGTCAGCAGTGGACCCCACCTGCTGCCAACCCAAGGCTTGGCAGGGAAGTAGCTGGTGGAATAAATACCCCCAAACCTCTTTCCTCTTGCCTTCCATGCTATTATTTCCCATTGACTGAACCTAATTGGAAGCCAGAGAACAGGAGAGCCTGCTGTTGCTATCCATGGATGTCAGGTTCCCAGGCCACAGTGAGTGGAGAAGGGATCAGAGTGGCAAATGGGACTACATATTTAAAAATGTTTGGCAGAGTTCCTATGTAGACAATGAAAGCATTTACGAGAATGATAGAATCTAATTAATTAATGTTAATTGAAGCACACTTGACATACAATATTACATTTAAGGTGTATAATGTAGTGATTCAACATTTGTGTACATTACAAAGTGATCATCATGGTAAGTGTAGTTACCATCCGTCATATACAAAAGTGTTACAATAGTGTTGACTGTATTCCCTATGTTGTACTTCATATCTCTGTGACTTATTCATTTTATAACTTGAAGTTTGTACCTCTTAATTATGTTCACCTAATTTGCCAATCTTCCCAGAGAATTATAGGATTTAAATAATGACACGTGCTCTATGAATCTGTAGTATTACTATTAAGTGCGAATGTATGTGTGTGTATGTATCATATATATAGTAATTGCGTATACCTTGGAATATCACACCTGTTTCCTTAGAGAATTTGTAAAATTATAGCCAGTTGGTGGTAAGGGAATATTTCTGTCATAAATGCATTCAGATTTTTATTCCTTAGGCTGGTTCCGTACTATCTGCTGATCTGATATTATGTGGTGGGACATGTTCGTTACGTGACCTTATATCAAGAGTTTTTATATTAATTAACAAAAATTCACAGTTCTTAATTTTTCAGATGCCCAAAGTTCATAGATCAAATGCAGAGTTTTCATAAGTATTTGTTTTTAACGTGTTACTGTTCATATCAGTGCAGTGCTAATATTCAGTCAGATTTCCTCTTCAACATAAGCCTAGAAATTTTTAGTTCGCTGAAGTTATTCCCTTCTATGATCTTTATTCTCTGCAGTGGCAGTAGAAGAGATTTTACATATATCCTAGCTTTTTTGGAAGGAAAGGTGTTAAAAAATTATCTTAAGCAAAGTTCTACATTAAAAAATTTCCCTACTTTGCTGAAAAAATGGACTCTATGCCTCCTTGTATACATCTCCTGATTTTCTTTTTCACACTCCTTATATACTTAAACATAATATTGTCCTAGGTGTGTCAGCTTTTAGTTTGCTCTTGTCTACTTCATGCCCTCTTCATGCCTTCAGGCCTTCATGCCTTCCTGGGCTATGCATTGTTACAGACTTTTTTTTTTTTAAAGGAAGGGAAAGAAGTTACATATGTGCACAGTAGTAAAGGATTGCTCTTATTTTGTTTACCATCCCTAGGTTTCCTCGTATGGGAAAGTATAAATGTGGAAAGCTGAGGGTTAGTGTTTGGGGGGCAGTTTCTTCTACACAATTAAATCCATATCTTTGATACCATTTGCAATTGTTCCTTGGGGTTAACAGGCAACGTGGAGAAGTAAAATGCCCATGGAAGATTAGTACACTCTATATAGTTCACAGGAGCAGCAGGAGAGCTTTTGAAACTCCTAAAATTGCTGAGATGTGTTAACTGAAGAACTTTAAGATTGCCACATCATGTTAAAACTTTAGTGGAGATAACCAGTGACCTTGACATACTTAAGATGAGTTGTAGTGTGTATACTTAAGAAGACAGCACAATTAAAAATATTTATGTAATTGTTCTCCAGAGAGCCCTGGACATTAGCATGAAATTATAAATTACAGGAACTTTCGAAAAAGCAAGAAGAGGGGGAAATTCTCAGTGGGGTGGTCCTGGAATTTATATAGATGTGTTGCATCTTTGGCAAGTATGAGGTCACCATGAGGGCACTCCAGGCAACTGGGAAGTTACTGGTGGACTGATAAAGCAATTGAGTTATAATACGGGTCTAATTCCTCCCTCAGCAGCAATCGTAAGACATGTATCAGAAATTTATCACCTCCTTTTTCAAGAGACCTTTATCTAAATAACGAGCGAATGCTGTCTTTAATCTTCCTGGCGTCAGTGGTGGTCTAAATAAATCATTTTTAAACAAATATGTTTAAAACCTTTTACCCTATTTAAAATGATAGGCTTGACTAAGTAAGTCCTTATCAAATTATAGTGGTGCCTTTTGCCCTGTTGCTGTCTCCATTAGGAACTCCTGTTTTTGGAGATTTGTAACTCGGATTTCCGTGAGGGAGGAGACTTGGCACTCAAGTTTGGGAGAGAAAATGACAGTTATTCATTATTACTTGCTTCTGTTTCTTTTTTTTTTTTAAGTGCTTTGTTTCCAAACTGAATTATGGGAAAGCGAACGAAAGCTTGAAATAAATTTAGCGAAGCTATTTTTTTTAACCAGTAGCTTCAGCTTTAATTACATAACTTAAGGATAAAATTTACATACTACTGAGGAAATGTGCCCAGTCTGTGCTGGACATGGGAATATCTTCTGATCCTTTATTCTTATAATCAACCAAATTTCTGCCCACCCCTGCCAATAAGATCTGAAGTCTTTGTAATTCTGTTTGACTTAAATCCTCTGGTTCCCTCTGTTATTTATATTTTTAGGTCTTACTTTTTACTCTTTATTAAGTGGATAGAAAAATATTTCTATTGAATGTATCTTAAATAATTTCTGGCAAATAGTAATTTTGAGTTGAACGTTGAATTATATGAACACTAAATAATGTGGAAATTGTGTATAAATGTTTATATACTATCCCTGTTGTATAGGAGTCATGGATCTGGTAAGCCTATCTAATGGAGCCAAGTAGAATTTTCCCTGGGAGGTGATTCTTATCTGAGATTGTGGAGTTGGATCGGAGGGGACATGCCAGAGGTGGAGTGGAAAAGGTGCTGATATGAAAGTGGGTCCAGGCAGAGTTGTGAATCATTAGGAGTTAGTCAGAAACTGGAGTGAAGACACATACACAAATGAGTGAAGCTGAGGGAGAGGCAGCATACAGAAAAGGAACTATGTGGGAATAGGCAAATATTGATTGTCTGGGTGAATTTTGGAGATATGGGCCACTGTTTATGGCTTGTTTTTATATGTGTCAGTATGTATTTGCACACAAGTGAGCTAGATTCGTTTAGAGCTATTAGTATGAGCTAGACATTCTTTATTTTACCCCAAACTTAAAATTTCTAGTTTTTATTGGTATAACTACTTTCTTTAGATGGTAAGTTGCTATGCTTATACTGTGGCCTCTGAGGGTGTGTGTGTGTGTGTGTGTGTGTGTGTGTGTGTGTGTGTATGTGTATGTGATCTGAATTTGTGGAAAAGAGAACCTATAGTATATCATTCGATTTTGACCGAGTCTATCAGGGAGTGTCACAGGCTTACGGCAGGAGCAGTGACACCAAGAGAGTGACTTGGAAGGAATTCACAAATTTAAGAGTTAGAGCAGGGAGCGCCTGGGTGGCTCAGTCGGTTGAGCGTCCGACTTCGACTCAGTCGTGATCTCGCAGTTTGTGAGTTCGAGCCCCACGTCGGCTCTGTGCTGACAGCTCAGAGCCTGGAGCCTCCTTCGGATTCTGTATCTCCCCCTCTTTCTATCCCTTCCCCTCCTCATGCTCTGTCTCTCTCTGTCTCTCAATAATAAATAAAAACGTTGAAAAATTAAAAAAAAAAAGAGTTAGATCAGGGCTGAGTTACCGGACCAATTATTCTAATTAGGACAGCTAGAAAAATTGAACGGAATATTAAAAAATATCTGCATGTCAGCAAAGGAAAAACCAAAGCAGCAAAGAACAACTGCAGTAGAATGTGGGGGAGTTCAAAGGCCCACGGAAGAGTTTTTGGCTGCTTTACCTCCGGGGCCATTTGCTTACTCTGAAGGGTATGGCTGAGAGACTTGACAGTGTTTTGATGGTGTCACTTGAGGGGGCAGGAACTGGAGTCTGGGGTCACCAAAGGGTGAGTTGAGGGCGTGGTGAGCTCTCAACACTTTGGGGTTAGGAATCCAACCAAAGTTCTAAACCCTAAATAAAGGTAACTTGAAGAAGGCACAGCTTTTGGGGACTGCAGCTTGGCTGTAAATCATTTCAATTTCTGAAATTAGAATGAAATGAATTCATATCGGTAGTTCCTCTAACTGCATGTTAAAGTTGAATTTAACTTCTCTGGTGGAAAATACATCATTATATACTTCAGATTATTTCTAAAAACAAATTTGCAAATACAGTGCTTGGAAAACAATAAAAAGTAATTAGATAACTAAAGAAAATGTTAGCCGAAACAGCAGGAAAATAACCCCGGACAATATAATCAAACCCACTGTAGCTTCCAGATACTGGGGTTCCCAGATAGAGATTTAAAAATAACTATTCTTGGGGTGCCTGGTTGGCTCAGTCAGTTAAGCGTCCGACATCAGCTCAGGTCATGATCTTGCAGTTCCATGGGTTCAAGCCCTGCATTGAGCTCTGTGCTGACAGCTCAGAGCCTGGAGCCTGCTTCAGATTCTGTATCTCCCTCTCTCTCTGCCCCTCCCCCACTCATACTCTGTCTCTCTTTCAAAAATAAATAAATAAACATTAAAATCAACAATAGCCAAAGTATGGAAAGAGCCCAAATGTCCATTGATGTACGAATAGATAAAGAAGATGTGGTGTATATACACAATGGAGATACCCTCCAATGTATATTTGTATTTTCAATCAAAAAGAATGAAATCTTACCATTTGCAACTACATGGAAGGAACTAGAGGGTATTATGCTGAGTGAAATTAGTTAGTCAGAGAAAGACAAATACCATACGACTTCACTCATATAAGGACTTTAAGATACAAAACAGATGAACATAAGGGAGGAGAAACAAAAAATATATATAAAAAAGGGAAGGGGGACAAAACATAAGAAACTCTTAAATATAGAGAACAGAGGGTTGCTAGAGGAGTTGTGGGGGGGGAATGGGCTAAATGGGTAAGGGGCTTAAGGAATCTACTCCTGAAATCTCAGTTGCTAACTAACATGGATGTAAATTATAAAAAATAAATAAATTATTTAAAAAAACCCAAACTGACAGGAGACAGATTTAAAAAAATTAAAAATAATTGTTCTTGGTGGGTGCCTGGGTGGCTCAGTCAGTTAAGCATCTGGCTCTCGGTTTTGGCTCAGGTCATGATCTCACAGTTTGTGTGTTCTAGCCCTGCATCAGGCTCTGTGCTCACAGTGCAGAGCCATGTAAGCCAATATAACCTGTGAAAGGGTCTGTATAACATCTCTCCCCATCTTGAATAACAAAAATAATGAATACCAGGAAAGAAAGCCAATTTCCAGAAATCTGTGACCCGTGTACATATGCTTAACTGTTGAAGATGCTAGGAAGAGTCCACAAAGGCAGTCACTTACAAATACACCACCCTACCACTTGTACTACTGAGTTATTTTGCTTTGAGGTTTCTGCCGTCTTCCACAGTCCATCTCCTGTCTTTATCTATTAATTTAGCTACCCTTATTCATTTCAGCTCCTTGGAAATTAAATCCTATCTTATATCCTGATTTGATTCCTTTTTGTTTTCCAATTTCATATCTGATTTGGCTGAGAAATCAGCTATCAGCTTAATTATTGCTCCTTTACTCTCTTGTTCTCTGCTCTTAAGACTTTTCTCTTTGTGCCTCGAGATGGATTATTTTTATTTATGCTGCTAAAATTGTACTTCTTGAATATGCAACTTGATGCCTTTAATCAGATTTGGAAATTTGTCAATCATTATCTCTTCAAATATTGCTTTTTCCACTTTTCCTTCTCCTTTATTTCAAGACTTCAATTATAAATATATTAGATCTTCACTATATCACATATGTCATTTATCTGCTTTCTGTATTTTACATCTTTTGGTCATTCAGTGTGCAGTATGTTTCTCTGAATATTTTCTTTTCATCTACTTTCCAGTTTGTGAATTCTCTCTTCATCTAGATCTAATGTGTTCAGTACCACATCCAGTGAATCCATAAATTTGACTTTTAAATTTAAGTTCTTTTAAATTTAAGTTCTAGAATTTCCATTTGGTTCTTTTTTTTTAATAGTTTCCTGCTTTCTGCAAAAATTCTCTATCTTGTTTTTATCTTCTCAAACATAACAAGACTAGTTTGGCTTTGTTTTTGTTGTTGTTTTTGTTTTGTTTTGTTTTGTTTTTCAGAGAGCAAGAGCACAAGCAGAGGAGAGGCAGAGAAAGAGGGAGAGAGAGAATCTTAAGCAGGCTCCACATTAGGTGTTGAGCCTGACATGGGGTTCTGTCTCACAACTGTGAGATCCTGACTTGAGCAAAAATCAAGAGTTGGACACTTAACCAACTGAGTCACCTAGGCAACCCAAGAACAGTTATTTTTTTTAAATATTATTTATTTATTTTTAGAGAGAGGGAGGGAGAGAGGCGGGGAGTGGCAGAGAGAGAGGGAGAGAGAGAGAGAGAGAATTGGTCCTGTGTCAATATTTTGCTATAAAAATTGGAATGTTCTCCTCTCTCTTAATAAAACCAGGTACTTGTAACTGTATTCTAAAGAAAGTTTTCTTGGCTTTTAACATGCTAAAGGCAGTCTCTCACTATTTCCAACAATCATTGTAAGAACAAATATGATATACTTTAAGAATGTATCCCAATATCATGCCTGCTTCAGGTCTTTTAACAACTCTCAACTGCATCGAACCTTATCATATCGCCTATATAATCTGTTTGATTTGGCCCTGTCTATTTGATATTAAGATAAAGAAAACAAGCTAAAGAAAAGATTTTGGCCGATGAAAAGCCATAATTAATGAAGGTATTTATGTTGAGACTTCAGGCAACAGGACTGCCAAAAGTTGTATCTGAAATTTGAGATGCCCTGAAATAAAGATAGACTCGGTGAGCATTTTCCAAATAGATCCAGTTCAGACAAGGATGGATGAGTAATGCCTGAACCATTTACAGAAAGAAAGATCAAGAATTCTTATGACTATGTTATACTGACCCAGTCATGAGGAAATGCATGACTTAGGTAATGAACAGATTTAGGACCAGTGCCTTTCTTTGGGCTTTGCTTCCTAGACCTAAGAGGAGGACTTTCTTACTTTTTGAAGAGCATGCAGCTTTGCATGGAAACACTTAGCAGAAATAAAGATGGGCACATATGAGTGTCTTAATTCTGTCCTATAGTTAATTGATTAAGAAAAAAAAATGAAGAGTTAGTGAAGCAGATGACCCATTTAATGTAGCATCGTGCGACCAGTGTTTCCTTTCGGTAAATCTTTAATGCTAAAAGGGATCAACGTTAGGAACTGTTCGATGTTGATCATTAAACTAAGTGATAATCTTTATAATCCCTTGGAATATAAATTCTGTGAGACATAGGGTGATGGGAAGCGGAGAGGAAAAGAAACTCAAGTACTCTTTGCAGGCCTTGGCTTTTTACCATCTGCTTGTTGATTCATTGGTCCCATTTCTTCCTCATCTGTTTATTTGCATAGCAGCACCAGCTGCCCCCTCAAATTTGAATTGCTTGACTTAATCAGACAGGCCCCTGATTGAGAACTGAGTTACAAATTGGCAGATGAATACCAAATTGTTTTTAATAAGACACAGAGTTCTGGGTGCTTTGTGCCCGTGCTATAACTGTTTGCTGGCAGCTACAATAACCAGCAGCTTTCCTTTCATCTTGAAGAGAAAGGCAAAAGGCATTCAAAGGGAGCCTTTGGATTTTGTACTCAGAATTTCCACTCATCTGCCTAATGTTCTTTTTTTTAATTAGAAGGATACACAAATGACTTAATTAATCAAGCCTGTCTTAGGGAATTATGCATTTATTAATGGTTTCTGCACTCAAGCACATTATTAAGGGATTTGTGCTAAGCACCTGACATAAAGCAGACTAATTTTGCTTGCTTTGCTTAATGTATTGAGAAACGGCGTGTTGATCAGATTTCAAAACATTCAAGCTATGAACTAATGTCCTATTTAGAGGGTTTAAAAATTCAGTGCATTGGCAATCCAGCCTTATAATACTTTCTTTACAAGGCAGTCTACAACGGGAAAGGAATAATAACTTGATGGGAGAAAAAAGCATTAAAAGGCAAAAGAAAAGGGAAGAATAGAGAGGGAAACCCTTGAGGGCAAGCGGGGCCTTTGGATATTGAATTTGTGTTTCCTTGCTTTGGTCTTTCCATACTTTAGAATGTTCTTTTCATTCTCAGTTTTTGCTGACCACATCTTAACTGATCTTCAAGCCCTCCCTACTGGGGTATATATTTGGCAGAAGTGACTGGGTTACACCCACTGTATCATGTAGACCTGGTCAGAAGATTGAGTGTGTGCATCCATATTTGAATGGCCGATCTGTTGTATTCTGAACTCCTTAGGTTACTGACCATTTTGATCATTTTTATTCATGACAGTGATTAAAAATAAATTATCAAATTTTATGTGGTCAATACCATCATTAAAAAGACATTATATGTTGAGCCAGGAATTCCTCCACATAAATCACAAAAATTTAATGCATCAAAATTCTCCTCATGGCTTCAGTAACTGAAAAATAACCTGAGAAACACATCACAGAATTCTCTCTACACATCTACAGTGAAAAGGAATCTGGTTTGACCAAATGGAGAACAGTCTTCATGAATTCAGGGCATTTTTCAAGTGTCTCATTTTCACCAAACTATGGCTAGATGATCATAGAAGAGAAATGTTCCATAGGCTGTAAATATTAAAGTCCTATGATTCAGCACTATCCTAGGAAAGAGGAAATATAGATGACTTGAGTTCACTGTACCATTGTGATTCAGAGAGAGGTCTCTTGAGCCATATGACTTGCCTGGATTGGAATCTTAGCTCTCCTACTTACCCATTTTAGCAACCGTGCACAACTCATCCTCTCCAAACCTTACCTCTAAAATGGGAATAATAATAACAATATCTACACCTAGAGTAGTGATTGAATGAGATAAGAAAGCATTCAAATTATGTTAACTTTATTATTATTAATCTGTCATCAGCCATGTGCTATTGGATTCACCTGAACCTACCCTCTTTATAAAACAAAAGTGACAGCCACCACCACCATCCTTGCTTTATCCTGGTTTTCAAGGTATCATGCCATATCATGAAAAGACTTCTTGAAAGAATAATTTACTTTTACTGTGTTTTCTCAATTCTCAGCGATTCCTTAAACAACTTAGTTCAGCCTCTGCAGATATCGTGTCATTTAAGCTGCTTTCGGGAAAATGATTGATAGCCGATTTGGTGATCAGAGGACACTTTTTAGAATTTGTTTTACTTGATTTCCAAATCTGTATTTCTGAATAGACTACCTCTTCCATCAGCTCCAGATTGGTATACCTCTAGAGTCTAATACATGCATCACCATGACGGAGGCACTGTGGAGAAATGGAATAGACAGTCTGGAATAGAATCTGGGCTTCAACATCTTAAGGTGAATCACGAATGATAGACAACACTAAAAACCTTCTCTAGGCTGCCTTAGTGTCTCAAGTTCCTATGACTAGTCATTAATTTGGGTGCTGGCAAGGAAATATGCCTTTTGAAAAAAATCCACCGATGGTGTTATCAACTGTTATTAGCTCTTCAAAGAGCTAAGTTATGATGCCAAGAGAATGGGACATGGAAAAGACGGATTTTGAATATATAAGCATAAAAGGGTACTGGAGCGACTGGAGCATGTTTCTGTCAGGGGATGTCAGTACCAAGTAAGGACTGGGAAGCACAGTGAGAGAAGTGCATTATTCATATATTTTATACCACCATCTATCAATAACAAGAAAAGTAGAAACTGCACTTATTGAAATCTTTGTCAGGAACCTTAGCAAATGTATTAAAAGTACAATCTGATTTAATCCTTACAATAACTATATAAAGTCAATAAAATCCAACCCCGTTCAGAGGAAACTGAATATTAAGCGATCAAGCACCTGGCTGAAGTTCATGGAACAAAAAACTAAGCTCAGGTCTGATTCATCATTCATTCAACAAATACGTTGTGAGTAATATTATATAGCAGGTACTTTTTTTTCACTTTGGGAGCATAACAACAAGCAAAATATATGCCACTATTGGGCTTATATTCTGGTAGATGAAATAAAAAAGAGTTTTCACAGCACTTGGAAAAGATTGTTCATAACATCAGACCAGTTTTAAATCAGTTGTATTGATCAATAACAACTTACATCAGTAAATGTACTTTTGCAAGCCAACCTGTTATAGCTTCTTGCTTTTGAAAATCGGTCCATCATGAACAGACTCATTCTATTAAACACACCATGAATGCAACTAAGCACCGGTCTCACCTGAGCTTCCATGCTTTTACAGATGATGTCAACGTTTTAAAATACCTGATAATCTGCCAATCCCTGAAATTCACACTGCTCAGAAATCTGATCTAAAATCATCAGCACATGATTTGCTGAGGGAGGTTGGGCCTGGCCAGCATAGCTATCTTATTTTCAGGAAAGGAGTGATTGCATTGCTGAACATGAAGGCAAATATATAGAAGCTGAACTTAAAATACTGGTTTAGAGTTGCATTAAAGCCCTAATTAAAGGTTCTTTTCCTAAACATTAGGAGTATAGACAATAAGTGTTTATTTCAGAATTCAGCATTTAAAAATAATATTTATTTATTTATTATTTATTTATTTATTTATTTATTTATTTATTTATTTAGAGAACGTGCATGATCATGAGCAGGGGAGAGGCAGAGACAGAGGGAGCAAGAATCCCAAGCAGACTCCACTCTATCAGTGTGGAGCCTGATGTGAGGCTTGAACCCATGAACTGTGAGATCATGACCTGAGCTGAAATCAAGAGTCACCGAGTGAGCCACCCAGGCGCCCTTTTTAGAAACTTCTAAATATCAGAATTTGAATAACCGATTTGTTTCAACTAGTTAATTCGTTGTTAGCCTTTCAATCAAGGAGAAACTGGATAAAAGAAGCAAGAAGGAAAAGGCCAGGAGAGGGTTTAAGTAACCAAGCCGTGTTAATTAAAGTAAGAAAAATAGAAAATACATAGTCCGTTTGAGAAGCCTTTTCCTTAAGCGGTGATAAGTTAAAAATATAAATTATAAATAAATAAAACAGAAATAAATCAGTTTGTGAGTTTAAAAGAGACTTAAGGAAATTTTTAAATGAGATTCTGAGGTAGATTGTACAGTAGCAGTATAAGAAGCCTTGTCCTTTCTTTTCATAAAGGAGCTCAGACTGAAATAGTCAGAAAAAGTAAATTGGAATTGGAAATTGTCAATTTAGAAGATCTTTAACATGTGGTAAACATTTTTAAGTCTGTCAAAAAAGCAAACAAGCTAGAAATAAACACAAAGTTTGAAATTTTTAATAACTTTTTTTGTTTATAAGTTTATTTTGAGAGAGAGACAACATGAGTGGGGGAAGGACAGAGAGAGAGAGAGGGAGAGAGAATTGCAGGCAGGCTTCGTGCTGACACAGTGCAGAGCCTGACGTGGGACTCCAAACTATGGACCATGAGATCATGACCTGAGCCGAAATCAAGAGTCAGACACCCAACCAACTGAGCCACCCAGCACCCCTGTATAATATAAGATCTTGCAAGGAAAGTGATCATTGGAGGAGCCAATGCCCCATATTATTCAAGAAACAAAAGGTCAACTCTCCAAAATATGTCCAGTGATGCTACTTCACAGGAAACATTAGCGCCCAGCAATTCCCTGTTCTGAACTCACAAGGATCTAGAAATATAAATGAAGAACACTATAGTTTCTTGTTGATTTGGTCCACTCTAGTTATCATTACTCCCACTACCATATTAGTCCCCTTAGAGTACTGAAACCATTCAATCCTAATTCTTTCCTCTGACTAAACTTTTAAATATTGCTTTGGGACCATTATCAGAAGAACACTCTTTTCCTGTTCATGATCCTCCCTATGGACATGTAGTACAGATTTACTTTGCAAATGGAACTGCCAAATAGATTGTACTGCAGAAGGATTTTTATAAAAGTTCCAGACAGTTCCTCCCCATACAATCATATTATAGCTGATCTGAGTTTTCAGAGAATACACATATTATGTGCGATTCAAAACAGAGCTGCAGAATTAACTATGGAACTAAATAGACCTAAACAGGATTTCTATGGAAAGATGATTCTGTGGACATAGGCAAAGTAGTTGGAACACAACTCATATGAGTTCAGGTTGATTCTTCTGACCCTTAGAACTGAAACCAAGGAAGGATATAGGCCACTTGGGAGTAGCTTAATAGAGAAAATACTAATTATTAATTGCATCAGTTCTTATCACCCTCAAAATTTGGAAAAGTGGGAAGAACAAATAGAATATTAAACCCGAAATTATCTAAACTATCAGATAACCCTCGAACTCCTGTCACTTAAATCCTTAGCTCTTAGCCCTGTACTCTTCCCCTTAAGAACTTATAAATTGTCTTCATGGCTGGCTCATGAGACTAAGAATAGCTCCATCCAGATTATTTTTATTATGATAATATATATATATATGTATATATATATAATATACTATAATACAATACATATAGTACATATACATTGATGTTTCCATTTAGTCATTTAAAATGTATAATTTGACAGGATTATAAGGAGATACAATGAACAATTTTGTGCCAACAAATTAGGTAACCTGGATGAAATGGACAGAACCATAGAAAGACATAAACTACTGAAACTGACCCAAGAAGAAATAGAAAATGTGAATAAACCTATAGGAAATGAAGAGATTGAGACTTAGGGAAAGAGCATTGTGGTTAGAGGGAATAGCAAATCCCTAAGTGGAGAGAATACTTGGCGTGTTGAGAGAAATACAGGGAGGCCACCATGGCTACACAGAACGAGTGAATGAAATCATGGCAGGAGACATAGAAAGATAAGGAGGTAAGTTTCTGTACCATCTCTTAACTTCAAATCCTAGTGGATTAACAAAACAAAAGTTTATTTCATACTGTTTCCATTTAGAGTTTGCAGGGACTCTGTTCTACATCGTTCCTTAAGGACCTAAGCTGATAGACTGCCGATAGTGGCACCATTTGGAACATGTGGACTCCTTGATTGTTACCGAAGACCAGTAGATAGGTACTGTGCCACCTAATTTCACCTAATTTCAAGGAGTCTGAGGAATGTGGTTGAGCAGTAAACTTTTTGATGAGGCGTATTTTCTTTGCCAGGAAAGTAGGTAGCAGAATCTTTGAAGGCCATTGTAAAGAGTAATTGTGATTGGCAGCCCCTGGATAATTTTAACTTATACATGTTAACAGAATCATTCTGGCGCTCTGTTATATGGAGAATGACAGTAGAAACTTAAGAGTGGAGGCAGAGAGAGATAAATTCAGAGTCTATTGCAGTAATATGGGCATGATATGATAATCCTTGTGACCAGCATGGTAATGGTGGAGGTAATCAGTGTTGGTTAGATTTTGTGTGTATTTGGGTGTGGTACTAATATATTCATTAATTAGCAGAATGTCATATGAAGAACTCATATTGACATCATTAAGCATATTATTAGTATCACTAGTCTTTAGAATTTGAAGCTAGGTTCTTTCAGTTCAAAAGCCCAGACTCTTAACCACCATTATAACTGTTTGAAAAACTAAGGAAGGAAAATTTTTCTAAGTCTTGCACTTCATATCATTTGTATTATTTTATAATTAACCTGAATGCATACTTACTTCATCTAAAATAATAATACACAGTATCAGATAACCAATAATTACTCTGTGTTGTGATAAGTTTTGGTTTGGCAGTGATGCCTCATATATGATAGTCTGTGTATGTTAGTTTTTAGTCTTAAGATTAAGAAATTGAGCAAAACATGTCTGATTTCTCTTGAAGGGAAAAAGTAATTTCTGAGGCAATATATACAATTGATTGGCCTATCACTTATTATGAAAAAGGAACCTCCCCTATCAGATTCTATAACCATATCTGTTTTTTTTTAATTTTTAAAAAATCTCTCTGTTTAAAGAAATACTTTCCTCTTAATGTCTAAGGTTCAAGGCTCCTCTTAGATATGAAATGAAGTCCTGAATGGTTTGGCTATATTATTTAAATCATTATTTACTATTTAATTAATAGCACATACTTAAAAAAAATTTTTTTTAATGTTTATTTTATTTTCGAGAGAGAAAGACAGAGTATGAGTGGAGAAGGGGGAGAGAGAGAGGGAGACACAGAATCTGAAGCAGGTTCCAGGCTCTGAGGTGTCAGCACAGAGCCCAATGTGGGGCTTGAACTCACAAACTTCTAGATCACGACCTGAGCCGAAGTCAGATGCCCAACCAACTGAGCCACCCAGGTGCCCCGATAGTACATATTTTAACAAGGGGGAAATATACACAGAAATGTCCATCGAAGACAAGCAAATACTGGACATCTGTTGCTGAAAAGTGTATGCGTTTAAAAGCAATTTCAAGAGATGGCTGTCAGTGGCTGTCAAACATTTTAAGGAGTTGGAACTTAAATTTTCATAGCAGCAGAATTATTACGTCAAGACCAACCAAAAATAGGGCTATAATGCCTCTAGTTTGTATCATTAGAAATCTTTTCCAAGACATATGCTCATAAGATGATTAAAATTTTGAATCATGACACAAAGTTGATGATTCATAAATTATACATGTGTCTGCATTGTTAAAAAATTGTGTTGCACTTTCTATGTACTTAATGTATTCTCAGTGTCCATGACCTACATTTCATTTTCAAAAGAAGCCAAAGTTTCAAAAAGAAGCCACGCATACCCTATCTTCATAGAGAGTTCATATGCATCCATTTATGTCTGCAGTAAAGGAGATGATAGCTGATGAAAAAAAAAAAGACAGATAAAGAAAGCTAGTTTTCTTATTTCCTTCAGGCCTCATGTATTTACCCAGGTAAAAGGCTTTGTATATAGCAGCAAGGCTTTAATTCAGTGGGCCTGTGTACTGTGAAATTTAGGATTGGAAGTGAATTTAGGAAGACATCTGCTTTCAAGAGAATCTCATCCCTTCACTGCCCTAAATAGACAGCTGTTTCTGGCTGCCATGTTCACCCCATTTTTCCCATTGTTACTCTTTCTTTATGCCTGAAAAAGAAGAGTGGGTCACCAATTCTTGATAGCATTCCTGACTATTTTGAGAATCAGCTGAAATCTGCTGTCACTGTCCTTAACAAAAGTGTATGTAATTAAAGATATAATTGTTTATAAATGGTATCGTGGTTCACATCTGTGGATCTCAGATTTCAACTTCAGACAGATCACATTTGTTCCTGGACTTTGCAGATGCTGTATCATTATTTGTATTATTTAGAAGGCACAAATAGATCTAAATGGAATTATTTCAAGCAAAAATACAAAGAACTTGAATTTCATGGCACATGTGTATGTAATTTTATGATGTGTAAAATTTCAGTGCACTGGAGGTTTCAACAAGGTCATTGAACTGTAGCTGGGGGGTCCTTGAGCAGGCGAGGTGGAAGTATGGATTGTGGTGGACACAGCATGATTGAGATGGAGGTTTCGAAGTGGTGATGGAAAGGTCTAGGGTTTGTTCATGGAATGGGTGGCTGAAGAGGAGTGGAAGATAATATTGTTTTAGGTGAGAAGATAAAAAAATCGAAGTTCAGGGTGTCACCTGGTTCATCCATATGGATATTGAAATGAGCGAGACGTGATAACAGGTGTAGTGGTTGAGAGCCAGGGGAGTGACAAGATGTGGGTCGATGGCAGCTGTAAGGTAAGGTAGTGGGTGGTAGAGTCAGATGCTACAGGCCTTAAATATCTGGTATTTTTGTTTTGGTTTTTGTTTATTTTTTTCTGATGGAGGGAAAAAGAGAAATAGTTTGGAAGGGGCAATGGGGAGCAAGAACAACAACTACTAAATTTCTTGTGGCCAGGGTATATGGGTTATGAAAGTAAAATATTTCTACTCAAGAGCAGTGTTCTTAGGGAACAGCCAGGTTTCAGTTAACAAAACAACAATAACTCAAATTTATTGAGTAGTTAAGATGTGTCAAGCTCTGTTCTAAATGTTTTATAAGAAGATTAAAGGCATGCTTAGTGAGGGTTTAGTATGGAAGGGATTTGTAGGTTTCATATGAGGACCCAGTGAAAGGGTTTGAGAGGGAAGGAAGGATGATTGGATCATACTGGGGAGTCGATGCCTATGGGGATAAAAGCCCTTATATGACCTCTACTTGCTACTCAAAGTGGGGTTCATGGAGCTGCAGAGTCAACATCACCTAGGAGAGTATTAGAAATGTAGAATTTTATGTCTCTCCTCAGACTGACTAAACGAGAAGCTGTATTCACAAACCGTATCCACCAGTAATGGATATGCACATTCAAGTTTGAGAGGCACTGCTTTAGAGGACTGTTAGGTCTTTCAATTAAGATGAATAACCTAATAAGAATTAGGAATTTAGAGGATGAGATTTTAGGGAGAATATGAAAGTACATACCCAATTTTAAGAAACTTGTAAGTAAATCTTTGTGACATTGAAGTCAGCATGTGCTGGGCACATTAGAAGCATATTAGTGAGTTGACATGAACATTGGCTGCCACTCTGAAGAAACCACTGATTCACAGGTAGTCGGCATTTGTATGACATCTACTCCCCGGCTACAACAACATTGCTCACTTACTTTGTGGTTTGAGTGAATGAACATGTCAGACTTGAGTGGAAATTTCCAAGATAAGAAAACTGCCCATATGAAGCTGTGACTATAAAGACTTGAAAATATTATGATGTTGTTTCTCTTCTCTCCTTAACTCATCATTTAGACTTATTTTAGAAAGAACCTATCAGAGTGCAGAGAACAGAATAAGGATTTGCCTTAGATTAACTTTTGTTTTTATCTAATACAGGTGTTTTATCTAATGTAGTATTTATCCATTATGGATATGTGATGGATAATTGCTGATAAGAAGAAAAAAATCATGGAAAGCTTTTCTATCTGTGCCAAAAGCAGACCTCAGAATCTTTATATGTTATCTGATAGTGTAGCTAATAAAAATGAAATAATTCTGATTTCATTGGAAGGAATTACATACTGATGAGATATTATAGTGAAGTTCTTAAGATGAAGATACCAGATAAAGCGACTACTGTATTAGGAAATACTTTTAGACCTTAGTAAAATGCCAAATTGACTTTTAATTACTTGGACAATTACTGAAAATCATATAATCTCTGATTATTTTGGATTATGAATGATACTCTCAGGTTTCCTAGGAGCAAGATGACTTAGGATTTGGAAGGTGGCACATTTAATCAGAGGCTAATCCATTTTATGTAAAACTGCGTAAGAATGTAGAAAAATGGAAATCAGTTACAGATACTGGAATTTAAATTATTTGAAAATAGATACATATGACTCAATGACACAAGTGTACTTTTTTTCGAGAAAGAGACATTTGTCAGATTAAAAATCCTAGTGATTATGAGACAATGAAAGATAGTGAGTTTAATCCAAGAAAAGGAAGTGCTGAAATTTATGCAACAGAGTATGATAGATTGCATTAGTGGCCTCAATTCATAACTTCCCTCTATCATGTTGTTTGTCTTATATCTTTGTGATCTCTCCTACTTTGACTCTTGGCTTGGCTAAGTGACTTGCTTTGGTCAGTGGGATGTTACACATACAACATGTAGAATGACTGGGCTTGCTTTCTCTTGACCTTCTGCCTTCATCATGGGAAAGTGCCTGGGGGAGCCTGATAGGTGATGACATGGAATAGAGTTGAGTCAGCCCAGTTGTTCCAGCCGAAGCCTAGACATGTGAGAGAGCCTAGCCAACTTTAGCAATGTTGCCTACTCAACTCAAAGCTGGCCACTGACCATAGGTGAGCACTGCCATGGACAGCTCAGATGAGCAGAATATCTAGCCAATTAAAAGAACCATGTGCTGGGGTGCCTGGGTGGCTCAGTCAGTTAAGCGGCCAACTTCGGCTCAGGTCATGATCTCGCGGTCTGTGAGTTCGAGCCCTGTGTCGGGTTCTGTGCTGGCAACTCAGAGCCTAGAGCCTGCTTTAGTTTCCGTGTCTCCCTCTCTCTCTGCCCTTCTCCTGCTCATGCTCTGTCTCTGTGTCTCAAAAATAAATAAACATTAAAAAAAATGCACAAAAATAAATTTATTTTTATATGCTCCTAAGGTTTCCTGAGTGCATATATATATATATATATATATATATATATATATATATATATATTCCTGAGAATAATGATAGAAGTAGGAAAGTGACTTCAGTGCATGTATAGAAGAGATACTTATTTTCAGTGTTACTTTGGGCTTCAACATTTACTTACATTTGTGGTGATATACACTTCCGGTATGGAGAACTGTCCCAATAGGGTTATTCCTACTATACATGACAGACATGTATGCGAAAGGAGTCCAGTTTATACTGAATCCAGTGTGTTCAATCTGTAGTAAGGTCATTTGGTAATTATTGTTATTGATGTTATAAAATTTTACCTTAATGCTGATATAATGAAAATAATAATAGCTAATACATAGAATATTTATTATATGCTAGTACTAGTCTGAGTTTTTTGCATATATTAAATCATGTCATCCTCATAGAAATTCATTGTAGTAGCTACAGTGGTTTTCACCGTTGACAGATGAGGAAACTGAGGCACAAAGTGGTTGAGTGACTTGTTCAAGTTCACATAGGATAATAATTGGTAGAGCTGAGGTTTGAATCCAAGTAATCTGACTGCAGATCCCCACACTTGAACATACTGACTTTAAAATTTGCATTTGGCAGGAATATCTTTTCATTTACTAAAAGGAATGCCCAAGTTAGGAGAAAGCACAGGTAGAGAAAGAGTAGTATCTATTATATTTGCTCATTATAAGACAGGTTTTTTTTTCTCCTCCTAAGTTATTTAATTTAGAAAATGAGACAGTTTTATATGCATTTGGCAAGAGGTCACTAATCAGGCTTCTCAGGGTAATTAATTATTTCTTCTGTTTGTCTCATTGCTGTAGTTATATGTGCTAATTTATATGGTTCATTTGTGGTGTGTGACATAGCAGATTGGGTAGGAATAATAGGCAAGAATACAAGAGAAATAATAAAAAGGTATAAAGTAGCGAGGATTCAAACCTTAAACCTATGATGAGACTATCTTAGGGACCTCATTCTTCAACCAGTACTCTGTTTTTAGTACACATATTACTCCCCCTCCAGAAATCTAGATTTCACCTTCAGAGAGAATCTAGTTCAGCATGTTGAGATAGGCGAAGAAATTTGCATTCACAAAGACATCAAGTAATTCTTATGCATGTAATCTCTGGAGCAGCACTGTCCAGTAAAACTCTCTGTCATGGTGGAAATTAAATGTTCGCTATCTGTGCCATTTACATCTGCTACATTTTCAATTGAGGAACAAAGTTTTAATATTACTTAATTTTATTTTAATTTTAAGCAATTTGAATTTCAGTTGTAATAACCACATGTAGCTAGTAGCTTTTCTATTGAACAGCTTTAGAGCTGGAGTCAGTAAATAATGCCCATTTGTCTACATATTGTTTATGGTTACTTTTACTGTACAAGAGCCAAGTTGAATGGTGCATCAGGTACCACATGGCTTGCAAGGCCAAAAATATTTACTATCTGGTCCTTTACGGAAAAGGTTTTGTCTCCTGGTCTAGGACTTTCTTTAGGAAACAGTGCCCTGCAATCTGGGTTTTCTTTTGAAGATAATGAGGAACCAAAGAGATGTTTTTATAGGGGACCATGAGTGGATTGAATAATTATATCTAGTTTTCAAGGTACTATCGTGGGCGTTTTTGGTGTATTTTACTGGAATCACAGTAATCAAGACTCCAAATAACTGATATTTCGGACATTGCTTTTTTTTTTAATATCTTGGTATTCTCAGGCATACGTATAGGGTTAAAAAAATCATTTTAAGGGCTTTGCTAATTCTCTCATCTCCATCATTTGTGGATCTATTTATATTGGTTGATTTTTCTCCTGGACAGAGGTGGTATTTTCCTTCTTTTTTGTAAGCCTAGTAATTTTTCATTTTGTGTTGACCATTGTGACTTTTACTTTTTTCACTGCTTGATTTTGTTGGATTCCTTTGAAGAGTGTTGGGCTTTATTTTGGCATTTAACTTGGAGTTAATCCTATCCTTTTGAGGCTATCCTATCCTTTTGAGTTCCAGTAGTCTTTGTTCAAGGGCCAGTTTAACCCCCCTAGTCAGGTAAGGTGCTTCTAAGGACTCTACCTTAGGCCCCACATATTATGAAGTCTCTCTACTCTGGCTGGTGAGATGCCAACTATTCTCTACTTTCTTTGGACTCTGAGAATTGTTTGGCCTACTAATTTCCCGTGTGTTTTCCTGAGGCCTCATGAAGTTTTCATTAACACATGCATGGATCAGTACTCAGGGAGATACTAGAAAGTAACTCTCTTCAGGTCTCCAGAGCTCTTTGTGTAGTTTCTTCCCCTCCAACACTGTGTCCTGCAAATTCTAGCTGCTTCGATTTTTCTGCACTGTGATCTCTGTTTCCTTAACGCAGGAAGACTACCTGTTGGGCTCTGAGTTCCCCATCTTTTCACTGTAGACTGAGAAATGCCTCCAGACAGAAAGCTGGAGGGACAGTCATGGAGTTTGTTTAATTTATTTCCCATCACTCAGGAATCAATTTCCTGTACTGGTGATGTGTCATTAATGTCTGAAAACAGTTATTTCAAATGTGTGTGTTTCTAAATGTTTGCAGTGGGACAGCAGTTCCTGTAAGTTAATTCTTCATGGGCAAAAATTAAAGTAAAATAATTAATATTTAAATAACTTAAAATACCTTTAATAACAATAGAGGAACATGTATTTTAAGTGTTTAATTATTTAGTTAAAACATTAATATAAAATTTAAATTTAAAAATTTATAAACCTTTTAACCAAGTCAATAAGGAATTTTGCATGTACAATTTGTTCTTCGTTTTCCTTTTCATATTTATTCATGATCTGGAGGAGGAATACATTCTCTATTAATTCAAACTGTTCCTCAGCTTGAATGATTTGTCAAGGGAAAAAAAAATTCTTTGTATGGTTGTAGAAGGAACTATTCTTGTAAAACTAGCTGATTCTATGGCTGTTGTATAACAGTTCTTGAGTCTCTGGTGAATGTAGATGTTTTAGTGATTTCTTTTTATCAGTGAATCTCTTTAAAATCTCATCAGCAAATCTATATTTTCCTGAGTGACTCACCTTTAACCTTTAAATCTATTCTAGTTATCATAATGGATGAATTATTATTGGAGTTTTATGTCTTAGTTAGTCTGCCTTAGTAGTTCAAGTTTGACCCTAGAAGCAAGTGTGAGAACTTTGGCAAGGCAGTGAGGTGTAGCATGTACTTCTCTGCCAATTTGTCAAAAATTTCCAGAATATGTTCTCATATACCATTTTATATCATTAGCAGTTAGAAGCATAATTCCATAGTAATATTGTGACCTTTAATGTGTCTTAAAAACCCTTTTGATATAAGATTCAATATTTAATAAAGTGTTTTAAGCATAATTAACATGTTCTTTAGATGAAAAAAATGTTTAGTCATTATGTTTCAGCGACCCTGATTTATTTTCTCCTTGGCATTTTGGAGGAGAAAAAAAATGATGAGGTACATAATAAAAACAAATTTCTATTTTGTTGATTGATGAAGGCTTGTCAGTTTAAGGCCTGTCTCTTAGTCGAATGAAAAGGATGGAACCTTCTGTGAAAGGGATACTGCAGTTGAAATGGATCAATGAATTGGAGACTAACAGTTCAATCAAGATGCTGAAGTTGGAGATTGGACACCAGTGTGAGGTTATAAATCTTATAGCTGCTATATGATTGCCACAGGGGAAGAACATGGACAGAAGGGGGGAAATAAAATATAGTACAAGTAGAGAACAGATCAAGGAAGGGTCATGAAGAGTTTGAAAACCAAGAGGAATGATAGAAACCCAGTTCAATCTGATTTAATTCACTTAAAGACTCAGCTGACCTGAAATGACTATTTAGATAATGTATTTCATTTGAGACAATGGATGGGTGGACATCAGTAGAATGTTCTGTTGGATGTTAGTTGTGAAACTAATGTTTATAATATGATAGCGGTATACACTATCACGTCTGCAGTTTTATATCTATCTGTCACCTATCTCTGTCTGTCTGTTTATCTAGTGTGAAAGAAGGTATCAGGGAAATTTCTATTTACTAGAAATCTTGTCCTTCTCATAATGCTTTGTATTTCTCAGAAGTGTTGTGGAAATATTATTTAAGCATATCCTCATTTGTGAAACCTCTTAAAGAGGAATTTACTTTTGTAACTTAAAGCATGCACATATATGTATATTTTTGGTTGAAGGTATGAAGTTGCTCTTATTCAACCAGTTTTGATCTACAGAAAAAGCAATTTCATGTAATTCAACCTGGTATTAAGTTCACATATGAAAATGTTTAAAAATAAAAATGTTTGGCATTTGCTAAAATGATCTTGATTTACACTTTGGACTAAGTTGAAGGGCTAAACAACCTCATAAAAATCATCCTTCCCTCAAATACAGAAGTTTCACAAGGTGCTGTCACCTTGGAGTTTCTGTGTGGATCTTCTCAATTTGATTTCTAAAGAACTCATATTCTTTCTCTTTTTTCTGGTAAGAGTCAGACTTTAAAAAGTCAAATATTCACACTCCTCCATGCCATTTTTCTGTCTTTTTTTTTCTTTTATAAATATAACTGTGGAGAAAAATATTTAAAAATTTTCAGGCATAATTGTTGATTTTTAAATTTCTTTTTATTTTTTTTATTCTGTCAGTGTTCACTTTGTATATTTTGAAATTGTTATTAAGTGCACATGCTTAGCATTTTTATACTTCACTGTTGAATTAATCCTAAATCATCATCATTATTTTTTTTCATTTTTGGTAATACTACTTGCCTTAAAGTCTACTTAGTCTAATGCTAATATAGGCATAACAGCTTTCATATTGCAGTGTTTACATAGCATATCCTTTTCTTTCCTTTTACTTTCACCTATCTTGGTCCTTTTTTTTTTTTTTTTCTTAATAAAGTAAATAGAAGCTAGTTAAGGTTGTTTTTAAAAATCTAGTTGAACAATCACTGTCTTTTAATTGGAATCTTTGGTTTATTTAAATTTAAAGTAGTAATATGGTTTGTTTTACATCTGCTGCCTTACTCTTGGTTTTTTATTTGAAGCATTAGTCCTTTTTTCCTTTTGTCTTGCTTTCTGACCTTCAGAGAGATTACAGAGGGTGTCATAGGATCATATTTATGTAACAGAAAGATGACATATCACTTTTGGATGGAGCTAATATTTGGATAAAGGGACAAGGAAAAGGTAGAGGAATGATAGAGGCCCAAGTGAAGACACTGTTTGTAGGAATGAGAGGAGGGACCACCTTTGCGACATTAATTTATATGGAGATTCTACAAGACGTGGATGTTAACTGGAGATGGGAATTGAAAGAGAAGTCTAGGATAATTTGTTTTCTTCTTTCCTTTCCTTCCTTTCTTCGTGTCTAGTGATCTCAACATGTCGAGATCTCAGTAAGTTGGGGCTTTTCTATTTTTCAGTCGGATCTTGTCCAGTAGTGCAGAAACTCCACCCAGAAGTTGATATCTGCCCTAATCCCATGGCCCAACTATAGAATCCTGGCAGTGACACCTATTTTTTCATAGACCCATCATGACTAGAGGACTGCTTCTGAGCTATCTCAGTGCTTCTCTCTGTAAGCATAGAAGACAGTGCCGAGGAGATGGATTCCCTCAATGTCTTCGACAATCAAATTGACTTTCTTAAGGAGCTTTCACCCCCCAAGGTTTCGTGCATCATGGTATCAAAATATTTCATCAGAGGTAATTAAATGCAACAATTCAAAATTGCCTCAAGCAGGAGACATTGGAATGCAGTATACAGCTTTGCATGCTCCCAGCATGAGTATCCCAAGTGGAGAAAAGAAAGCCTAATCTGTCAGCTGTAGCCACATAATTGTTGGTCCCAGAAACCCACATTAATCTAGTGGCTGCCTTTGGCCTAGGCTTCTGAATTTTAAGAAGCCCTGGGGGATTTAAGTATATTTGCTTTTAGGAAAATGTTAGCAAATGGTTACGTAAGGCTGGAGCCAGAAAAATTCATTTTCAATTTATTGGAGATTTTATTTTAAAGTCTCTCAGTTTCTTAGAATTGTCTGCATCAGTATTTGTATTTAGGCTAATAATATAATTTCTAATTTTTATTTCAAGGGATGTCTCTGGAATTTTGACTTGTGAAGATACTTGGGTTATTTTGGACGATGGACCAAATGTTGCTGCCAAGAGACCACTGTGTTCATTTATATGCATATGATTCCAAAGCAATTGATAAGGTCACAGGATTTCATGCTGGTGTTTGACTCTTAATATGACTTTGCATTCCCTCTCTCTTTGTGCCCTTTTTGTTTCTCAGGTCTGGTGAAATCACATATGTGGTTTGGAAGTAAGCAGGAGAAAAAAGTAGTAGCAGGTGATTGGAGGAGGGCTTAGCATAGAACAGTCAAGGAAAGAGTCTGACATTAGTTCTAATTGAGGCATATTACTTTGGAATACAAGAGTTTTAATAATAATTTTAACATCTACCTGAATGAGGCCTTAATGCTAAAAATCCCATTGATTTTTATTTTATTTAGTCCTGAAACAGTTATTTACAGTTGAAAGGTCTATACTCCTTTGAAAGATGAAGAAACTGGAACTCAGAGAGAGAAGGCAAATGATTGACCCAAAGTCACCTTGCAATAAATGGTGGAACCAAGATTCAAATTCATGTCTGTCTGACTCTGAAGACTAAGCTTCTTAACCTCTATGCAATATGGTGAACTCATCTTAATTAAAATTTACTCTTTGGAGGGAATTTTGCCTGTGTACTCAAAGAGAGGAAGGAAGAGTAAGTAATACAAGAGTCTGCAATTACAATCTTTTAGAATCTGACCTGATAGTGTTGGGATAGTCAGGATAACAGGGTAAGTTGTACTAGCTGCTATAACAAACAACTCTAAAACCTAAGTGCGATAACACATTAAGTGTCTATTTCCCCCCGACTCTTTGTGGGCCCAAAGCAGATATTCCTGGCTTATGACCATCTCAGGTACCTATCCTGCAATAGGTAAGTCAAGAATCCAGGCTTCTATCTACCTCTACCATTTTCAGCACATTTTCTCCAAAGTCACTAGAGAAAGGAGAAAATTGAGTGGTCTTAACTGTTTTGTCTTAGAAAAGTCATGTTGCTTTCATTCACAGCATCTTGGTTAAGAACTTAGCACATGGCCCCACCTAGAAAAGATATGATAAACATCTGATCAGTTTCTGCCACATCGCGTGTGACTTAGAAGTGTATTTTAAAATTTCTAAATGCATGGTGATTTTCTAATCATAGTTTTGTTGTTTTAATGTAAATGGATTGTATGCAT
The DNA here is from genome assembly GCA_030068075.1 of Paguma larvata. Classification (NCBI taxonomy): domain Eukaryota; kingdom Metazoa; phylum Chordata; class Mammalia; order Carnivora; family Viverridae; genus Paguma; species Paguma larvata. The sequence continues at coordinate 69,229,644 of CM057832.1, forward strand.
AAAATGTAATCTATAAAAGTAACAATCGTTTGAAGTTTATCAATACCACTTTATGGCCCTGTATTCACTTTTCATAAATGTTCCACTTAGGCTTCAACAGTAGGTGTATTTCACCATTTGGGCACTAGTGTTCTAAATATGTCCATTAGTTCAAGCTTATTAATTGTTGGTAAAATTACCTGAAATCTTTTTTATTTATTTGCATGTTTGGGAGAATTTGGGTGAAAATCTCCTGTCCTAGTAGAATGTTTATTTCTCTTTGTAATTCTGTCATTTTTTTTAAAGCTTATTCATTTATTTTTGGGAGAGACAGACAGAAAACATGAACTGGGGAAGGGCAGAGAGAGAAGGGGTGAGTGAGAGAGAGAGAGAGAGAGAGGATCCGAAGCAGGCTCCACACTGTAAGTGCAGAGCCTGATGTGGGGCTCTAACCCATGAACTGGGAGATCATGACCTGAGCCAAAGTCAAGAGCCAGATGCTTAAGCAAGTGAGCTACCCAGTCACCCTTGCCATCCTTTTCTTAAAATCGAGTTTATGCTTTTAGGTACACATATTTTCTGACATTCTGTAAAAGATTTCACAATTGTATTATATAGTGGTATATGTGTACAATGGAACCTTATTCAGCCTTAAAAAAGAAAGAGATCTTGCCATGTATACCAACTTGGATGAATCTGGAGGGCATTATGTTAAGTGAAATATCAGTCACTGAAGGACGTTACTGAATGACTCCACTAAGATATCTAATATAATTAAATTCATCAAAGTAAAAGGTAGAATGGTGATTACCAAGGGCTGTGGGGAGGGTGAAGGAAGAGGTGCTATTCAATGGGATAAAGTTTGAGTTATGCAAGATGAATAAGTTCTAGAGATCTGCTTTACAAAATTGTGCCTGTAGTAGTTAACAATAGCATATTGTGTACTTAAAAAAGGTTGATCTCATGAGAAGTATTCTTCCAAGGAAGGAAGGAAAGAAAGAAGGAAGGAAGGAGGGTGGGAGGGAGAGAGGGAGGAAGGAAGGAAGAAAAGGAAAGGAAATGTGAAAAAAGTATTATATAAGTCAGAAGTGGGTGATCAAAATTAAATGATTAGGGTATAAACATTAAATTTAGATATAGGTACAGTCTAATTTTAAAAATACAATGATTTGAAGATATTGGAAGTAAATATCTATTTCACATACTAGTCCTGTAGGAAATGGGCCGCTTGGAAAAGTGGCTCCGGACAGTCACTAAATAGGGACCTACGTTTCTTTTCATTTGTTTGTCCATTACCCCTATAGTGTTATCTACCTATAGGGATAAAACCGGGGTTAACAAGCATGTCCATCCTCAGTTCCTTGAAAGGGGAAAATAAAGAAAATTTTTCCTTCTTAACTCACATCACGAAGCTGTTATTATTGTCTCAAGTAGTCAGCACTTGATTGGAATTTATCCATGTATTTGGCTCTTTTTCTGTGCTATTTTATGCTTTGTGTGCTCTTCATTATTTCTCTCATTCCAGATTTTCATCCTAATATCTTTAATTCTGTCTGAAAAACACCATTTAGATTTTTTTTACAGTGTCATATTAGTTTCAGGTGTACAATATAATGATTCAACAATTCTATACATTTCTCAGTACTCATCAGGATAAGTGTACTCAGTGTACTCTTAATATTTTTTAGAATGTTTTTTAAAGAGCATCTTCTTTTAGAAAAGTACTTTTATTTGTGTGAAAAAGTCCTTATTTTAATCTTATTCTTACAAGGTATTCAATTTCTTAGTCCTATTTATGTCTAGACCAGCTAAGATTTATTGTGTTAAATTAAGCCACAATATCTACTCCTGGTGCTATAAAATTCTAGGGGACAATCATTTTCTCTCAATACTTTGAATATATTTTCTCATTTATCTTCTGGTCTCAATCTTGTTGGTAAGAAATCAGTTCTCAGTCCAGTTGTCATTTCTTTGAAGACATCTTTCTTGTTCCTGCCAACTTAAAAAAAAAAAGGGTTTTGCTTTTGTTGATGGTAGTTTTCTTTAAATTCAGTATGATGGGCTCTCTTGTAGATTTATTTTTATTTACCTTGGTTTTATTGGATTTTTAAAATCTGTAGATTGATATTTTTTAGCCTGTTCTGGAATATTCTCAGCATTTGACTATTGCCTTAGCCCTGCTTTTACTTCCCTCTCCATCTGGAAATGCCAAAGTCCCAATTAAACATATGTTAGAAATTATAACTTTTATTGCTATCTCTTAAATATTTTTCATATTTTCTTTTTATTTCTGTATGTCATTCTGGATAATTTTTTCTAGTTCTGTTATTTGAGAAATATTTTCTAGTTCTATTATTCTCTCTCCAGTTGCATCTTATCTTCTGTTAAATTTATCCCTTGTATTAAAAAAATTTTTTTTAATGTTTAATTTCAAGAGACAGAGAGAAGACAGAGTGCAAACAGGGGAAGGGCAGAGAGAGGGAAAGACACAGAATCTGAAGCAGGCTGCAGGCTCCGAGCCATTAGCACAGAGCTTGATGCGGAGCTCGAACCCGTGAACAATGAGACCATGACCTGAGCTGAAGTTAGAAGCTTAATCAACTGAGCCACACAGACCCCCTATCCTTTGTATTTTTAATTTCAATTGTTATAGTTTTAATTTTGAGAAATTCTTTTTTTTTAAATGTTGGTAATTTAAAGGAGTTTCTTATTCATATTGTAATCTCTTTTTAATGTATTTAAATATATTGAACATGTTTCAGACAAACTGTTAAGGGAGGTTTGTACACCATCTGATTGGTACAGGCATTATTCTTGTAGTCCTTTGGCAAGTGGCAAGTACTTTCCGGTTTCTCTTTGGGATTTCAGTTTTAGAAAGGGCAGGAAGTTAATGTCTCCCATCAAACCCCTGGTCTTAGATATGCCCTTAGATATATCTTCTATTCTCAGTAACCTAAAAGCCCTGAGAACCAAGGACAAAATCATCCCTATTAGGCAAATGTTCTCAGAGTAGAAGTCAGCTTCAGCAATAGGCTTATTTCTATGGATTTTTCTTCACTTAGTTTTTGACTCTGAGTATTTTTTCTTTTTAAATCATTAATAGATTAAAAAATTTTACCAAAAATTTCTTCCTGCAATTTTTAGCTGTCTTCAATAAGAAGATTGTTACAGAATAAATTGTTGTCTTTAAAATTCGTATGTCCCTTTACATTTATAAATTCTAACTCCCAGTACCTTTAAATATGGCTGTATTTAGTGATAAGGCCTTTAAAGAGGTAATTAATGAAGTCCTGTGTGTGGTCCCTATCCAATATGACTGGTGTCTTTATAAGAAAAGGAGATCAGGATACTGACATGCAGAGGGAATATCATGTGAAGATACTAAAAGAAGGTGACCATCTATAAGCCAAGAGAGGCCCTCAGAGGAAGCTAATTTTATTGTCTTCTCGATTTTAGACTTTTTGCCTTCAGAGCTGTGAAGAGCCTTAAACAAATTTCTGTTGGTCAAGCCACCCGAGTTGTAGTCTGTTACGGCAGCCATAGAAAACTCAAACTAGGATCCCTCCATTTATCTTAATGTAGTCTTTTGCCTTTCTCTAAAACAGTCTCTAAAATGAGGGGTGCCTGGGTGGCTCAATCGGTTGAGCGTCCGATCTCATAACTCATGAGTTCGAGCCGTGTTGTCAGGCTCTGTGCTGACAGCTCAGGCCTGGACCCTGCTTCAGATTCTGTGTCTCCCTCTCTCTCTGCCCCTCCCCGATCACATTTTGTGTCTTTCTCTCAAAAATAAATAAACATTAAATAAATAAATATATACATAAATAAATAAAATAGTCTCTAAAATGAAAGTTAACCATCATGGCACATCCCTGGAACCAAAAGAAATGAATGAAGAATCCAGATTATTCTATTTTTTGTACCATTTTAAAAAATCGTTTATATTAAGTTATAAGGCCATCAGTATTATAGGTATCTTCTGCTTACTCTTCAAGACTCGAATATCCTCTTTATGTAGCCTGGTAAGAGTGTGGATGGAATAGGTAACTACTTACACAGCAGTAATTTCAGAAATTCTTCTCACTCATGTTCACTGATGTTCAGAAAGTTTGTTAAAGAGCCGAACCATCTGACCAGTATTTGTGTGCATTTTTCTGTCGTTTGCAAAAATTTAGATGAAGGGATAATATGAGCTGGAAGCAGTATGATGATTCTAAGCACTTCTGCCCAAGTTTTGCTAGTGCCTATTTGGGCTTAAATAGGAGACTAAGTAAATATCCACAAAAGATTTCATCTATGCAATTTGAAATCTTAAAGATGGAACCAGTACCTAACCTCATAGCAGCATGAAAGTCATACAATAAATCTTTAGGCAAGTCTCTCCCTTTCTCCCTCTCTCTCTTTCTCTCTTTTTCTCTTCTCCTCCCTCCTCCCTCTCATTTTTTTTTTTTTTGTTATTGTATGCCAAGTTAGATGAAGACCTAACCTGCTTGCTTTTTGTGTCTTGTAATGTGCGTCTTCATATATATTGTGTTTCATTGCTCAAGGTGCACATTCTCTGTCCTGACCTTTGTATGTATATATATGAGGTTTCTGAATCTCTTGGCACTCTTGATCTTTCTTAATGCTGGAGAATTTTGCCTGGGGTGTGCTTTAAACTGAAAGGCATCTGCTAGAAATCATTTTCTCACTTAATTACTGAAATGGCCCTTCAAATGTAATTTGATATTAAATTCCTATACTATATTGTACGTTTCACTTTTTAAGAACACCAACACAATGGACAAATGTTTTCCATCAAATATGTTTGATGACTGATATTTTGGTTTGCCAGTGTAATGAAATGAGATTAATGCTGCCAGATTTGCTTCTCTTCCCCCCCCGCCCTTCATTTTTGTTTAAAGAAATGACTGGTTAAATTACTAGGATTGGACAAATGCAGCTGCTTTCTTTATATGCTGCATAATTTTGCTCTCTTGATTTCCTGGTTTACTTGGCAAGGTTTCTAAATCAATGTTTAAATAGGAGAATGTCCTGAGCAACCGAAAAACCCTTGTGATTCCTAAATACATTTATGAAGCAACACTTGATAATTTCCCAAGTAAGACAGTATTATAGTTGCTTGAAATGTGTAACTTATGCTTCTCTGGGGACCAGGGCATTTTTAAATTTTTAATTGTTTTCTTGGTGGGAGCTAAGTGTTGGAGCTACCTTTCAGAATTTAAAGTCTAAATAATATCAGCTTAAGTCAGAGAAATGACAGTTTTCAAAATAAGCCGTTTTTCAAGAAGGCTTTATTTATTTATTTTTTTTTAATTTTTTTTAATGTTTTTATTTATTTTTGAGACAGAGAGAGACAGAGCACGAGTGCGGGAGGGGCAGAGAGAGAGGGAGACACAGAATCTGAAGCAGGCTCCAGGCTCTGAGCTGTCAGCACAGAGCCTGACGCGGGGCTCGAACTCACAGACCGCGAGATCATGACCTGAACTGAAGTCGGACACTCAACCGACTGAGCCACCCAGGCACCCCTCAAGAAGGCTTTAATGGCGATCGGCTAGGAAGAAGCAGGGCGTAGGGTGGAGGAAGTTTCTTAGAGGAATTAAAGCTGATGATCTTCGACAGTATATACCAGGCTAACATTTGTGAAATTTGTTCACTTCTGCCTCCTTAGAATCCACAAAAATAAACTTTGAACCAACATACTGGCCAAGACATGTCCATTTTGATTTCCAGATCAATTGGTTGTACTGATAGAGTTTTAGATGGAAGTGAGCCAAATTTTTCTTTTTGACTGTTGAACCAGACAATCCTAACTAGCTTAAAAAAAGGAAGTTATAACTAAAAACCGCTTGTTTTTCTCCACCGCCTCAGGAGGGGCTGACTCAACCAACTGCTCCTTCATTATGCTCCTTACCATGCTTGGCAATTGGATATTTGAGTGGTTCCCTCTCTTGGCCCTTTCTGCTGTCACTGTCCTGATTAACTTGTGTCAAGGGGGAAATATGATCAGGTAATCTTGGCTGTAGCTATGTGACTCATCTGCTGGTTGGATGGAATCAGAAACAAGTGAAAATGTCTATTACTCTATGAGCGGTCTCTGCCAGGCTGCCTTAAGAGTGCTAGAAGGCTGTAAATAACCCTTGGCTCATGCTTGAGTTCTCCTTCTTTTAGGTCAGACTCTTGGCTGATGTGCAAGCCTTGCTGTCATCATAGAATCATGAGCCTATCTCTAAACCCCCTGATACAAGAGGAGTTCTGCCTGATGGTCTCAGTTTCACTGAAGGTGACATGACCGCCTGCTTAGGCCACAGGATGTTCTGCACTGATGAGAGTCTGGGCTTGTTATGTATGTCAGCTGTGGGCTTAGATAGAGCTTAGCAATTAAATTCCAGGAGAGGATTCACTGTGGAAACTATGTTGAGTATGAATACTCTTGAAAGCCCCTTAAGTCAGAGTTTTATTATATGACACCGTGTCCGTGTGAAAGAGTTCACGCTAGAGAAGGAAGGCTGAGAAGAGATGTACAGTGGAAGATGGTATGTGTGTGTTTTTAAGATTAAAGAAAACAAAAAAAGTTCTGGTGTAGTTTTGGCTCCCAACTATATTTAGAGGCTTTCAGGCTTTATGGATGAGGGTGTATATCAGACCACAGACATTGCATCTTGCTTTTCTACAACACAATTGAATAAGCACTGGATAATTGGGTGGCTTGTGGTAAACTGTAATTATAGACTATGGTTCCATTTGCAAGAGGAAAATATTTGGACCTGATTAGATGCCTAAAGCATCCAATAAGTTGCTAAAATATAAAAGTGACTTCCAAAAATGACTGTTAAAAAACTTTAACACAGGTCACAATAGGGATTAAAAGTCAACAGCCAACTTTTAAAAATATTTGTTTTGGGGCACCTGGGTGGCTCAGTTGGTTCAGCGTCTGACTCTGGATTTTAGCTCAGGTCATCATCTTACCGTCTTGGGATCGAGCCCCATGTCAGGCTCTGCACTGGGTGTGGAGCCTGTTTGTGATCCTGTCTGTCTGTCTGTCTGTCTCTGCCCCCACCTGCTCTCTATCTAAAAAAACAATTTTTTTTTTGCTTATTTTCACATCCTCATTATTTACCTGTCTGATTAAATGTTAGTATTTGGAATATGAGAATTGAATGTTGAGTGAAGATACAGGCCTGCACTATTGCCACATGATGAGAATTAAATTTCATGTTCTCCTGAGGTGCTGTGTTAGAGGGATATAGTTATTGAATTTTTTAAAAGATTTTTAAAATTTTTTAAAATTTATTTTGAGAGAGAGAGAGAGTGCAAATGAGAGCATGTGTGAGTAGGGAAGGGGCATAGAGAGGGAGAGAAAGAATCCCAAGCAGCCTCTGTGCTGTCAGTGCAGAGCTCGACACTTGGTTCAATCTCATAAACCGCAAGATCATGACCTGAGCCAAAGTCAAGACTTGACACTTAACCGCCTGAGCCACCTAGGCGCCCCGGATATACCTGTCAGTTTATGAAACCTGTCATTCATGATTCTTACATGCTTGTCCAGCCTTCTTTCTCCCCTACACCTACTCCATCTCCTGTCACTCTCCTGTCCTAGTCGTCTGTCCCAGTTCTGACCTCCCATTCCTCAGCCCATTCCCCTGTCATGTGTGGGCATCCCTGCTTCTGGTCACAGGAATTCCTCTCAGTAGTTTGGACCTGGAGGTCCTGACTGGGACCACAACACTGCACAGCTACAGGAGGCAGCACTCATAGACAATACAGTGTGAATGGTTTTCCCTGGAGTTGGGTGGAATACCTGGCCCTGCTTTCACTTTGGTTTCCTTGGTGGTAGGGAGGTTATGGAACGGGCCTACCTGTGACCACTGTCACTGCTACAGCTTGAAGAGGTGGCCCTGGCTTTCCTAGATGGGACTCAAATTTCCTGTCAAATAGGTTCTACGGAACTCATTGTACTCTATGGTCTGGGAATATTATGAGGTAAAAAAAAAATTACTTGAGAATCTGTATGTATTTGTGTTTGGGCAGATGGAATCCAAATTTCAAGCAACAAATTTAGGATGGAAATTTTGGAATATCCCTCCTTGGTAATATGTTTGTTTCCTCTGTTAAATGCATCTGGTTCCTCTTCTGCTTGCTTGCTTTTTTTTTCTTTAATTGAATTTTTATTACTACTCATATACATAAAATATTTTACAGAGATGTGTAAAAGTGACATTGTCATATATAATGGTGTTGGATTTTTGCAGCCTTTTCCTTTTTTTCCTTCCTTCCTCTCTCTCTCTCTCTCTCTCTTTCTTTCTTTCTCTCCTTCTCTCTCTCTCTTTGCCTCTATCTCTGTCTCTCTCTCTCCCTTGCCTTGGCTTCCCTCTTCCTCTCTTCTTCCCCTACCTTTAGTGATTTACTCATATTACTCCTCACATCCCTTGAGAGCCCAAGCCAACAACCTTGTACATGTCCTCCTGTGTGTCTCTACGATTTTTGATTCTAGAGAAATATATGCTACACACATACTCATACATATGCTCATATAACCATATGTAAGTATAACGCAGTCTTTGGTCAATATTTGTCTTTCTTTTAAAAGTATTATATACGCTTTTCTGCATTTTGCTTTATAAGTCACCAGGTATTTCTTCTTTATCGCTGTACACTAGTTTTGTGGTATGGCTAGTTGAAACTATCCAGTTATTCTGCTGTGGACTGACATTCACTTTGTTTCCTATTTTGACAGTGTCGCAACAAACACTCTTGCTCATCTTTCCTCACATTTCCTGAGCACCCTCAGATAGTGGTACTTTCATTCACATAGAATAGATCGCTGGGAGTAACTTGGCTCTGTTGAAATACATGAGCGTTCTTAATTTAAATATAGATATTGCCAGGTTGTTTTCCCCAAAGGCTTTAATATTTCATTCATATTCTCACCAGCCATGTGGGGAAGTTCTTTCCCCCCATATCACTGGCAGCAATATACATTATCAGAATTTTTCATTTTTGCCTGTCTAATATCTTCTTGTTATTTTAATTTGAATTTTCCGGACTGCTAGTTTATTGTAATATATTTATTGGTTTTGCTTTTCTCTGAATTGCCTATGCTCCCCATCTTGCCCATATTTCTATTGGGTTGTTTTTCTATATTGTAAACTTGGAAGACAATAAATATATTATAGATACCAACACTTTGTTTTCTCCATTGCATGTGTTTTTTTTCACATTGGTTGTTTATTTAATAGATGTTTTGCTGTTTTCCTACACATCTGAAAAAAATGGAGTCAAATAGGCTTCTTTGTTTTTATAGTTTCATAATGTCTAATCTTGGTTAAAAGGGTTTCCTGTACCTAGATTGTATAGCCTGCAATAGCTATTTTTTCTTATAGAACTGTACTTGTTTTATTTTTTATTCTTAAATTCTTAATAAAACTGGTATTTTAGATAGTCTCCTTTTTCATTGAATTCAAATAGTATATCTGTGCCATTAAATTCTCAAATATGTTGATATCAATTTTATTTCTCTATTCCATACCAACAATCTTTCGGCCATTCCCAGGCCAATACCAGATAGACTTAATCACAGTTGGCTCCATAGATCATCTAATGTCAGGTACGGCAAGTCTCCCCTAGCCATTTTTCCATTGTAAAAACTTGAAGGGCATCTGGGTGGCTCAGTCAGTTAAGCATCTGACTTCAGCCTCTGGTCATGATCTCACACTTCATTGGTTCAAGTTCCGAGTCGGGCTCTGTGCTGACAGCTCAGAGTCTGGAACCTGCTTCAGATTCTGTGTCTCCCTTTTTCTCTCTGCCTCTCCCCCGCTTGCACTCCATCTTTGTCTCCGTCTTTTTCAAAAATAAGCATTAAAAAAATTTTAAAAATAAATAAAAATAAATAAAAACTTGATTACTTTTAGGGATTTATTTCTTCCATAGAAATTTTAAGATAATTTTACCCAATGACAAAAAACTCCTTAAATTGTGTGTTTATATATGTGTGTATGTGTACACATGTGTGTTTTTGTGTGCATGCATACATGTGTATATATAATCTATAATATGATATATTTAATATATTATATATATATAATCTATGATAACATTTTCTGTTGGTTTTGATAGTAGTCTTTGCTAATTTTATTTTTTATTTTTTTTTAATTTTTTTAACGTTTATTTATTTTTGAGAGACATAGAGATAGAGTGTGAGCAGGGGAAGGGCAGAGAGAGAGGGAGACACAGAGACACAGAGTCTGAAGCAGGCTCCAGGCTCTGATAAGCCATCAGCACAGAGCCTGATGTGGGCCTCGAACTCACAGACCGTGAGATCATGACCTGAGCTGAAGTCGGCCGCTTAACCAACTGAGCCACCCAGGCGCCCGTCTTTGCTAATTTTAAATGGTGTCCTTTAATTCCCATTTTGCTTGAAATTCCTTTTTGTTTTAATGTTTATTTATTTTTGAGAGCAAGAGAGAGCACAAGTGGGGGAAGGGCAGAGAGAGACACACACACGCAGAATCTGAAGTAGGCTCCAGGCTCTGAGCTGTCAGCACACTAGCCCGACGTGGGACTCGAACTCATGAACTATGAGATCATGACCTGAGCACAAGTTGGATGCTTAACCAGCTAAGCCACCCAGGTTCCCCTTGCTTGAAATTCTTAATAGGAATGGCATTTGAATTTTAGGAAATCGATTTTCAGCATACTTGATATGACTATTTGCTTTTTCTCCTTTAATAATCACTGCAATTAGTTCTGTTGATCTGCATTCCCTGATAATGATCCGCTCTTGTATTCTTGAAATAAACCCTTTGTGGACATGGTGGCTAATTCATTTTCTAAGAATTTGGATTCTCTTTGATAATTTCACTTGGAAATTGTGCATTTATATTGAGAAGAAAGTTTTACTTTTTTGCTACTATCTTAACCAGGTTTTGAAGTAAAAGTTTTACAGGATTCATAAAGTGAATTGGAAGAGCTCTCTTTATTTTTCTATGACCTGGATTAGTTGAATTACATTATTTTATTTAAAAAAGTTAACACATAGTAAACTTAAGTGTTAGTGTACAGTTCTATGAATTGTAACACATGTAATTCGTGTAACCACAACAACAATCAGGGTATGGAAAAATTTCATCACTCCAAAACCTCTCTGCAAATCCTTCTGCTAGCCCGTGGTAAACACTGATGGTTCTCCATCACTGTAAGTGGAGTGTTTTCAGGAATGTCATATAAATGGAATCAGAATATATAGTCTTTGGGAATGACTTCTTTTACATAATGCCTTTGAAATTCGTCCATGTTGTATAACTCAGTAGTTTGCTTGTTTATTCATTCAGCTTTTGAAGGACTTTTGGGGTTGTTTCCAGTTGTTGGTGATTATGAATAGAACTGTTGTAAACATTCCTGTACAGGTTTTTGTGTGCGCTGAAGTTTTAATTTCTCTCTGATAAATACCTAATTCTGGGGCATAGGGTTGTTAGGTAAGTGTATGTGTAACTATAAACACTGAGAAACTGTTTTCCAGAGGGGTTTGTGTCATTTAGCATTCCCATAACAATGTGTGAGAGCTACAGTTGTTCAGCATCCTTGCCAGGACTTGATATTCTGAGTGTTTTTAATTTTGGCCATTCTAATAGGTGTGCATTGGCATCTCATCATAATTTTAATTCGTATTTCCATAATGGTCAATAATGTTAACATCTTTTTATGGACTTATTCGTCATCCATATATCCTCTTTGAGAAGTGTCTGTTCAAGTTGTTTGCCCAATTTAAAATTGCATTGTTTTCTTATGTTGGGTTTTTAGAGTTCTTTATATATTTTGGTTAGAAGTACTTTTTGGATAAGTGATTTGCAAATATTTTATCTTTGTCTATGGCTTGTCTTTTTAATATCCTAACAATGTCTTTCAAAGAGCACTTTAATTTTGACAAAGTCTAATTTATCAGCTTTTAAGTTTTTGGATGTGCTTTTGTTGACATATCCATGAACTCTCTTCTTAACTCCAGATCATGATGATTTTGTGTTATGTTTTATTCTAAAAGTTTCATAGTTTTTAAAAATATTTTGACTCTCAGACCCCACGCCAAACTACTAAATAAGAATTTGCTTTTTATCAGGACTTTCATGTGATTTCCCTGCACATAAAACTTTGAGAAGCCTGTGCTATGTTATATTCTCCCTATTCCTAAACCCACTTGACCCTCCTGAATTCTCCATTTATTTACTAGCATTTCTGAAGATTTTCTTAGTGATCCTGTCCTGATTTCAGTATCAAATATTTCCCTTATTGCTATTTTACCCTATCTCCCATAGCATATGAAGCTGCGTGTAGGAAGATGTTACTCTTTTTTCTTGTTTCTTTTCTTTCTTTTCTTTTCTTTTTTTTCTTTCATCATGGTAAGTTTATCTTTAATATCCATCCCCTATTTTCCCAATCCTCCCACACACTTCCTCTCTGGTAATCATCTATACCTAAGAGTCTGTTTCTTGGTTTGTCTCTCATCTCCCTCTCTCCCTCTGTCTCTGTCTCTGTCTCTCTCTCTCTCTCTCTCTCTCTCACTTTTCCCCCTTTGCTTATTTGCTTTGTTTCTTAAGTTCCACACATGACTGAAATCATATGGTATTTGTCTTTCTCTGACTGACTGACTTTGCTTGATATAATATTCTTTAACTCCATCCATGTCATTGCAAATGGCAAGATTTCATTCTTTTTTGTGGCTGAATAATATTCAGTGTGTGCGCGCGCACGTGCGCATGTGTGTGTGTGAGTGTGTATCACATTTTTTTTTAAAGTAGGCTCCACACCCAATGTGGGGCTTGAACTCATGCCCCTGATACCAAGAGTCACATGCTCTACTGACTGAGCCAGCCTGGTACCCCATTACATCTTCTTTATCCATTTATTAATTAATGGGCACTTGGACTGCTTCCATAGTTTGGCTATTGTAAATAATGCTGCAATAAACATAGGGGTATATGTATCCCTTTAAATTAGTGTCCAATAGTGTGATTCCTGGATCATAGGGTAGTTCTAATTTTAACTTTTTGAGGAACCTCCATATTGTTTTCCTCAGTGGCTGTACCAATTTGCACTCCCACCAACAGTGTAAGAGGGTCCTTTTTTTTCTCCATCCTTGCCAAAACTTGTTGTTTCTTTGGACTTTGATTTTAGCCCTTCTGACAGATGTGAGGTGATGATACCTCATTGTAGTTTTGATGTGCATTTCCTTAGTGATGAGTGATGTTGAGTGTCTTTTGATGTTGACTATCTGTATGTCTTTGGAGAAACATTCATTCATGTCTTCTGCACCCTTTTTTAATTGAATTCTTTGCTTTTGTATATTGAGTTGGATCAGTTCTTTTTATATTTTGCATACTAACCCTTTATCTGATATAACATTTGCAAATATCTCCTCCCATTCAAGAGTTTGTTGATTGTTTCCTCTGCTATGCAGAAACTTTTTATTTTGATCTAGTGTCAATAGTTTATTTTGGTTTATTTTGCTTGCATCAAGAGGCATATGTAGAAAATGTTCCTATGGCCAATATCAGAGAGATTCTATCTGTGCTCTCTTCAAAGATTTTTATGGTTTCAAGTCTCCCACGTTAGGTCTTTAATCCATTTCGAGTTTATTTTTGTGTGGGGTGAAAGAAAGTAGTCCATTATTATTTTATTTTATTTTATTTTTCGCATGTGGCTGTCCAGTTTTCCCAACACCATTTGTTGAAAAGACTGTCTTTTTCCCATTTCCTACTTTGTTGAAGATTAATTGGCAATATAGTTGTGGGTTTATTTCTATGGATTTATTTCCATTTATCTATGTGTCTGTTTTTATGCCAGTACCATACTGTTTTAATTTATTACACTTTGTAATATAACTTGAAATTTTGAATTGTGATAGCTCCAGTTTTGTTTTTGTTTTTCTTTCTTTTTTTTTTTTTAGTAAAGTTGTTCATAGTATTATCTTACTTTGTTTTTAAAGTTTATTTATTTATTTTAAGAGAGAGAGAGAGAGAGTGGGACAGGAGAAGAGAGGGAGAGAGAGAGAATCCCAAGCAGAGTCTGCACTGCCAACACAGAGCCTGATACTGGGCCTGAACCCATGAACCACAAGACCATGACCTGAGCTCAAGTCAGACAGTTAACCTGCTGAGCCACCCAGGTACCCCTGTTTTGTTTTTTTAAGATTTCTTTGACTATTTGAGGTCTTTTGTGGTTCCATTCTAATTTTAGGATTGTTTGTTCTAGTTCTATGAAAAAATGTTGGTATTTTGATAGGGATTGCATTAAATGTGTAGATTGCTTTGAGTAGTATTGACATTTTATTTGTCGAATATTGACAATATTTGTTTTTCCAACCCCTGAGCATGGAATGCCTTTCCATTTCTTTGTGTCATCTTGAATTTCTTTCATCAGTGTTTTGTAGTTTTCAGAATACAGGTCTTTCGCCTCTTTGGTTAAGTTTATTCCTAGATATCTTATTACTTTTGGTGCCGTTATAATTGGGATTATTTTTTTAATTTCACTTTCCAGTGCTTCATTATTAATGTGTAGGAATGCGACAGATTTCCGTACGCGTTTTGGATCCTACAACTTTGCTGAATTCATTTCTCAGTTCTAGTAGTTTTTTGGTGGAGGTTTTCTATGTGTGGTATCATGTCATCTGTAAAGAGTGAGAGTTTTACTTCTTGCTTACCAGTTTGGATGCCTTTTATTTCTTTGTGTTGTATAATTGCTATGACTGGGACTTCCAATACTATGGATACTCTATTTTAGCCATTGATCTATGTGTCTGTCCCTTTGTGAGAACACAGTGTTTTGGTTAATGTCGTTTTATAGTATGTCTTAGAATTGGATAGGTTTTTTCTTTTTCAAAAATGTTTAGCTCTTCTAGTTACTTTGCCTTTCTATATGAAATTTAAAGTCAGTTTATCTGTATCTACAAAAAAAACTAAGATTCTGATTAGAATTGTGTTAAATCTGTATATCAGCTCGGAGAGAAGCCACATCTTTTCTGTGTTGAGCATCCCAGTTTATGCATGTAGTATGTCTTCACATTTATTTAAGTCTTCTTTTCTTTCTCTCATTAGGACTTTGCAGTTTCATCATAAAATTTATGTGCAATAAAAAATTAAAAATTTATTTTCATTTATTTAGTTTTGAGAGAGGGATACAGAATATGAGTGGGAGAAGGGCAGAGAGAGAGAGAAAACACAGAATTTGAAGCAGGCTTCAGGGTCTGAGCTGTCAACACAGAGCCCAATGTGGGGTTCAAACCTACAAACTGTGAGATCATGACCTGAGCAGAAGTCGGATGCTTAACTGACTGAGCCCCGGGCGCCCTGCATTTTTTTAGATTTATACCTATGTACTTCATTATTTGTAGCAATTATAAGTGGTATTTTTTAAAATGTAAGTTTCCAATTGTCCATAACTAATAAATAGACAAAAATCTGTTTGTTTGTTTGTTTGTTTGTTTTAATAAGGAAGAATGAGGCATTCCTGAGTCTTGAATTATATTAGGCTGTAGCAAGTGTGTGTTTTTTCTTGACAACCTGGCTTGGGATTCAGTGAATTCTAGATTGATCTTTTGTTTTGTTTTGTTTTGTTTTTACCTTGGGGAAATGGTCTGTCATCTGTTAAATTATTTCCTTTTTCTAAATCTGTACTGTTGGCGCCTTAAGTCTCCTTAACTTTTTACTCAGAATTTTCATGATTTCTGCATGATTTTCACCCCTTTGTATTTTAAGACATTTCTTTCATTTGATCTCTCATGGCCTAATTTTGGTCTCAGTGATGTCTGGATTATTTAGTAGGAATGTCTTTTTTCTCCCCCAATCATCGTTTTTAACATGGCACTTGAATTTTCTTTTGTGTTTCTGTTGATTCCTGGAACTCAGGTATAATTCAGGTATGCCGAGTGTCGGGACAGTCCTAAAATAAGTTTAGGAAGAAGCAGTCTCTCTTGTGCATTATTGGCATAGAAGCAAGCAGAGATGAGCACTGTTGAGGCACCAGGAGGGAAGAAGCCTCTGGGTACTTAGGTTCCTTGTGTTTTGCCAGGGTGAAGGAAAGGAAGGATTGGGTCCACACGTGTGCTCCTCCTTGGCCTCTGTGGCTTAAAGAACTTAGGCTTTTCCTGAGGGCTGGTCAGGAAATTACCTTTCCTGGTAATTCATGGATCTCTGCAGTCCCCGTCATTGCTCTAGAGCCCACCTGTTTATGACACTCAGCCTTGGGTCTAGTCTCAGGTGTTTAACTAGCATAAGAGGGAGCCATCCTGCATTTAGTCTTCTGCCAGGACTTCCACAGAACCTAAGGGTTTATTTGCTTCTGGTGGCTCCTAGGCTTGAGTAGCCATTCAGTGTAAGAAAGGGAGATAGACTGAAGTTGGTGCGAGGGGGAAAAGAGTCATAATCAAGCCTCATCTTCCTGGAGCCACCTGCAATGTTCCTCTTCTCTATGATAGCTGTGCAAACATCTGTGTGGGGGTTTAGTTGTATTCTGAAGCACAGACTTGATTTTTCTTCATGTTGCTTAGTATTTTCATCTCAATTAAACAGGTTTAAACATCATAATTGATATTTGACCTGTTGAGACATTGCAGAACCTAAACACAGAAAGTAATTGTTATCTGAAACTAAATTTAGGAAATTTGAGTTGAGAAAATTGTTATAAATTAAACTGATGGCCAATTATAGACTCATTTGGCTTTCCTCGTGACTTAGCTTATTTGTAATATTCCTAAAACAGAATATTCATGTATTCTGAACACATAATATGTGAATATTAGTATAGTAAATATATCTCATTCTAGTAAAAGCAAACCCTGTGTGTGTATGTATGTAAGTAATTGTGATTAAGAGGTCACATTAGAACTTCCTTCTTCCTGAGAAAGTAAACAGCCTTCCTTTGTATAGAACTAATCTGAAGACAAAAAGAAGAGCTTTGATTTTTTTTATCCCTTGTGACCTTTTAATAACCTTTGGATGCCAACTATAGCTAAAGAATATTCTGAAGGTTAAAGTGAGAAATTCCTTGGGGGAATTTTTTGGGTATGTTTTTGTTAAGTGTTCAACATCAATGAGTTCTCAGATCTTACATATTTTCATGACACAGGACACATACGCTAAATGCAGGTGTATTCTTTTAACTGCAAGTATTTATTTAACAAATTTCCTCTCAAGTCTTCTAGTGTCAGACACAGCATGACAGTAGTTAAGGATCTGTCACTGTTCCCATTAAAAACCTTATTGTTTAGGCTTTGCCTCCTTGACTGTTTCAAATTACATCTAGCTGAAACTTGCCAAAGAAGTTGTCAGCTTAGATATGACTTTGATTTTGAAAAACTGTTGAAAATAGGAAAGCCATTTATAGTGACAGAAAAAAGAGAAGTTGGCTGGCATCAAATGTCTTTTCTTGCTGAAATATACTTGTTCATGAAGTTTTCTAAACAATTGAAGTATGGATTAGTACATTTTGACACTTAAAAAATAAGCATGCTTTAAAATAGGATAGATAATTAACTGGAAAAATATATGTCTACATGTATATTAGAAGTGTTTCCTGGCTTCATTTTACCGCAAGTGTCCAATATGTCACTGTGATAAGACTGAAATGGCAAGATTCCATTTATACAGAATATGAATCAGGGACATCTCCAGAATGTCTAACATAAAAAGAACATTTGCATAAGAATATGCATTTCCCTGTCTTTGCTATAATCAGGAAATTAAGTTAAAGCTATAGTTTTTGTGTATATTGCTTAGATTCAGAATAAAGTAAATTCAATAAATAGATTAATTAGTAATTAGATCTCACAAGACAAGATTTGTGTGAATTGTACAAATCATTCGGAGAGATAAAGAGATGGAGAAAGTGGAAGAGAAATTAAGAGACATAGAGGAAACAATTAAAAGCTCTAACATTTATCTAAGGAGCTCTAGAAGAGACTAGAGAATAGGAAAGGGTTAATATTTAAAGAGAGATTATCACTGAATAGTTTTCGAGAATTGAGAGACAAGGTTTCTTAAATAAAACAAGCAACATTAAGTTGCAAAACAGGATTTGATAAACAAGTCCGTACCTGGAAAATCTTAAAATGACCTGAAAAAAGAAACCAGGTTGTTATTCTTTTCTAGCTAATTTTACTGATGACAGACTTCTCACAGCAGAAAGTAAATGCCAGATAGTAATTAAATAATTTTTTCATGGTCATAAGAAAGCACGAGCTGGGATTCTATTCCCAGCTAAAATATTGTTCAAGAAAGAATGTAAAATATAGGCAAACGTAGATATACAAAGACTGAGAGTTTATTATTTATAGTATATTATTCATTTATTATTCTTTCTGCTGAAAGAACTGCTGATATATTTTACTTCAGTAAGAAGCAGATTGAGACAAAAGGAAAAAGTGAGAGGCAAATAAAAGAGGAAAACCTGCTGGTGAATGCAGACTAGTACCGACTCTGCCTCCGGAACCTTCCACAGAAAAATGAAGGGGGCTGTTTGAGTCAGACCATCTGAAGGTCCTCTTATGTTTGGAGGAGTCAAGATTTTGGTCAAACATAACATTTTCTAAACACGTAAGTTAAAAATGTAAGGGTGACAGTAGAAAGAATCAAAATAGAATTAGGAAGTGGAACCAAAGCAACCTCTGAATTACGTGATAATCTCTAGTTTAAGGGTACACTTTTCAGTCTTAACCTCCACATGGAGGCTGGTGTGACTCTAGTGCCCTCATAAAAACAGAAGCTCACCTGATCGGTGCTTTGTTTCCATGCAAAAGGAGATTCCGGAAAAGTTACACATGTAGACACTATAGTCTGTTTTCTGTAGACACGTGCCGAGGGTTGGGAAGATATTTGCTTTAACTCAGTTTGACTGAAAGGATGTGGGGTTGCTTTGGAGAAGAGAAAGGAAATGCTCAAAAAATGAAGTGTCTCCGAAAGGACGGCCGTGAGAATGGTTACTGTTTACTGAGTATCCACATGTGCCAGGCATGTGACATTAGCTTCTTTAACTCAAAGCACAACCACGCACTTGAGCTGAGGTATTATCAACCCTGTTTTGAAGACGTGACGATGGCAACTGTGAATTTGAGCCCAGGCATCTCTGATTCTACCTCTTTATACTCTCTATTCCATTACCTGTGTCTTCTAGATTATTCTCACATATGAGTATCTCAATGCTTGATGTATCTTGATCTTTGGAAACCAAGAGAGAAATCATTGTACACGGCAGGATATAGTTTTGCATTCTTTGATAGTGTTTTTCTTTTCTTTTTATTTATTTATTGTTTTAGTGTGTATGCGTTTAACTTTTAGTCTTTGGTGCACTTACTGTGTGAAATATAGAATGAAAAGGATATAAAATAGGGTTTGTCCACAGTGGGCTAAATCTTAATTCTTTGAAAAATATTAGTGCCTTTAAAAAGACATTCTATAGGTGCATTATTTTTGTTGTTGTTGGCGGATGGTGGCTGGTAGTTAGTATTTTCTCCAGGAGGGGAGATAGAACTAAAGTGATTTAAAAACAAACAAAAAAATCACGTTATGGTAAACCAAATTGTCAATAGGTAATAGCTCATTAAAGTCTAAAGAAAAAATTTCCTCTGTTCAAGAGGGTAATATTATGTGGCATCTGTGTATCTATGAATGCTGGAGGTTAGAAGATGCTTTTTGCTTGTGTGCCCTCTCCTCTGAGTTCTAACCAACAGAGATGGGTGAAGTTTTTGGCTATTCTAATGTTCCTCAAGCTGCTGTTGAGAAAACTATACAAAATTGGGAGAAAACTTTGTCCACGTGAATATGTTGCTACCTAAGAGAGAGGCTTGGGGCCTCCTAGATGCATCAGCCATATTCTGATGCCAGAACACATGTGAATTGTACAATCTCTTCCTCAGAATTTGGCTTCCCATGTAGATTTCACCACAGGGAAGAATATACTGAGCAACATTCCGGCTGTTACATTAGTCTCTTATGAATTTGAATTATGTTCTTTTGTTTTTGAGAAAGAATCTCTGCTTGAGATAATCATGGAATCCAATTTCTGAGCCTTTAAAACTGAAGCCCCATTTCTAGGTTAGGATGCCCCCTTCTGAGGCCTCTTGGCAGCCAGCCATGTTAGCTCTCCCTAGTGATGACCATTCTCTGCCCACACCCCTTCAATCTACACAATTCCTCTGCCTCATCTGTGTTTTATTGTTGTTATTTCATTTGTTCTCTGTGTGTGTTCACATTTCTCCAGTATTGAGATTGTTATTTTAAGCCTTACTTTCTCTGATTGTTGGGGGATTTCTGGAAGCAAGCCTTGTGGGTAAATTAAAAAGAATGTGATGTATATTAGAAACAAAGACAAACTTACATGGCAAAGCTAAAACAAAACAAAATTCATTTAACTTGTATAACATGGACCTAAACTCTACAGTTGAAGTCTGTGTGACAGCACAAATATCTAATCTTCATGCGGCTTATGTGTGTCGCTTTTGCTTTCTAAGTGCTACAGGTTGTGTATTTATTTTAAAGTTCGATTCTTGAAGGTATCTCTTTTAGAATCCTCGGAGTTACAAAAAACTGAGATCTAACCTTTGGGTTAATGTGCATGAAACCAGAAGCATTCTCTGTTGCTCAACTACTAGTCAGTCGGGATTGACTAATAATGGATTTAGAAAGATAATGTAGCAGAATCATGTAGCATTTATTTTGAAAAGAGCATGTAAAAAAACAATAGAGAAACCCATAAAATGAAAAATGAATATGTAGACTCCATAGGAAGTCTTGGGGTGATTACCACCAAAAGAATTCATCTTCAAGTCTACATCAACACACAAAGTAGACAGATCTAGGGGTCAGAGAACATAGAAATTCAGACAAAATGGTAATGATTCAAGTTCATAAGGGTGAAAGATGGGTTATATTGGGTTTGTTCAGAAAATCTTTCTCTTGGAGTGCCTGGCTGACTCAGTCAGCAGACCATGTGACTCTTAATCTTGGGGTTGTAAGTTCAAGCCCCACATTGGATGTAGAGATTACTTAAAAAAATCTTTCTCTTTTTTCCCCTGAGGTATGGTATTTACTAGATGGCAAATTTTCATCCTCATCGCGTTGGAGGGTAAGCTCACGTGATGCAAATAATGAAAAACAATTATACCACCACAGTGACAGAGCTTTCTGCCATGAAGTGCCAAAGGTCAAGAAGAAGCAAGCCTTCAGATATAGATTCTACTTCCTTTTTTTGCCTTTCTATCTTATACTTCCTGCCTAGATCACACAGATGAGTGATTTTCATGTTACTGTACCCCACAGTAGTGTTGGCTGTCTGAGCCTGCCTCTCCTCAACAACACGGGGTAATAACATCTGCCTCCAGGCTCTTGAGGGTCAAGTGGGTCCATATATGCAAGACATGTAGAATAGTTCCTGGTAGGTAGAAGGCATTCAGAAGTTTCTCCACCTACCTCATCACATCACCTCCTCATCAAATCACAGTTCTTTTGGGAAAAAAGGGAACTGGGTTTCTTTCTTTAGTCTGGAAAACAGGCTGAATTAACTTTGGTCTATTTCTTCTGTTCTCATAGCCTGCATATTAGTTTGCAAGGAGATGCTGTAAGAAAATACCGCAGACTGGGTGGCTTGAACAACAGAAATTACTTTTCTAACACTTCTAGAGGCTGGGAGTCTGAGATCAAGGTGTCAGCAGGTTTGGGTACTCCTAACGCCTCTCTCCTTGGCTTGCTCTCTCCTCACATGGCCTTTTCTCTGTGCACTCATCTCTGGCATGTCTTTCTTTTCGTATAAGGACACCAGTCCTACTGGAATAGGGTCCCATGCATATGACCTCCTGTAACATTAATTACCTCTTTAAAAGCCGTTTCTTCAAATACAGTCACTTTGGGGATTAGGGTTTAACATATAATTTTTAGGTGACACAATTCAGTCCATAACACCCTAATAAGACATTTTAAAGCTTTCATTTAGGGGAACATTTTGGTTAGTTACCAAGCATGGACTTAACCTTCTTGAAGATGTTTGCAGGTTAGCTTTTAGTCTCAATGAAGGTAGACACAATGCTCTGAAAGTTGGGAGTTAGCTCTGTGTAGTCTCCCCTATTATGCTGCTCCTGAACACTTCTGTGGTGAAAGGAGTTTCTTTGGTTTGGTCATGAGGTAAAAGGTAGTGTCATCAGGGTGCCAGGCTGAGTACTAGAGTGTAATCAGACCCCCATCCAAGGCCTGAAGGAATCATGGATATTTACTGTCCTATGATATAAAGGTCTACAATGGGGAGTCACTTTAGCAATAAGACAAAAGTAAGCAATTTAAGTGGAAATTCATTAAGTTCCAGATCCTTTCTATGACTACGGTTGTAAACTATGTGTTTGGCAAGCTGGAATTTCCTTTCATTTACGTTTTCCAGAGAAGCTATCTATAGGAGGAGCTAGAAGTTTGCATGGAAATTGTAAGCCAGTTAGCATAAGTGGCTCATGAGTTCACAAGATGCATAGTTATGGTTTGCTGGTTAGGTGTAAACTGAGGTGATCCCTGCCAAGACCCATTAGACACTGAGATGAAGTCACCCAAAGAATATAAAGAGGAGAGCCTGATGGCCTAGCCTCTATTCCAAGGGCCCGGACTCATTTGAGGAAGTCCATCGGATGGCAGGTTGGGATTTGGAGACTAGCTATGTGAGAGAGTTGAGGAGTGTCCCTAGGTGGCAGGCGAACATTGGTCTGAGGCACCACTGGGTGAGGTAACACCAAGAGGAGTGTCATTATCTCCTCATTTTGCAGGCCCCCATGGCAACCATATTTCTTCAGATGCCAAGCTCTTTGCTCTATGCGAAGGCTCTTGGGTTTCCCAGAGTTATCTGTCACAACAGGTCTCTAGATTGGCCACAGCTTCTGATGGGTGGTGGAGGGCAGTGCCTAAGGTCTGGAGTTGGTGGGGAGGTGGGAGGGAAGACTGACTCATGAATACCAGTCAACTCAGGGAACTTCTTGGAAGTTTTCAGGGAAAGAGTATTCTGTAATCTAGGCACATGGGATTGTGCTGGAACATTCTGATATGATTACTCAAATCTGAAATGCCACCTTCCATGGAGAGAGGTAGGTATGTATACACATTGAATCAGAAGTGTGCCTAGCCCAGTCTCCCCACTGCTTTCAGTGGTCTTTCAAAAACATAACTGTCATCATGTCACTCCAGATCTTGCATTAGTTCCCAATCACAGAGTGGAATCATCATACCGTTGACTGGCATGCAAGCTCCAGGATAATCTGTCTCTTGCCTACCTTTTGTCCAGGCTCTTTGGCTCCTTACATACTCCTGCCAAAAGCACTCCATACCCTTACTCATGCTCTTTCCTTATGTCCCAGCCTCCTAAGCAAATTCCTACTCAGCTGACGACATGACCTAAGTCAAAGATCTTCTGGAGACACCTCTGAACCACTCAGAGGATTAATCATTCTTACCCTCATTTGACTTCAGTATTCATACTTTAGTTACAGGGTTTACCTAATTTTGTGATTGTCATTCGCACCCTTTTTTATGGAAGCTGCCTCTGTAAGCTTGAGGCGCCACAAAAATCTGGATCAACCCTAGGACGTACAAATCAGGCCTGGGATTTAATCATAAGGGTGACAGAGCTGCACAGGAGACTGAATGTGTATCCATGCTATATCCCCTAAGCTGAAGTCAAACCTCTGATTGGGAAGTAACGAGTACTGGAAGTAGTGAGTCTACTTCTTTTAAAGTGCTAGATCCTTGAAAACAAGAGCTTGTTCATTTTGCAGTTCTTTCCATGAAGCACAGAGCATGGCACTTTATAAACCTTGAAGAGTGGTTTGGAGACTAAATGAACATTGTATTTGATGTATGAAGCATGATACAAAACTTCTAGACATTTAGAGTAGTGTTGTTCCATAGAAATATGTGAGCAGCCTATGTAATTTAAAATTTCCTAGAAGGCCTTTGTGTATTTCACATTATGACATATCTCCATTTGGACTAGCACCAATTTCTAGTGGCCACCACATTGGACAGTATAGATATACAGTGCGATTTTAAAAACAGTGCCAGGAAGAAGAAAATGTTTTTGATTGAGCAATTTAATGATGGTTGCTGATGACTTCTAAGTTCCAATAATATTTCCTGCCTCCTAAAAATCACATTAATTTTATGTCAAAATGCCCTCCTCCCCAAAACTGTACAGTAGATTGAGAGTGAGAAATGCACAGGTATCAGTATTTAAATGTAAATGTAGAGGTCATAGTATTCTTAGAGTTGTAGTGGAATAAATGCAGCCTCCTGGGGTCAGGTGTTTTTAACATGCAAATAGCATTGTGAAGTCCTGAAAGAGATAGAGTTCTCATTTATGAAGCATTACAATAACTCCAAGACCCTTCATTTCACAGCAGAATTTCCTGAACTCATTATGTGAAAAGAAGCGTGTTGTCTAGTACATTCTAGCCTGGGAAGCTCATCAGCTCCAACTCCAGTAGACGTGAAAGCTATATGTTTACATGAGAAAAAATTCCATTAGACATCCCTGATGGTAAATTTTGTAGGCAGGGCGCCTTGCGTAAATCATTGGTGTGGCTTTGCTGACTTCCTAGTCAAACTCGGGCTGTGTGTCACTGCACGCGGCAAATTAAATTTCGATGAGCTTGGGAAGTAATTGGGCTGTGAATGTTACTCATTACTCAGAGAATTGTAAATGTCCGGAAATGAAATCAAATGATGTAAAATCCAATTAATATTTTGGGGGCAACCAGGACCATAGAGATATAGAGCAGTCAGGGACCTAAGTTCAACCCCTAATATTTCACATTCAAACAAAACAAAACAACGACAACAAAAAACTCAAGGCCTGGAGGGATTTGAGAGGCCCAAACCAAGGTCAGACAAGTAATCTTCGCTACATCTGGGATTAGGACCAAGTTCTGCTGACTCCTCCGAGTTTGTTGTTCTTCTCACTGATGCCCTTGTTTCCTTGCACCTCTTCCTTTCTGTGGCTTCAGCCGTTTCTCTGAACTGTGTTGTCTTCTGGAAGGAGAAGGAGAGGAAGAAAAACCGAAAGCTGTCAGCATTAGTCCCTTCCACTATTATGTAGCATATAATTGCTCCTATACCTGCCATAGCAGAATAGAAACGTACGATATCATATGCAAATGTTAGTTTTGGGGAAAATACTAATTTTCTGAGCCAGAAACTGATGGAAGTAAAGTGGGAAAAAAAATGGGTCAGACAACTAAAGGAATCTGGGTCGAGTAGTGCAGTTTTGCTTGGAACTCAGCTTTTGAGGAAGGTAAATAGGTCATCAATAGTGATTTGACCAGTCAATTGAAGGGGATGACACAGGAAGGAGAGGAATTGGCCCTTTACCAAGGCTTGGGGCCTTTTGAATTCAGAGGAGTTTGGGGGTCCGGAAAGTAGATGTAAGTCTGCCTTAATTGAGGTGATATGAAGGCAGGCAGGCAGCTTGTCTCCTATAGATAGACGTGGCCCTGGCATCGATGGGTCACACTCCCAGATAGACTGTTCCCCAGCTGCGTGCCCTTAAAATAGCTTCTTGACCTCTTTAGACAAAAGGGCTGACCACGGGTGATTGTTCCTGGAGTTCCTACACCAGCCCTATCATTCTCTATGCGTGGAGTGCTGGGGAGTTGGTGTCACTCA